>OZ014449.1:5613526-6213526 GCA_963966035.1 Acleris laterana
AGACCGATTCATCTCACAATAAGCAGTTTACGAATACCGAGACCATTACGTCACGCGAGATTACATTACTAGTTCGTCGAAACTGTGAACGTAAACAAATACTACGCACGTGTACTATAGCAGCGATAAAACGATAAGAAATGATAAAAACCTTCTGATTAGCCAGCCTTAGAGATTCCTCGAAATGCCTCGACACTAGTTTCGATGCCGCGTTCTCTTGATCTCTCCTTTCCTTCTCTTCTCTGTCCTGCTTTTCCCTCTCTCTTTCTCTCTCGCGCTCCATCCGTTCTCTCTCCTTCTCTTTCTGCTGCTTATCCAGCATCTCCCGTTGCTCCTGATCCCTTCGTTCTCTGTAAACAAACCAGAGGAAATTACGTAAAACATATAAATCAGTGTAAATAGGTTTATGCCTACACAAGTTAAGTTACTCGGAATTACAAGTAAGTAAGTACCTAAATATTACCTAACCGTGAATCAATCACTAAACGTAAACGTGCGCGTTTATACAAACTATAAAAAACAGTAATGACCTTCCTACTAAGACTAGATACTAAGTCAACTAAGTATTGTAGGTAATTTGTTTACGAACGCTGAAACAGGTATACCCTTCAAACGTCAAGACATAAGCATATGTTATTGTGATTACGTAAGCAAATAAGATACTGATTGATAATGGTTGCGTCCAATAAGTTTATTGCGATGACAATGACTCGGTCACTTGGCTCGGGCGTCTGCCGGCGCCGCTCAACTAGGTCAAGGTCAAATTCATTTTAAATGACTATGCTGTTGCGAACCGACGAAAGCTTATTTGTCAAACGCGACTCCCTTTTATAATGCAATATGTTCGTGACATAATAAATAGTGAACGTGGTTGGTAAAAGTACTTGGAATACTTCGATGTTTAATGTTTTTATCTGAACTTTCTTGTTGAACAAACATGTCGGGAAAATTGTCTGTAGGTAACTAAGTAGCGTTTCTTCGATCAAATATTGTTAGTGATATTTTGCAAAAACCTTTGAAGACGGATGTGGAAAACTTACTTAACCAATCTATACGAGTTTCAAAATCCTATAAAAACGACGGCAAACATTATTCATGGTACATGTTACGGCGAAAAGTATTTGGATAAAAAATACATGTTCAGTTCCATTCAAAGAACATTTTAGGTCTATTTTTAATGGAAATAATCAGGTAATTTGTTTGTTCAGGCGGTTTGTTTACCTCATCCAATTTTATTTTTTCAATAACCAATTACGAGTGAATGCATATTATTATATGCGTTGGTGGCAGTAAATGCGTTAACCTTTTGAACGCCAAGCAGCGAAGTAATAGGTACGACGAGTCTTGTCCACAGAGTCTCGTGACGTATTAAATTTGACGGCAATTGCCGACGTTTGGCGTCAGAACCACGAATATCCGATGACGAGATTAGCCGGCTTTGGCGCTCAAAATGTTAATTGTCTCTTTCAAATAATAAATTATAGATGAACGTATACACTTCAGAATAAGGTCAAAATTAAATCGAATTACTAGGATAATGAACGATGTTGTACGCGTTTAATGATAATGATGATAGCTCGGTATGTATTTAGCAATACAATAAGTAACCTACAACGCCAGTCACGAGTCAACGTAATCTTAATGATACATACACTCACTTTTCAACCTCATAAATGGCGTTCATCACACCGCACTAAATTATTCCGTTTAATGTGCACTTAAATACAATCAGATCTCGGATAAATCCTCGAAATACTTGTTTGAGTAATTTGCAATAAGACTCGAACACATTAGGCATGTAAACTGACAGATGACGTAAATGTGACTGATACCATAGACTGCGTCAGCGTAATACTTTTTACAAATAACTGAACCTTTTTAGCATAAAGCGATTTCGCACGTACGTATGTTGTAAAGTTTATTGAGCAACGACTTTCAAATTCCAAGAAACGTGAGGTGATAAAAGGTGATAAATATGACGCGAGTGACGTCGGCAAATCTAGAAATTGATGGATGGACAAAGTTATCAGCTTACTGTTTTTAAATCTCAGCCAGAAATGTCCTATGGGAGCACTAGGCTACTAACTATTTTAATATACCTAACATTGTTTTGCTTTCGTACCTATTTCTTGAAATAATCGTATTTTCTGTTTTACTCTTTATCAAAGGTATTTTAAGCTCGTTTCACAAAGAACTTTTAATTTTTGCTATAGGTATTTTAAATGACCTTCACATCTATTTGTTTCGATAAAGTTAATCAGCACCACTATTCTTTGCAGTAAAACAATTTTGCTTTTGAATCTGATCGTATTGTTTTTAAATCGGCCGCCATTACTGTCAACTACTGTCAAGTATATAAGAACTATCGTAACGCTGACAATACGATACTATGTCATAAGCGACATGGTTTTATCGAGTAAAATAAAGAGGCCCTTATATTTAAAATCGACAAAAGAACAGCTGTAGCAGAACAGCACTATACCGTGCAATATAATCGATGTTCGGTTGGAAGGTAGTTCAGAGACGAATTTACTTTTAGGTATTTAAAAAAATGTAACCAAACCATCACTTGATATAGTTCGTCAGGCAATAGAAGCAGAACACTGATACGTCAAAGTTCGATAAAACAGTTTTGATTGGTTGTTTAACAATGTCAAGTGGTTTGGAATGTTTACATTTTTTTAAATACCTAAAAGTATAGACTATAGATAAGTTTCCTACGCTACATTTGAACTAAATGTGCTAACAAAGCTAGATAATGTACCTATGTAAAGTTGGTGCATAACTCCAGATTTCGTGCGTTTTTAGTCTAAATAATTAGATTCGTGTGCGACATAAAAAATCGTATCTTATTTGTTTTATATATGCTTTTTGGCTAATTATACATGTATGGCATGTATAGATTTTTGATCCTTAGTACCAATTTCACCAAACGATGTTGAATTTAATCAATGTTAATCGACTTTTAGTTCATACATTTGGACAGCTGTTAACACTCTAATCGCCTGTTAAGTGGTTAACATCGTTTGGTGAAATTGATAGTTAATCTGATCGGCGGTGATAGCGTCATAGGTACGTGACGTGACTATAAATACGTAGAGAGTGACTATATTAATGGGGGGTCATTAGGTACGCCGTTGAGTTAGCGCTTAAAGAAAAGGATAGAGCTATATAACTGCTATAGCTCTGGTCTTTACTCTCGCCGTAAAATGAACTGCATAGCTATGTCATAATAACTTATTGTTATAAAAAAATAAGTTAAAAAAAAAAAAAAAAATGTTGTTTTCGCATATAAACCCCTTGCAAAACTAGATAATATTTTATGCTACAAAGAGAGTATTTTTTACGGAGAAGAATAATGATTCTGTATAAATAATATATTATGTTTTAGGCTGTAGCATAAAATATCATTTACCTTATCTATGTTACTCCAGTGATAATACAGCGTGTAGGGGGTGAAGGAGAGGAGTACCTGTCAGCAAGTCGGGAGCATCTACTTTCCGCTTAGAGGGATACATACAAGGTAACTAACGTACCTACCTGTGTAATGTTAAGTCCATTTTAGGTAGTTCCCCCTTTACGGCTGTGTCTATGAACGCTGCTTCATCCGGTGTCATTTGCAATCAATAATAAAATAACGTTTGTCCTAAAGTCATATCCCATAACACGTTTGCCCTAAATAATGTTTCACATACATAACACACATTATTATATTTTATGCCTTACAAATTTATATTATATTAAACGTGCATTATTTATCACTTTCATTATTAGTGAAAGTGCAAATAAGATTAGGTATTTAGACGTTTAGGTAATGTAAATTTATGGTTGATGCTATGATGGTTAGGGCAAAGTAACGTTATGACAAAACAATCATTATGGCAAATGTGTATATGCCAAACATTAGGTACTTATGGCAAACGTGCTAAGGGATATGACTTTAGTACAAACTGGATATTATGGATCGCGAATGACACACTCCCCCCTCTACCTAGTTTATAACGAAAGAGACGCATTGAGAGAAAAGCGAGAATAGGTATGCGAGTTTTCGTTGCTCCCCTTCTTTAGTCTACAATGTTATCTAGTAGAATTTAAGTTTAAAATCTGCAGAATATACCACTCATAATAGGGAATATGCATGCATTTTTTAAATCACATTTCTCAACAAAATATGAAAATGAATACCGTAAAAGAGATCACCAAACGAGCAATCACAATATAACTTGTAGCATTTATTTAGTAGAGATGCAGCGATAAGATAGCAATCATTGTTTTTATCTACCGTAATCTTAATCTCTAATATATAACATTCAGTGTTTGTAACAAAACTTCTGAGAAACGTCTTGACCGATTCTTATGAAATGTTGTGTATATTCAGTAGGGCCGAGAATAGGACGTAAAGTAAATATATTTCATAGGGTTGGTATGTAAAAAAATGCTAGTAATAATATAAAATAAAGGCCGCAAATACACCTGCAAGAGAAGTTCAACGTGAAATTTCCGAGTCTGTTGGTGGAGCTAGTGGAAAGTTTCTCTCAAGTTATTGTTGGACATTTCTAGCAGAAGTTTTGATGCAGATGGCAATAAAATCCTAAAAGCTTTCTTAGACTGCTCAAAAATATCCCAGTTCCCTATACTTAATAATAATAAGTTAACGTGCCGAGATTTTGTCTTGGAGGATTGTGAAATGTGATAAAGTTTCTTTCACCTTAAATGTAGTCCGATTTTTACGATTTTTGATTTTTACCTTTATTACGACAAACTACGGCTGTACGTTTTCTTTCCAAGAAAATATTTCTTGGAAAGATACAAATGGAAAATCCCGGAAAAGTCCAGTTTTTAATCTTGTAAATAGGACTTGATTCAGGGGGTGACAAACGTGATCGCCCGTAGCTAAATTTGTATGTTTTTTTTTTACAGCTAACAACCCAAGTCTTATCTCTGTCGCGGGTGCAAAATGAGCGCGGTGTTCGTAAGGCAATTGGCAACACGATCCAATTTTATCTCTAAAACTGCTACTTAATGTGGTTGTCACAGAATATTAGCTACTATTTCAGCTGCCGAATGTTTCCTTGCCATTCTTACTTCTTTTTAATCGGCCGGATAATACTTATAAAATTTTATCAAAATCATTATTTAACTTTTATTAAAATACAATTAAATAATAAGAATTTAAAAACCGTATAGGTATACTTAATCCTAAATGGTGAAAAAGTCGATCAGACATTCACTACTTTCATTGTTAACAGGTTTTTTTTAATATTATTTATAACAAAGAACGAAAAAGTACAGCCAATTTTACACGTGTACTTGAGGAGAGTTGTTATATAAAACGATCGTCAATGTAATAAATTCAAAATGATTCCGATTCCGACAAAATATCAGCATGTTTTAAATTAATTCGTCGAATTGCGAATACGGTGTGACCGGGCCTGCAGTTAAATGAGAATGTTTAATAAAGCTCAATTTTAATTTCCTTTCACATTTCCTACAAACTAAATGAGATTAAAAAACACTGCTACATTCGATACATTTCACTGATTGATGAATTTCACTGATTTTGCCTTTTCATCCACCTCGTTCGAGTTTATCATCGATGGTTAATCTATTGAAAAAGTAAGTCTATATAGCAACTAACATATTTTAAATTTGACACATTTAAAAAACATTTTTAGGAAATTACAAGAGAACAAGACAAGTGAAGGCCGATGTTAAACAGATTGTGGTTTGTTGTGGTGTAAGAAAGACATTAGATTCAAAAACGAGGTTAAGTAGAGAAGAACCATATACCGGACCCTTAATTTATGACACCTGTTATCTGGCGAAAGTAAATGTATATTGCTTTAGAAAAATAATTACTATTATATGCCAACGATAGAAAAGCGAGATGGACCCAAGCAAGGTACTTGACAATCATAAACGACACTGAACGCGGGCGCGTGTTGGTTTGGTTACCACAAACGAATAAAATTCATAACTTCGGGTAAACGTATAGGGACGTTTCGCTCGTCATTCTAGACTAGACTAAATCGAGAGAAATGGATGAGGCTTTTGTTACTTTGATCTTCGATTTCCGCAGTAGGGCCCCATGTCGGAAGTACGGCTGCGAGTCTATTCGCCTATCGATATAGATCCTCGTAGATTATCGTAAGTATATCGATAACGCCTTAATAGGTATTTTAGCCGGCTAAGCAAAATCGTGTTTTGATAATCAAAAGAAGTCTAATAGGCACGCATAAGAAGGTTACACGTAGATCGACCTTCTTGATTGTTAACCGTCAATATTTTGATACCTATTACTTTACTTGAATTTTACATGAGACGTACCTATAGTAAACTATTACCGCTACCGCAAGAAGGCCAATTACAAGAAAGAAAACCAAACCGCCTTAACAGTTTGTCTGATAGTAACTAGGGATAATTCACACTTGCCAGTGACTTGCAAGCGACGTGCAAGCCACTGTCGGACATTTGTCTTAAAAGTTTTCTTAAGCGCAAAACACACAGAGCGAACGTACCTAGACATTTCACAAGACACTGCGGCCGTTACTTCAAGAGGTTTGGCATCAATAAATTCGACAAATAGATGGGCAAAAATTTAGCTTTTTCAATTCAAGAAAAATCGTGATGAATTTCAGTAGTAGGTAATTATAGTGACCGGCGGCAGGCGCGGCTCCCGCGCGTGTCCCGACATGCGCCTGACCCGCGCCTGCCGCGTGTGTGCGTGCGTTCATATAACTCCATGTAAAAACACCCGCCGAACTTCTGACCCGCTCGGCGCACGATCCGCGTTCGCGCTGTGTGTTTGGCGCTTATTAGACGGAAAAGCGGGTTTAAGATGACATTCAAGAAAACATCTGCATTCTTTTTTTGACAGTGGATAGTGGTAATTAACACACACTTACCAGAAGCTTGCAAGCGAGGTGTAAGCCAGTCGGGCATTTCGGTCATGCATGATACTACGAATTCTATACTACTTTGTCAACCTCATGTCATGCATGTTCCTGTAAACTATTTTGAAGTGATTATTTAAATCGCAACAAAATTATACTTAGGGCCTGCCTGTTTCACAATGGACGAGTAAATTTATCTGCCATATAAAGGTGGCTCTCTCCTTGTCTATTTTCAAGTGTAAGAAAGAGAAAAGGCTAAATTTATCCGTCAAATATGCTTTACTTGTCGATTGTGAAACAGGCGGTTAGTCTCTTAAACTAGGGCTCTAAACTTAGTAAAACCATATTGCTTTTGACATGTTATAGTATTGATAACGTTACGGTAGCTCTTATTTACTTGACAGTAATGGCGACCCTTGCATCAACTTACGAAAAGCTTTCAAGCAAATTGATGCAGTTGAGGGAATAGTTGTTGCTCACCCTGCAAGCGGGTTCGATTAAGAATAGACATTTTTCACTATTTGAAGAAAAGCACACACTTATCTTTATCTACTTACAGTGTTACTTAACTGTCTTTTTTACGATGACAACACTAAACACTAACTAACCCCCACCGCCGCCGTTAGTAGTTATTCTTACATAATGTAAATAACCTAATAAAATTACAACGTTAAGTAAGTTACGGGAAATATACCAACTAAACCAACCAAATCAACCAATCAACCAACTATAATAAACCAAGTAAATTTCAAAAACACGGGGTTAATGCGAATCAAAATCGCATACCGAGAGTTATGTACGATAAGTCGATAACACATAATGAACACTAATGAAATGGTAAGGAATAATATACCAAGTAGAGTAGTTGAACAATTTTAAACTAGTAAAGTTAAAGGGCAAAACACACAGGACGCGGATGCGGGTTGGGTCCTAAGTATGGCGGCAATATTATTCGCCTACCCCTCAATTATAGAGTTATAGGCTTATAGTCTACAAAGGACCAAAAAGACGGCGTACGCGGGTTCCCTGTGTTATGCGCAGAAGCAAACACAAGAGCAGCAGAACAAACAGGATTGGTGACGTTTAGATTATACCTAGCAGCTTCTTGTTATTTTTTTACCGTGAGGCGAGGCATCTACTATAGGTATTGTTAAACTTATTGTTAATTTTGCACCTAAATAAACAGCCATTGTGAAAATACAGCTTGTACAAAAATAAACAATATTTTTGAGGTTTCTTGTATGAAGACTCTAGTAAATACACTATTATATATAACACATATTGACAAAAAAAACACAAGCTCAAACTCACTGAAAATAGGGTCATGTTGGCACCCTTTAGATACGGAACTGTAAGTAAAAGCTTCATTCAAGTAATTTGTAGTTCCAATTTAGAAGATAGAGAGATAGATAATATAGCGAATTATTCATTATACTCATGTATATTCAAGATCACCGAGGAAGTAAATTTACGTGAAACTCTCGAACACTGGAAAAGGGTATATGCAAGTGTTTAATTTTAATTAAATTGGATTACAACCTCGGTTCGGAAATGATATTTTATAACATCAATATTTTTTTAGGTTTGGTTTGTTTGTTTTGGTGGCTCAGAGTTTGCATACGCGTACCAAGAAATACATGACCCACGCATCAAACAGCACTTCAAGTCCACTGTATTACCAACTTATCAATTGCCGAACTAATTGGATTGAACTAGATATATCTACAGTTCCGACATGTTTTTAGATCCATCGTCTGTTTTAGATTGATCTGTAATCTCATTAAGTCATCAAAACAAATATATGACCCCACAGTTTATAGGACATACCTAGGTCTAGCCGCAAACGCAATGAGAGCGGAGACGGTGCGGTCCGGCGCGTTCCAATACTAGGTAAAAAGTGTTTCTAAAGCGTGGTGGAGGTGATTTTTGTACGGGAATACTCCGCACCGCACTCTCAGTACGTTTGTGGCTTAAGGTCGTAACTCGTAGGTAAAAAATATATTTTGAGTGAGATGCCCGTCTCAAGGGACGTCAAAATGAACGTCAAGTCATAGAAAACTGTAATTTCAGTATTTTTCATATGGCCCTTAGACAATGCATGTAGGATTAAGCCCTCAGTTCTGTACCAAGCCTCTATTAAGTTTCGTTATTACTTAAATACCTAATAATAATAAACGATACCTAATAATATTAAACGTTCCTAAAGTAGGTTTCGCAATATTAAACCGCAATGGATACATTAATAAGTTAATTAATCTCAAACCGCCTTCGACCTCTCTACCAATTACAAATATTTAAACATTTAACAAAATTATATTGTATTATTTCATCTAAGTACAATAGTATTATACCTATAAAGATGAAATATTTGTATTTTTGTATGTTGGTAGCGAATAAACTCAAAGATTACTGGACCGATTTCAAACATTATTTTACCATTAGAATGCTGCTTAACTCTGAGTAACAAAGGCAATGTTTTATTTTTCTGTGTGGACGGAGTCGCGAATTACAGCTAGTAGTTAGAACGTTGGGTTTTTTTTTTTTTTTTTTTTTTATGGCATAGAGAAGACAAACGGGCACACAGGCCACCTGATGGTAAGTGGAAACTGTGACCCATAGACATTTGCATTCACAAGACTGCCATGCAATCCTAAGACTGCAAATGCGTTGCCAACCCTGAGGACTAAGAAGGAATGCCTCTATGCTAGTCATTTCACCGGCTGTCTTATCCCCAAACCGGAACACAACAATGCGAACACTGCTGTTTGGCGGTAGGTTAATGGATAAGATGGTGGTAGCGATCCGGACGGACCCTGCATAAGGTCCTACCACCCGCGACGTAGGCGCGGGTAGGTAAGTAACTATTATTTGTTGCAATAGTGTGTGTTAAATAAAAATTGATTCACATTCATACCATGCCTAATTCTTGTGCATTCTTGCAAAAAAAAAGTCGTGTTCTCTCACTCATTTGTTGTTTACCGTGTCTTATAGATACATAAATCACGTATTTTCTAAGCGTCTAGATATAAAAGAAACTCGTTAAGAACGTAATTAAAGATCTTGGATAAGTAAACAAGGTTATCTTAATTGAGAGCTTGATAAGATAATGTCTCGCAAAATTATCTTCTTATCGTAGAATGTCGAATTCACAGATCAAATGCAGATTTTTTCTCTGTTCTTATCTATTTGGAACAAGCAAAAATTTTAAACTCAGCAGTGAGTACTCGTGACACAATTAACTGAAGCTATTGGTTGATATAATTAATTTGTATGGAAAACGACGGTAACTAAATAATAAGCAATGATTTATTAACACATAAGATTTAGCAATGGATTGGCAGTCTTGAATCCTTGACACAGTGAAATGACTTCACGGGTAAACAAACTCAAAATTACTGTACACCGCGGATACACCCACGAAACGTCCTATCAAACGCTAAAAATTCTACTACGAAACCAGCTGTTACGAGTAATTAGCAATCCAAATGCTACGCAACAGCCATCGAACGTAGGCCCGTAGCAACAGTGTTAAAACGGCAAGATGAACACAATGGGGAAAGTGATGCGAGTCGGTATCTTCGTGCACTCTTGGAAACTGGGTCGCGAAAGAAAGGTAACTGTAACATGGAAGCCGCAAGCTGCGTGCAAATTTACCGGTCAGACTCGACAGGTACGTAAATAGGACTTATTTATAGCATCAGACATGTGGAGATTCATCTGCAAAAAGTGTTTGAGGAAACTGCTAGACGTACCGATGCGTGGGTGGTCGATTTGTATCTCGGAAAGATATCTTCTCGTTTTTCTTTTTTTTACACAAAACGTCTAAATTTAAGGTTAATTTAAAACAAGGTCACTCTATGTTGTGAACCTGCTGTGGGAGTTTGGAAATAATTAGATGAGAACATGAAGGGAATCTTCGGTCTTCAGACCAGCCTTGACCTACACCAACTTCCCAACGTCATTACTGACCTTCGACGTATTTAACAATTGGACTGCGGAAATAAGATAACAATTCTTTAGTAAACAACTGCAGATTTCTACACATTACATAAGATAGCTGCAACTTATAATATCACGCATTACTGTAGGTATAAGCTAAGTAAACAAATGTCTATTAATGGACTGTAAAGAACCGGTTGAATGATGAATAGCTGCAATCGACTGGTTCTGCGACTCTTGGTATGTAATCGTCTAATCGTTAATCATCGCAATGTGGGCATTCCTATGCAATAGCAGATCTAATTACCTACCGCCCGCTTCGGATTACTAACTAATTACCGCGTTCGAATTGAAGCCGCGCAAGGGCAAGCTGGTAACTGGTTGTTTACTAACTAATCGTGAAGAAACGTTACCGATTTGAGGCGAAGCAGAATAACTTAAAATATTTTAAATAGCCGAGGAAATTGGAGTGAAGCTTTTATGTACCAATTGGAAAAGTTAAACAAAACGTGATTGCTTTGGTCTTCAAATTTGGACTGTTTCCTAGTGCTCCTAAAATTACTCATGGGGCCTAAACAAAGTTAGGTATAACATTGTTGTCTATTTTATAATTGTTATCTCTTTTGTTTGTACAACAAAGTGTTTACATACATAAATTTACGGTAGGCATGATGCACATATTGTACATTAGAGTCATAACTACACAAGGAAGCGTTCCCTTGTCTGTCAAATCCCAAAGACCTATCAGCCAATCTTACTGTCATTAGGAGCCCTATGCTCCTAATGACAGTAAGACTGGCTGATTTACATTGATACAGCCAACGAATGCCAGTAGAAGTACATTGCGTCATTACAATTTGCTCTCGCCTCAAACGTGAAAACAAACTCGTCAATGCTACTACCGGCATACTTTTGCTGGACCAATCTAAATCAGCCATAAACGACTTTTACATACATATTTAATGGGAAACGGAAACTAAATCGAAAACAAAGCGTTCTGTGTTTTACGCCTAAGGGTTTTTGATACCTAGGTGCCTATACTCGTAAGCTAAGATAATAAGGAAAACTCACCGTAACAGTCTTTCATGTCTCTCTCTATCGTAAGTCGCCGCAGCGAGGTAGTCCTCCGCTATGGCATGATGCAGCGGCGCGTGGAGCGGCGGCTGGTACCGCTGCTTCCACAGGATCTCGCTGGCGTACATCGACGGGGGCGGGGGCGGCAGATGCAGCAGCGGGGGGGGCGGGTGCCCCCCTCCGTAGCCATGCGCCATGGCGCGCCACTCCCGGTCCTCCACCGAACTGGCGGAACCGCCTGAGCGGACCCCGCTCACGCCCGAGTCAGACCTCTCGTCCGCATCCCGCGCACTAACTATAACACAGTCGTCCTCCTCGGAGGCCACGGCGCTAGCCACACCATCCGCGCTCGCGCCGCCACTCACTTCACTCACTTCACTTAGCACGGCAGGCTCGCTTGCCTCGGGCTTCGGACACTTCTCGCTTTCCCGACTCACTTGAACCACATCACCACTCGCACTTACACTCTCGGTGGCACCTGTAACAATAACAAACGCATGGTTAAACATGAACTTTTCTTAGGTATGTGGCATCTACACTATCTATCTAATCTAACTATCTAGTACCTATCTCTTAACTTCAATATGCATAGAAGATAGGAGGATTGGGTAGCTGTACCCAATAATTATCTTAAGTGGATGTCAAATTAACTAGGTCAGAACCGAGTTTGAGCTGACAGCATGTTAGTTGAAATTCGGTATCATCTGTTATGCCGGTTCCTATCGCTGACGTCAGCGAGCGACACGATTGGGCAGCCGCCAAAATAACCCATTCACATCGCCCACTGTCGGAAAATATGTAGTATGTGGACGACGCGACGCGACTTAATAAATCATTCAGCACAATTTAATGCAATGTTCTTGCGATAAAACATAATTTCACGAAATTCTTTTATTGTTACAACAAAATGTCGCTTACAATACTGTTTGTGACGGTCAAATAACCGAGTTCTATTCAAACAAGAGCTATTCAGTTCCCAGCCTTGATTGACGCGGTTGCTTATTTATCCATTGCATCATCAACTTTCACAGCCCGAGCAGCGAAAAGACTGCACTGGCCTTGTCTCGCCCGCCACCGTGATGGGAATAAGTTATTGCTTGGCCGGAGTCACGTTCCGTTACGCCAAGTTTGTTACGAGCTTGTGGATCGGAACTAAGAGTTAAGCAGTAGATATGCCGAGTGGGTGGTGGTGGTGGCATGCCACACGTGAACGCGACTTGGCTAAAGGCCAGGGACTCCCAACCCAATGGTCAACGATGATACGGCATTTGGCATGCAACCCGGAATGCAAGCTATGCCATAAAAGCGTGAACGACAAGTTGACACGTTTCTAATGTATAAATGACACAAAGAAGGCAATTCAATTGTCGAATTACAAGTAGGTAGGCAGGTACCTATATTAAGCCCACGGTGGTAACATTCTAGGCTTAGAGAATAAAAAACGTAAAATTTATAATTTCCTTCACATCAGGTGTAAATAAATGAAATTAAATCATTTAAACAGATCAAGTAGGTAGGTACGTACCTAATTGAATAAATAATGAAGCACCTAACAGAACAGGGAATTCGACACAAGACAACAAAAGACCCTGGCATCGAGCGCGCTACAATGGAATTTTAATGAGGGAGCTGTTAACGAGGATTCACATTTACATAATCGCGTAAATAATTATTCATAATAAACACGAACACAAGAAACGGCGATTGTGCGATCGTTGCACGGTGCGTGCGCGCCGATCTCATCGCGGCACGCCGGCATAATGGACCGATCATGCGACGCGATACGTACGGTTGCGCCGACGCGACGCCAACTTTTTATGCATCCGCGGCTATTACTCACTACTCACCAGAGCAACTGATCGACGTGAAATCCGCCCTACTAGTTAGGTAGGTAGGTACCTAGACCTACACGACTTGTCATTCTTAGCAAAGAGTAATCAGTTATTACCTAGGTAGGTATTTATTGACTATCACACTTTACATGAGCTTAAGATAAAGATACTTATTTCCCGTCGCAAATCAAGTGTAGATAGGTACCTACTCATAAGGCAGATAGAAAACACGATTATAGCAAAGGTGCATACTTCCGATTAGCGGGATCAGCCTGATCAGAATAGGTAGGCACTTTACAAACTCTATTAATTATTCGCCAACAAGGAAACAAAATCGAACAATGATTATAACAGCATTGAAATAAAAAACTTCTACTTATATGACGACGAGACAATCATATCATTGTAAACAAGTGTCTATTGATGTGCCGTAAACAAAAGTGGCGAGACAATGCGACATTGATCAGAGGCGGGGACAATGGGGCAACAAATAACTCTGGGAAGTGCGGCGGCGAGCCGGCTGATTGACAAGACAAACCCCGACGCGGAACCGGCGAGAGCATTTCATTAGACTGAGGGCAAAAAGTTGACAAGGCTCTGGAGCCGGCGGCCGCCGGCAAATCCTGACCGTAACCTGAATTATTCATGAAATGGCTCCCACAGCCATTTACTAACAAGAAACAATAGATAACGCTCCATATTCTAATATACCTACTTAACGCACTTATTCAGAACAAGCCTATTAATAAAGTTTTTTAAACCGCAACCGTGCCGTCAATTACTTAGTCATTTGAGTGCAATACCGTTCACTGCGTCATTAGCTAACTGGGTCTTCCGAGAATAGTGACCGCAAACACGTAACTATGCAAGCAGCCTAGCCTAGCATCTGAACAAGAACCCGTTCAGTTCCTCCACTACCGCGGAACACGACGAGGTCAAGAGGTCGAAATCATCAAAGCTATTTTGTAGTCGCACAACGATCCACAGAGGATGTCGGACCCGAGCGCGTGACTTGAAACGATCAATTCAGAATGATTCAGATTATTTGAATATTTTACTTACAATTTAAAGACATAAAAAGAGGAAGGCAAGGCAAGTCTCGTTTGCGTGCGTGCTTATTAACGTCAAAGAATTACTAATGGGAATAGGTGGTTTTTGTAGGATAAAGACAAAAGCAATCTCATTTAGTAACAAATGTCAGTTGACACGACACAAGAGCCGTTTGTCCACTAAAACCGTTGAGCTACATCCAGTAGAGCGTGTCGTGTCGACTCTACTCGCCTAGCGTGTAATGAAACATTTCCACCCGGCCAATAACCGTTGAAAGGACATTCGAGCGACAAAGCTTTCTGCTGGCATAAAGCAATTAGGCAACTAGGTAGGTACCTATCTACGTGAGTTTACGTAACCAGGGCTATAGATTTTGGCTGACATACGGCAGTGTGCCGAAAAACCACAGTTTTTATGGTCACTTTCTAACTAATGAAGCGCACGAATCGAGACGTTCGCTTTTGAAATGTCAACCCAGTTTTTCGCTCGTTAGCCGGTGTAGTGACCGGCAATTACGCGAACCGGTCGCGGCCGTATAAGGCGCATCGGTTGTCGTGACTGCAAATGCAATACCACCCTTGAAGGAATGGTGTACTAGTGTGGCTTTGTGGCACGAATCGCGGGAAGCGGGCGCGTGCAGTAGATTGCGCAACGTGCTATTGAAAGAGCATGGCGGCGAGCGGGCCGTAATCTCCCTCGCATCTCACGACGCGTCCCGATCGCTCGTGACTGGAATCCTCGATTCCCCCGCGGAATAACCCACCCCACGGCTACAATATATCTATCGCCCTCGGCTACTACTATTTAATCAAACTAATAGGTAAGTAGTTACCTCTTTACTAAAGTGTTTCCAAATAAACGGTGGCGTTGCTAAATTTCTGCATCCATTGTAAAATCCCTATGGAATTCTAATTAGAACGCGCTACAACAAACTGGCATCCGGTTTTCCTGTTACCGACTTGAATATTAACTTTAACACGTCCTATCACTTCAAATTTATTTAACTCATGGTTTATAGTTTTATTCGCCCATGTAGGTATTGTAAGTAATAATATTTAATAATAATCCTACCTTGAGGAAAATCATATAATAAGAATATAGATCCTTAATATACCTACCTACTTGAACCGAACGAACACTCGCGGGCCTGCCGTCTCGTATTTCTACCTACATAGTTGTAAGCGTTCATGTAAACTGGGTTACAGGAAAGACTTAAGTTAATATCATTAATAACGCCTACCGACGTAAGCAAGTCAGCGGTTAAAGCGTGTCATCGCGACCCTAGGGCGACTAAGGAAGCCACATACACAAATAAGTAGACAAAGAAACTGGAACTGGCACAATATAATAAATCGATTTATTTATCTATGACCAAACCACAGACAAATATTACTAGCTTTAATTACTACAGGGCGACGGGTCTGGTCACTTCGCGATAAGCCACGTTTCAATAACCGACCCTGTTTACACTGTACAATGAAAACTTGGAAATCATTTGGCTGATAACGTAATCGGTTCACGCTACGTTTTCCATTAATAGCTCTCGAGATAACGACTTAATCCGCATTGCGTTTAAATAATAGCCATTAGTTGTTGTAATGAGATGAAGAATCAAGATAAAATTAAACACCATTTAAACTTTTTATCTCGAAAAGGAGTAGAGGGTTGAATCATTATTGGAATTTGCCTTGACGGCACTATAAAATTCACTTTACGACCTATGGGAATACACCTCGTCAACGTGTCAATTAGCTTAACTATAGGTATTCCAGTTTTACTCACGTTTGTCAAGTTTGTAATAAAAACTTCCGCTATTAGGTAACAAATAAATCTTGGGACGATATCTTCGTATATCAAAATCACTTCCGGTAGACACTTCTTCAATCAATTAAACTGTTCCGGGTCACAATCACAATAATCTTCAAATCACAGGATCCTGGAACGGTAATCCTTCAGGCGCGGCGTCCTTGATTGCGGTCAGGTATTCGTTCACCTGTACACACTTGCAGCACTCTAGTCGGCCGTTTTATTACTATGAATCACGATTATGAGGAACGAGCGTGAACGTCAAGTTAACGAATACGTGCGAAAGACTCGACGTAGCACAAAGAACTGAAACGCGGGCGGGGAAGTGGCGGTTGCAGGGTGGGGGTGCGCGGGGAGCGGAGTACGCTAGTCTCGCGCCGACAGCAACATAGCAACAAGTGAAGGGCGGGTGTGAAGGAGACAGGCCGCTGCGGGAGGGGCGCCCCGCGCGGAGCACCTGACGGATGCAATGCAGTCGCCGACTACGCCAGCACGACGGCACGGGAAGGGCACGCACATGTCGATGATAATCGTTAAGTGCGTTTAACATAACTAATTTGCTTAATTCGATTTGCCAGCAATAACAATGCAACGGAATAGGTGTAAAAGGTGGGTAGCTAAGCTACTGAGTCATTAAATTGATACCTAGACCTTAACTTCCTACCTACCTAGAAAGGTAAGTAGGTAGGTACCTACGTAGAAAATCTGGTGTGCAAATTGTAGGTAGCTTTTAACGGTCGAAACGAGAATTATTATTGAATTAATAAAATACCTACCTACCATCCTTGTAAGCTTCAAATCCAATTTAATTAGGTAAAATATATTCTTATAAGTAGGTAATATCTACCTGTTTCACTCTCTATGAATATCCCAGAGTTGTTTATATCATTAACACGTGTATTTTTAATTGCTTAGGCTTGCATAGGTAGCTATTGGTATTGGTAGGTGGGAAAATAGTAGTTAACGATTGATGATGATTGCAAAAATGCAAACGGAATCAAGTCAACGTTTCCAAGTCGATAAATATTGACACAGCATAACTTTACAACTTTGCCGCGTATAGATAGGTAACAAATATTTAGCATGGATAGATAGGTAAGTACCTAACAAATCTACCTAGATACGTAGTCGCATCTATTTCTAGAACGGTAGCGGAATTTTTAGGTTGTGTTGTTAAAGCAAGAATAACAAGAAAAGTAAACAAATTGCGATCGTTGACCAACATACCTAGTGGCGTTTTACATCAAGCCAACGATTTGGCGAAAAGCCAACCGCCCATTGTGCAGTGTGACAACTACCTATCCGCTCTTCGGATTATAAATAAAATACCACAAAGAAATTAATGGCGGTTCCGTAACAACATGAACACAATTTTTGTAACTGACTAGTCATACGAGATTATTATTAACGATGTCTTACCTCCAATAGGTACTTATAGTTCAATATTACAAACAGTCAAAATAATACGAACTAGGTACCTACTTATCGACGTAAGTTGTTTTGACCTATTCTGTCATGTCACGCTTGCTGCTATCAAAATTGACCACTGTTTTTTTCACACAAATTTGCTCAAGCGAAAACGCGGAAGAAACCACAAAAACTTAATTACGTTCAAGTTTATTTATTTATTAACCATCGAGTTTTAATTGCGAGTGCGTATGCGTAACGACTTGTTTTTAAATGTGTTCCAATTGTATTTCTTATCTATCGCGCTCGGTTATGCGGGCGGACATGAAATTTATGGGCAAACCTGTTAGCAGTTTTTTTTTCAGAAACGCAATGTGGTCGCATCGTGTTTATCTACGACCTTCGTGCTAATAAAATTAGCGTCTACACGCGAATAGCTGAATTTCGCACAAAACACAATACGAAATCCCGGGTATGACCAAATTGGGCAAGCATGCCATGCTAAATATCTTAATGTTATGATTACTTAATGACGACAGTAAGAAGTCTGGTATTTCAACAGCGAATCGCGTATATTGGAAATGATCACATTTCTGGCTGATATAATGAAATAATAAGCTAAAAATACAAACTCGTTTATCATACAATGTGTTCGTCAGATTGTTAAGATACGTGAGATAGCGAGGGGAATTCAGTAGATAAGCAACACAAACATAACGGTCGATAACCAGGCCTTGATAACGGCTATCCGTAGGTGGAACTAGGTATTTGTTTGAAGCTGTGCAAATAGAGATAAACTCGACTCTATGAGACAAAACACGCAGAATATATAATGCAAGTGACTGTCGTTAAAACGCGAGTCATAATAACGGAAAGCAATAAAGTTAGAGTTAATGTTATTCTAGAAAAGAGTATAGGTTATATATTACGATAGAAAATATAGTACAACGACTCACGCGTCGTTTATACTAATCCCGGTCTATCTCACGCGATATAATAGCTACGTAACGTAAAGCCATTGTTAAACATTCAATCGTTGTTAAGACAAAATGAGTCCATAAAACCCGAAGATAATTGGACAAGAAACCTTCCAGCGCGGAGCGATTACGATATTTACAATTAAAGCACCTTTTAGAGATAGCGGTATCGCGGGCGTGCGTTATCTGCATTGTCGCCGACGATTGCCATAGATTAGGGCTCAACCGGAGATATTTACTCCGCAAAGAGCGCTCTCCTCGCGATTTCCGGAACGTGACTCAGCCGCGTGGGAGAATTTACAACGTAACAATCAAATTCCTTGCTGGCTCAAAACGAATACATTAACAAACGCGTCTATCTCAAGACCGGCTCTCGCTCGAAACAATGACTTACTTATTATCGTTATCGATAGCTTACACAGCTGCAACGCGGAGCGACCGCGATAATACGACTATTAAATTAATTCGACGGCCGGATGCAATAACCGTGAATCACTACGCATATTTACGAACGGAAACAAATTCGGCTCGCAAATCGCGATAAATAATAAGACTGAAGGTGAAGACGGTGGATGTTATTCATTGAGTTATTACGAATGGTTATTTAAGTACGCAAGTAAAACATACGAGTAGTTTCGTCATCGTGTCGCCGAGTATGCAAGCTGGGCTGGCCGCGATCGAATGTCAAAAACCGCACGACGCAATAAATTGTCTCGTGGAGAGTAAACATCGGCGTTCGGCCGCATTCATGCATAATTGATGAGGGTTCGAACGAGCGCATGGATTCCTCGCGGTCACGACTCCCAGCGCCGAAACGCACGCCTCCGGCAGCCATTTTGTGGAGCTCTCGAGCTCGCCCGGGGCCCGCTGCGCCGCTCCGCGCATATTAATTCGACCTTATGATACGTAATGTACCCACTACACCACAGCTCCGTGCTCAGATAATAACAGTAATTAAAGACGAACACATTTTTTCTCGTTTGTTTCACTTCCGCCGAGCCCGATCAGCCACTCGTAACGATTTAAACATGATACTTGACTCGGAGTATTGCGAACGGTCTCAGCCGCGGCACGCAAGATCCAATTAATACAAAACACTGGTTATTAGTTTCTATTGTTGCCGCCCGAGTAAATAGAGCACGGTGCGTTATAACAATAAATTTAATGGCACAATACACGCGGAGAAGTCTCACGCACGCCTATTGTGCCGTGTAATTGTAATCAAAAGGCTTTTCTCTCGGATCGGGCATCTCCACGTCAATAAAGACAACGGGCGCGAACAATCTTTTGTTTTACTGCCGCCATTAATCTTTGAGATTGTAATAATCCTGCTAACGTAACGGGCATGTGACCTCAGCAGGCGAATCTGATTTGCTTCATGTGTATTCAATTTGCGGAGGTTCAATTACAGAGCTTCCTTCGCTCGTTTTGCGCTGATACTTACTTTGCGGTGGAGGCCTACCCTAGGGCGAGGCACTCGCATGACGGATGAAAGTACCGCCGCGCCGAGCGCCGGCTTGTAATAACGTGAAATGAAATACCGAGCTCGTCTGCTCTTCAACCGCAGCCTGCGCTGAGCTTGCACGCCCCAAGTGGACGAGTCCACACATAAAGTTAACGCGTAACCATGAACTACGAATTACAACCAAACAGAACTCCGCTGCACCTCCGCACTACAACGCGGCAACGGGCTGAGAACGTATTACAGTTTATGTACATTGCTATAAACAAAGCGTTGATGATGATGGAATGAATTTGGACGCCTTTGAAGCGAGACGGCCGGCAGAACGAGCCGTGTTTGTAAATCCTCGTTTTGTAGAAAGTCGTATGTGTATTCACGTCATGTTAAACAGCTGCGAATGGTGCAGCCGTGCTTCCTGCCATCGAACGACCCATTGTTACAGTAATACATACTTTTTATGCCACGCTAATAAGAATGGCATGAGCGCTGGCACTTGCGTTCAGCGTCTTTATGTTCACAACACCGGTGTGACAGACAGATACATTAGCGCGTGGGAATTGACAGCTTTTATCAGTGTGCATTGACTGTTTTCTCTTGATTTGAATGAAACAACACACAACCGTTACAATGATGAGCGAATGTGAGAAACAACCTTACATCTCATATTTGCCCATTCTTATATTTACCTTCTTAATGTATTTTCACTCACTCTCTTAAAAAAATAATATGTCGCGCCTAAATCGTTCTTGTGTCTATTGCTCATTTATTTTGCTTTATCTAACAAAGACTGATGTCTCATTATACTTTCAAATTTACCCGACCATACAATTTCCGTTTGGTCCAGTCATTCCAGTCAAACGAGTATTTCTTGTTGGCTTTTACTAGCGACAATTTGCAAGTCGTCGAAAGAAAATTCATGGCAATTGAACAATTATTACGCAGATGGGTTTATCGTAGAATAGTAAATGGAGTAGTTTCAGTCTTTGCTTATTATGATGTCCAAACAATTTGTAGTGAAGCGCTGGGAACCCGGCTGGCGTGAGATCAGAAAGTCGTGATCGGTCGCCACGACGCCCTCATGCGGCTTAATTCACTAATCAAATAGCACAATGCTTCCATTGTTACTATATTCTTTTCAGATTACCCACAAAGACTTCCTGAAGACACTTAGGTCAAATAGGTTCACAAGATAATTCCGCAATCCTTGCAAATATCTTTAAGAAAGAATTTCGCAAACGTAATATCATCAAAAGTCGCAATCACGTTTTCCATCCAAGCGTCCTTTTATATCCTTACATCACGACCCAATAATATATCAATATCAAACAAAACGTAATGGCTGCGTGTCGACGAGACAAGGCCGTATATCACTGTAGCGGACTGGCCAAATCCTCTGGCGTAATATATAGAGAAGGGGGCGCGCCCGCCACCCCGGCTTATTCAAAACAGGCATTAAGCCCTCCGCCATTAAAGGCTAACTGCTGCAGGTTATCAAGGGTTTCCTTTGAGAAACTGCAGTCGAGTGAACTGTTTGGTGATTTGGATACGAGCCAAATAATGTTTCGACACGTTATACCAGGCACCGTTATCGACTGTCTACGAAACGTACATGTAGCAGCTAGCCGTTTTAAAATACGCTCCAGTTCGCCCGAGGGCCCGTGCCAGCAGAGCGCAGAAATAATGGACCTGGATAACGTTCCCCGATAGTAATTACACTTGGCAAAGACGGACTGCCATCTTCCATCTTGTTACTCAATTAGGCAGCTTCTTTGTTAATCTTGAAGATTATGCGGCGACGTGACGTAACCTCCAGACGACCTAACAGTTCTACATTTCGAATATAGAACTCTAGATTAGATCATTAGACTAATACAAGTATAAGAGATGATACCACCGAGTACCCATTGGTTAGAATTGTGAACTTTGATTAAAGTTTTTTAAGAAAAACAAGAGAGTAATGGAAATCAAAAGAAGTTTTAAACAAAGAGCGTTTAATTTGCGAATTTCGTGTCGTTGAAAGATTATTGAACTGCGTAGGGGCGCCGAGGGGAAAATGTCACAATTTAGGCGCCGACAGAGGGGGATGGGGGAGGTGGAATGTCGCCCACAAACCGCTCTCGTAGCCTGTTTACGTTGTCACCCATGAATCGAGGTAAATCCGTGGGCAGAACTTTGATTAGTTATCCTTTTATTTACGGCGTCTAGAGGCCGTTTCTTGAAAATGTGAGTCCTGTGGGTGTCGTGTTTGTGGTAATTTTGGTGTAATTCCGCCGTTACCTTATATCTTATCAAAATATTGGGAAAAGAGATAACTGCTAACGACCTTCTAAATTGAGTTGATAGTGTTTGTGTAATTGGTGGCTGAGCAACTTATCTATTTTACTATATTAGCATGAAGATCACGTACTTATGTAATGTAGCGTACATTATGTAGGTACATGTAGGTGTGTTTATTAGATGTTTAGGTACTTCTGCCTCCCGTTAAATTCAAAGGGCTTCCGGTCCCGGGCCGTTGCCTTGGCGACCATTGCAACCCACCGAGGCAAACATCCCTCGCTTTATTATTTCCACACAGAAGCACCCCTGGAGCAGCTGATTTCATTCATAGACAGAATAATTTGTTTGCCTTTGAACATAACTATAAAAGGCCGGGCGTTGGGAGAAGATTCAGTTAGACCGAAATAAATTTGATGAAACTAACTTGATGTAATTTAAATTTGAAGAGCAGTCGTGATATTTCTTTGAACTAGAATGTCGAGACTCAAAAACATAAATCAAGCTGTTTAAACAAATGTAGGAACGCGTATAAATAATACAAAGGTATATTATATTAAAAGAAACCCAAACCATTACTAGCCTAAGCTTTTACATTATCTGTATAGGATTCCTGTGAAGTGACGCATAAACTGTGTTATATTGAGGTAAATATGAGCATCCACGTGTAGACAGTACCTAGTCATTGATGTAGAGGCACGTCAACCCTTTTCCGAGGCCTGAGGGACCGCAAAGAACCCTCGACGCTCCCTCCCCACCCTCCTAGCTTTTATCCACGTATAAAAGAAAACATTGATGTTAGATATAAGGCAGACATTTCAGAGGGCGAGCCAAATTATTATTCCTATGAAAGAGCGAATCGCCGGCCCCTTTGTTCGGAGCAACCTGTTCCGATTAAACAATGGGTCGGTTTATAATAACAATCGCAGATATAACTGTCATGTTCACTCGCCACTAATGAAAGAGTTCGTTAATCTTCCGATCAAAGAATATAAACAAATGATAGACGTCGAGTGAGTGAGCGAAAATGCTCACGTCTCGTCCCTGTGTTGACATCGAGTTGGGCTGTCCCATTATCAACTCACGACGCGTACCTAACCACCTACTTCCATATTAGATTTCTATTTTCTCAACAGCCGGTTCTACCCACGCCATCTTTATAAAGGCTGTCAGCAATCATTTGACTTTTGATAAGGAGATTGACATTGGTATGTACCTAAGTGTTGAGATCGCCTCTTACTTTTATTATCGTTTCACGCGAGTTATTTTGGTTTAGAATCGTGCTTGTACAAAAACGAGGACATAACAAGTCGGATACGGAGTCCACCCGCATGACTCATTAGCCGCTCGCATAACGACATAGATCGCGGCGCATAACGACTTGAATATTAAATTCATTAACCTGGACCGGTTACGTCGTATAAATTGCACGGTTTAAATTCAATCGCGATGCATGCAAGTTAAATGTCCGTTCGGTTAAAACGGCAAGGCCAGCGTTATCAAGTGGAAATCGACACGTTTGTTAACCGCGATGTGGGCCACCGGCAAGATAGCATTCCTTCGCATTTACGGTAGCGCGATTTACTGCCGCGATAGTTTCGTTTTCACGTTCGAATGGGCCCGTTGTATTTATTTGTCCATTGTCATTGTCTATTTGGTCGTGACCATTTGTGAGAGGTCCCTGATGGTTGAGTGGGTCGTGTGGGTGGTTTGTTTTGGTGGCAGGCAGGGAGGAGGGGGAGGCCTGGTTATGGTGGTTCGAGTTTTTATTCGCGTCAAGTAACCGCGCCGCGCGTGACTGTGACGCGGCGTCCGCGTTCGAATCCACGAGACGCCAGTTGCGCAACACCGACTCTACGACACCTTGTTATTCAATAGACACCTCGACGTTCTTTTACTTTCTCAACTTCTATTAGTGTCACAATCCACTTATGGCTTGTTCTATTAAGTATTCAAGTTTACATATGTTTCGTTTCTTGCGTGGTATAAACTAATAAATTGTTAAAATTCATTCTAATTCAACATAAATTATATGATTACTTAAATCCTTTATGTAATCGGCAGCAGTTAATTCAGTACAATTATAACTTTAAAGTAAGGAAATTGCCTTGACACAGATCTCTGATACACGATAAAGGTCGATATATTATTATTACGGCGCTCCCCGCAGCGTTCATAATTCTTTTGCTCTTTGAAAGCTTTATAGATCCACATTTCAAAGATTTATTTAACTGGAGTTTACAACTTAGGGGACGTGTTTTCTATGAAATTGTTAGTCTCACGGCGTTTTTACCATTCTACACGGGAATGTCACATATTTAAGGAACAATGTTTACTCTAGGGCAACACTGGACTAATTCATCTACGCTGCGTTGTTTCTGTTTGTCGCATCTTCATTATCTTTATCTTTAGCAAGTGGTACGAATAGGTAGTAGGTACTAGCCGCTTTATATTGTTATCCATCATCCATCGAGCGCTTTATAGGCCTGTCGTAAATCTAGCCTCTTGTATAGCTAACAATGTAACAGCATCTTGCGGTAGTTGTAGATCACTGTGAGTAACGGCCTTTATATAATAACAGAGGAGCAATAAAGTGGCAGTACCACACCTATTCGTAGGTACAATGTGACTGTTGCTGAGTGGCTCCACAAAGTGTACCCTTTCGAGGCACTCTGGAGTTTTACAGCCTCTTATCTCGAGTCCGGGAAAAGATCCTGCACGTACCTACATTTCTGTTCAAATGTAAGCTATTTCTAGGACTAGTATAATCCAATTTATGTTAAACCTACGTTTTCTTCAAATCTCTGTGCCAAATAAAGTTATAATGTTGATATTCTTGTTAGAATTACATTGCGAAGCATGACAAAAGAGTCAAGAGTCAGGTAAGTAGGTACCTTTTTCAGCTAATGACGATTCTTCTTTGTTTTATTTACTTGTTTTATAACTAACAAAGACTTCCTGAACTTGTCGCGTTACTGATTAATCAACTTACCTGTTTGACATCTGGTTATCGAATAACTACTGGCACGCCTAGACATAACTTAGCAGTTCAAACTTCCCAACTTTTTCTAAAGCAATAAGTAATCATAATAATGAATCACAGTCCCCGATTGACGTCAAAACAAGTAAACCCAGCTACTCATACAAAATAAGTAGGTATGTATATTCATATTCACGCTTTGATTGTTATACAAACATAAGTAATGTAACAAGGAAAATATATTCACGGATACTTGCTAATTTATTGTTTGCGCTAAATGAACACGTTAGTTCAATAACAGGAAATGAGATTGAGGTAAAGCAAGCCCATCTATATTTGGTGGCGTGAGAATTGTTATCTGTCCGACAATCGGCCTGTAGTCCGGGACGGGAGCCGCAGTCCTACTTTAATTTACGATAAAACTCGTCTCTGAACCGGTACTCGCCTCCGAACAGCACTAATCGTAATTCGGAACGAGTTGCCCACGCTTACCGTTTCATTATTCAAACGTGTTGGAATTTCATTCGATTCTGTTATTTTTAAACGAGTAATCGAAGTTAATAAGTTAATACATAAATAAATATCAGGGTACAGCGTCACACGAAACGACAATAACCAAATTTATTTGTCGTACGACTGGAAAACATTATAATATCATTCACTATGTACTTACTTATCCGGGTTTTTCCTCAAGTAATATTGCAAAAGCTATTAACGCAATTCAATAAGTTGATACCTACTATTAAATAAGCCTGTGTTTATGCAACGCAGCCGGATCCATCATCGACGAAACATCTCGATGTTTAAGTAGATGCTAATGATTCAAAAGCCAGAAGTCATTGCCTCGCCGTAGGCGTTCATAATCATAGCTCATGTGTAAATTAAACGCAGAGTTTCTTGACTCTGTACCCTCGGTAGCTGAGCTATAAGCTACATCCGATAGGCGAGATCGTTGTGTTGAGTACAAAACGTTATTCGTATGGTATCGACGGCTTTGAATACACGTCGGCGGGCCCACGCCCGCAACTCGAGCGCTATTATATGCAACTATTGTTGTTCGGCAACGTACCGGATCGTATCTCGGATCACCGAATGCGCCGATCGCCAGACGCCGCCGAGGCCGTTGGCCCGCGTGGGTCGCACTACGCGCTGCATCGCCGCCTGAACGGTTACGTTGCACACAACGTTTCCGACATTGTTTTGGAGTGTATTAATTATCCAATTACGCAAGCGCGGCGTCACGGCACGAAACCCATTTGTACCCGCTCGCTATCGCTCACTTGCCAAAAGCTATTAATTACGACCAGAGAATAGAATATCTCGTCGGCTAATCCCCCGGAGACGGTTACGGTTAACGACAGCGTTGATTAACGTCGGCAGCATTCCATTAACTCTTTCTTTGTATGGTTGAAACGAATACGTTTCTTGGTTACGTAAACGCTAACCTTTCGTTTTCCGACTCGAGCAAACCGGCATCCGCTGTACAAATAAATAAATTACACGTTGTGATACGGCACAGATGTGCCATGTTGGAACCTTGAATGTGGAATTGGTTTGGTCGTGTTTATGATAGTTTGAGGAAAGTGATGGTGGAGGTTTGCTCGTTAATTTTCAGTAGCGATTGGCCGCCAATTAGCGTGGCGTTTTCACTGGCAATAATGGGGAGCGATGGGCGGCGGCGGGCTGGCTAAATAATCGCCCAAGACCGTAGACAATAGCGGAGATGAGCGGTCGCCGGCGGTGGCAGGGGTGAAGAATGCCGATGGAAACAACTGTTGGTTTCCGCGAAGGCGACGCGCGTGACGAACCGCGGACCGGTTACACGACACCGAGCAGAAACAATGCATTTTGCCTTTCGTTAATTTTAAGCCCACTCGTATTTATGTTTATGAAACCTTGCAAGTCTAAGAACCGCGCCGGTATGCCGGAACGAAGACAAACAAAACCAACTTGTTTACACAAGTGTTATTGGAGTACAATGCCGATTTCAATAACAGAAATACTTACGTTATTTGAGTGAGCGTGTGGTAGGTATATCGGTGAATTACGAGGGCCTTAGCGAAACAAAAGGTTTTGTACGTATGGACTTTGTTGCTAACTGTGTCATACATTATCATCATCAAATTCTAAGTAATTAATTAAAACTAACGGAATCCCCTATCACAATATATTATGACAACGACAAATAACAATAAAACTAACAGCATAATGACTGTCATAAAAGCAAAATTCCTAAGTACTTAACTAAAACATAGGTATTTAAGCAAAGTTAAAATGCCGCAAAAACATATTTAATATCAAAAGACAAGCGCCCGATTGATAATATCTCACATTACTGTTATCTGACACGTATTTTTTAAGTGAACAAATACCTACTTGAGTTAATAAGCTTCCATTATAAGCGTAAATTTAGTTCTTGTTTTAATAATAAAATCAGAAGGGCATGTGAAGGTGAACAAGCGAATAGGGAAAACGTTCGCATGAGAGACACAACGTGTTTTATCGTAGAATTAAATGCACATGGGGACATAGCGACATTAAATTCCATTATTACCACGAGGTAAATGTTAATTAAAAGCAGAACAAGAGATTGACGCAAGTGTTCACTTCACCGTGCGTATCTGGGTCAAACACAGATTTAGGTTCCCGTCTTTCCTGTGGACATACCCGAAGTTAACGTGTTTAAGGCCTAATTTTCTGGCTGAACCCACATCCGCATACACGGAGACACGTCTACTTTACTCCTATCAAATAAAAAAAAAACTTATATGCACACAAGCCCTTAACTATTGACCACAGGAGAGACAACTTTTGTTTTTGCGATTGTGTATGACCCATCTATACGAGTGTGTTTCATTCTATAAGCTAACCACGATAACGATGGAGAACAATAAGACTATTTCAATATTTACCCAGTAAAGGAATGATCAAATGTATTGACGATGACGAACTATGCTACGTACTAATAGACGACAGTGCAAGCTTTAACGTAAATGTTACGCAATGAATCATTACATTAATCGCTACATGTCGGTAGGTAATTACAGGGTCACAACAACAAGGTTAAACAACTGACAATGTAAATTGTACATTACTCCATTCTTTAATAAAAGAATGCAATAAAAACTCGAAGAAGTTAGTAAACAGCAAGTGGGCCGCAAGTCTCTGACACCTTGAGAACTGGTTTGCAGTTTATTATGGCTGTAAGGTAAAGTATGCCGGCCCTCGATTTGCTTGTTCGATAGTAGGTCGTTAAAGACACTCGTACGATCAGTATGCACATAATTAAATTAATTTAATTCTACTTTAAGTACACCGAGCTTGTAGTATGTATAATGTATGTGATCAAGTAACCGCAGATAACGGAATTCTTGTTATTTGCGTAATGGTAAGATCATGTAACAAAGCTACCTTTATAATAGGAATTAAAAGTCAGCATAGTACGGAAAGACTGTTGAATAAACCTCGTCCAAAGTTCAATAATGCAAATGCATCCACGCCATGAGCGAATGCAAATTGTCAGCAAAAATGGCGTCTTATTGATTAGGGCACGATTTTGCCGCCCGCGGGGCAGAGTTATAAATTAAATGAACATAAAAGACGGATGAACAAGAATAAAATGAGATGTCGTATAGTGAAAAGTTTACGAGGCGCTCGCGAGCCGCGGTCTACGCACACAGTTGGCGTTTGTTCAATTCCTGTTTGAAGTATTTTAGGAGCCACGCACGCTCCCGCTGCGCCGCCTGTTTACAAATACTAGCGCGCACTCGATTCGATTCCACATTTTATAAACAGTGCTAAAGAGATTGGCTCGGCGTTCCGTCTAGAAACCCCGGCGATATTTCTCCACCTCTCCAGCCACCTCACCAGTGTAATTCTGCCCAATATCGATGTTGCTTTGATTTACACAACACATGTGCATGCAATTTGAAATTTGTTTTTCATCCTCAATATCGTCTTTGTTCTTGAGACATGAAAATGTAGAGGTTAATGCATAAACAATCGCTTTTTTTCAATGAATGTCATTTTAATACTTGAATAAGTTGAAAATATCTATTCTTCTGTTTTCAGACATTATGTATGTAGGTACCTAAGTATATATTTTCAAGATCATATCTTAACTAGTGTGAACACAGTTCATACAATCATAATTCTCGTCTTAATTAATGGCAAGTATTTTTTAAACTCAGTTAAGTAAGTGTCTCTTAGTAACTCGACATCCAAACAAGTACATTCTAAATTTCTTACATCATAGTTCTACTAATAAGAAATGGTCTATCTATCGTCTGGATGCAGCCTTACTGCATTATTTAAAACTCCAATGATATAATATCGCTGTTAGTGGCTGTGAACGAGAATATCATGTTTTAAATGTCAAGTGACTATAAATAATTGATGAAAGTGTTCGGCGCGGAAGCAGAAATCGACCGAAACGGGAGCTCCGAGATATACAAGCCGACCGGTATAAAGGTCCGTCGATTACTCGTGGGAGAGGGCTAAATAAAGCGCCTCGCCGGATAACTGAGAGGCATTTACGTGGAATGAAGAAAGGAATAAATTATGTAGTATCGAATGGGATGAAAGGGCAAAAACATGATCTTCCGTCTACCTGCGTCGGCCCTTTGAGTCGTCCACTTGATTCTCGCTCGAAGCAGGTTCTCGGAATGTCCTTCAGATTGTTAATAAAAATACCTCGCGGAGGAATCCGTCCAACGACTTCTTGGGATTACTAATAAGATCCGATTTCAAATGAAATGCTTCCAGCGGAATCAATTCCCTTTAAACATTAATTTAGTTTAACTTCTATTAGCTGATGGAAAGATAAAGCAATTTAAACGTAAGATGAAGTGCTTTCAATCTTTGCAATCTTTAGAGGTTTGTTTAGAGGAAAAGTAACAGGACATAAAGTTTGTGTTACTTATATCAAAAGCAAAACATGTTATTGTCAATAAACATAAAGAATCTGAAGAACTATAATGGTATTTTATACGAGCGAAAAAATAAAGGGAACCGACACCATAATAACACGAGTTTTACTTTACTAGTGGCTTCGTGGCTTCGGCATTATTCGGCAAACACGTTCCTCTAACGCGAACGTGGGCTCGGCCGGCGGTGCCTGTCAGAAGGAGAGGACAAGAGTCGACCCCGACCAACTTACAATGAAGTCTAAAAACAGCTCACAAAGTCCCAATTGGTTTGCAAACTTTGCACACTGCTCAGCTAAATATAGGAGAAACAAAAAGTCTCAAATCTCGTAAATATTTCGACATTTTCGCCGCGGGCGAATTGTTATTTTGCGTTTATTGAGTCGGCTCTTTATTGTTCTTCTTAGAGCGGTTCTAGAGCATTGAACTTGGTAATTTCAAAGGAGTTATTATTATAAGTTTGTTTAATATAACTGAGCACGATTTAAATAACTTAATCAAGTTATAGTTCCGTGAAACATAGAGGCACGTTTGCACGCACACCAGCTCAGCGAGTCGGCATAAGAAAGAGTAATCAACAGCTGTTTGGTATATTTAACCTTGAGACCTGTCTTGTGTCGACACTCGGCACCCTACCTCCCCTAAGATCCCGGCCACAGGACGGAACACGTGTTCGCTCACGCAGAGCCATATTTATAGCTTCAGTATTTGATTACACAATAAATCAGAGTCATTCATCGGAGCTATTATAGCAAATGCTACTTGTTATATTATTATACGCAATTAACTTGGTTTGCTTTTTAAATTGAACAGCGTAAAATAAGTACGTATCTTTTCTTTACATAGTATAAAATGTAGTCGCTTCCGATGTATGTTCGCTCAGATATTTTACTACTCAACGGATTTTAACGCAGTTTCAGCAAATAGATATTAGAGTAATTCAAGAGGAAGGTTTTAGATTCTGGTTTATGTACGGGTGTTACTGAAAACTCATATAAACCGAAACGAAGCGAGGGCGGGTCGCTAGTTAACGATAAAAGAAGAATTATAACATGGAAGTGGTTATACCACTAAAAAGTATAGTAAGAGGTAACGAATGACCAAGTCGCATTGCGATTGGCGAAAAGGGGTCAGTGACTGCAGTGGGTGACAGGGTGGCCTGTGAGGGCGGAGGGTGTGTAATAATACATTTGAAAAACTGCCCCAAACATCTGCCGCACATGTGCGTACCGTTCGCTGGAATAATGCAAGTCGTGCGCGCAACCGCGCCGATACGGCTGAGCTTTTTGTGCAGTAGTTTTTTGTTGTCTTCACGCTTTGTGCTCGCAAGCTTTCAAACGGACAATGCCTCTCTTTATTAGAAAGGAAATCAATACAGTTGTGACGTTTGAAGAGAACAATTTAGGCATACTAGAACGGAGCGCCTGATTTATCGATGTTGCTTAATGAACCTGCTTCTTGCAGTCGTGTAAAAATTGGATTAGCTTTAGGTAAGTAGAATTAATTCTAAGAGGCGAGACGGTCATCATTCACTGCGGGAGGGATGACGTCAACCGAACAAAAACTATCTGGCGAGTCGTCTAATTAAGAAGTTGGCTCGGAGAGTTGGAAGAGGATTGCAAATCAATGCAGTCCGTGGAAGATCACCGCACTTTGGACCGCCGCCAGACACTTTCGTTGGCTCGAGTGCGGCCGAAATAGGGAAAAGTAGCACTTATAGCTTCCACGCTTTGAGTTTGAAAACGCTTATGCTAACAATGTTATGACGTAGCGAATAGAAAATATGTTGAAGATACTAACGATTTAAGCCGAAGACGTACCTAAGCTTAGAAAGTATCATTGATCTGACCAACGATTTAATATACCTACGTTAGTTCACGTAAATTTCGAATATATTTTCGGCTTTTAACCCCCGTCACAAACAGAAGGGTTCAAAAGTATAACGAGTATATCTGTGTACAACAAGTCTGTGGCATCGTAACTCCCAAACGGATGGACCTTAGCTAGGTTTGATGAAAAACCGTCGGGCCATTATATTATAACTGATATAAGCTCTGAAAGTAGTCTCAATTATTTCGGGTGTTTTATTTATTTAATAGCTATCTACTTTACGGTCGATAGAACAAACCTTAAGCCTTTTAGGGGCCGTAGCCAAGATTCTTCTAACCTTTTTCTTCTATCACTCAAAATGTAGGCCTCAGGGTTGCTACCAACCAGTAGAAAGGTAATCCAAACTGCAGCCAGAGCTAGATATACGGTGAAATATGTAAGTAGTACATAGAATGTTCAACATGCAAGCCAGATAAAGGTGCAGTGATGCCGGATGCCGTAGAGCGGGGGACCGTGACTCGTAACCTTTGACTCGACTCCCCGGGGGCCAGACGAGCTTGTTTTGACTCCGAAGCATTACTTTGCTCATAACATTTCCATTTGTAAAATTTTTAACAGAATACAGGAACACACGAAATAATCTCACGTTTTTGCACGGTGTGGGAAGAAGTCATTATTTTAATGTAAGTATGTTTGAGTTTTTGTGATCAATCTACATAACAGCAGTCGAATATAAAAAAGTAGCATCTCGTCTAAATACAGATGAACAAAAAATAAACAGACAAAGTGATCCAACCTACAAACCATTTCGAAACGTGTTATAATCTTATTACCATCATCGTGATCTCGCAGATAGTTAAATACAAAATAGATGTCGTAATAGGCGTGTACAGACGCGGCGGCGAGCCGCGCGGGGGCCGAGGAAAGTCCCGTTAGGAGAAAGTAGCCGCCTACACTCTGGCGCAAGGAACGTGACGGCGCGGCGCGGGCGCACTTCGGCCATCTTGGAAGCACCACTCGATTTTATCGACGCCTAATATGATCACTTTTAACACGGCCAATGACTCCAAATCGTGTCCAATTTGCATGGTAATATGAAAGCCGGTGCCCAACGTGACTGACACAATCAGATGGCTCGGTTTTAACATCACGCACGAGCTGACTTCAAGTTCAATAACTTTTGCATTCTGACAGCTTGCAGCCCGACTTAACATTGTTTCGATTATCGCAAAAACGCTTATGGCAGCGCGAAATCGGACGGACGCGAAACGCGAACTTAGCAACTCTCTCTTTTTTGCTGAAAACATTTAGCTAAATCTTGAAATAGCGTCTGAATGTGACATTACAAATAGGTAAAATTTGTGCATTCACTCATGAAAATCTTTAAACAGTTGTATTTTTTAGATTCTATTTATAATTTAGTAACACCTTGTTTATTCTGTTGCCATACAAAATAAAGATGAGATTAACATTCTAAAAATAAGCATCAGAAGGCAAACGATTACCTGCCCCAGTTTTTATATCCAGCAAGCGTAATCTATGTAATTAAACTGAAATAAAAAAGCCGTGTGTATGAGCGAGTCTGATTACAAGGAGCGGATAGCGTTCATCTCAGCTATTGCGCAAGAGTGGAATAAAATCATGCCGGCGATAAATAACGTTTCATAACCCCGCGACACTAGACGACTTGCCCAACCGGTCCGCGCCGGCGCAGGTGCCGGTGCAGGCGCGACCCTGAATGCACTTCGTGTGAAGCGCTTGTTAAATAGCTATTTCGTGTGATAACCTAGAAAATATTGATCGGTTAATCAATCGAGCGTGACTGCAATAATTGATAACAATGTTAAAGACGCTTGGGACAAGGTAGCACATCGAACGAGACTTTAAAAATTAACAAAGCTACGATTGTAACAGTTTGTAATTATAACGTATACAATATAATACAACCACATTACACAATCATTTAAAACTCGAGGTCGCAAATAACCGCCGTTCCTTGCGGGCGAATTCAATAAGAACACACGTGTATAATTACTAAATGCGAAGGTGGTCGAACATGAGCTTCTGATAGAAAGTCGTGCAAAATTACACGGTGTAGTCGGAACCGGTCGACGTGAGACCCGCCATTATCCGCCGTAAACTGCACGTACAACAATACACGATCAATGCACGCCACTTATAAAAACTTTCACAAATTCAGCAGTTGAACTAGATACAAGCTGAATGTTGCTTGATGTTGGACACTTGCGTCACTTTTGGGATCTATACATTCCTAATCTAGATGTTAGGAGAAGTGTAAATTGTGCTATGATGATCCAGTCACTCAGTGAGTCCTGGCAGTTGTGGCTAATAGCCATTAGATCCGGCCATGGGGCGATGAACTCCGACATGCAGGCTCATTAATGCACGCAGCACTAGTAGCAGTGTCCAGTGCATCGCGGGACCACCAACCAATTATAACGGGCCGCGCTGACAACGCAACGTTAACCTTCATCACTTGCTGACAACCTGGTACCACATTGTTAACATTCTCAGCTTGTATTACTTTTCATATAATTGCTCTTTTGAAATTAACTCAATTAAGTACCTAATTACCTTATACGAAAAATAAGTTTGCTTTATGTTATCTATCAGTCACATCACTGTTACATCACTGTTATCAGTGACATGTTTATTGCTAGAAATATTTCGGTGACAACGAATAAAAGGACGAAAATATGTCAAATTTATTTTACACAATTTCAAAGCGTTGCCCCGAGAGCTATAGCTACACAGGTTCCCCTTACAAATCTCGCATACATTAGCTCACCATTGTCATAAAACCACTTTATTATAAAATCGGAACATTAAAAAGATCATCTTTCAATTCAATTCAAAATCTAACCGGTTTTGTTACATATGTTATGTTATGAAACTGATTTTAATTTTATCGGTCGGAGAATTAGATACGGCGCGTACTTTCACCGGCGACTTTCTTGCTCGCACACAAGATAAGACACGAAATACTGGTCTGTCTTGTTCTTTTGACCTCGCGTCGTGACGAGATGGTATTGTTCACGAAGGCCTTTGTGTTACCTGTCAATCTGTTTACGCTTTTATGATCTCACTGTTAATGCCAATGCTCCGAAAAAACGAATACGATCATTGTTATAAAGATTTCTTTGGAGTTACTTGAGCCACAAATTGTTGCACAATGCTTTGTATACTTAGCTTTCTGAAGCGCGGAAAGTCAATAATTATCTATCTATCCTAATAAGTTCTTGTTCAATGCCTTTGCCCTCTAACTGTATAGCTCAATTAACAATCTCAATATCAGCTAATTACTATAATTTACTTGGACTAGTTCGCAACACTGTAATTACCATTATCTAGGAACCATATCTATCGAACGTAAAATACCAGCTCGGTTATACTCGAGTACACTCGTAAATATGTACGCATTTAACCTGCTGTGTGGTGTATAGTTAGTGTATGTGTTTGTGTGTACGATGGAAGATGGCGTCTAACCATCAGTAATCGGTTCAAGGCACGATCATCGAGTTAAACAACACGCGGACAAAAAACGCGAGACCGGTTTCTTCTCAGCGGCCATTAAATGGTTTCGGGGCGTTCCGAGTCATGAATATTCATTTAATTATACTCACATTTGAGTTTCGGGCATGACGCACAGAACCAGAGCATAATCGTTTGGTAATCTTTTTCTTTTGGTGGTTTATTTAAATTAAAACGTTGATCAATAAAATGTAAATTAAGATTCTTGTTATAGAATCTGCGCGGCCCGGCTACCTGATCATAACTCAAGTGTTTGAGAAGCAATTAAGATCAAGTCACAGTGTGCTATTTTTAAATAATGACGCATTGTTTGTGAACTGTGACTGGCAGATTAATATTAATGTCAGAGGTATTCGAATATTTCGATCATTATCTGAGTAGGCCCGACGTAGCAGCTTGTAACGGAAGGTACGGCCGTAGGTATGGGTGTGTGGGGTAAAGAAAACACAGGCGAGGGTGGTACCTCGTGTGTGGCGCGGTAACAACCCGAGGGAACGAGCGTGTTGTTTCAACCGCCTTACAACTTCCCAATACAATTCCACAAACCAAACACCCAGTTGAAACTCAATATGCGCACAAACAATTTCGGGCTTACGAATAAAATAAATAACAATTAGCCCCTTACCGTTGCTGCACAGTGGGTATATATTAATGTTTTAGCATAACTCGTACGGACGCACGCATACAGAATTATGTAGAACTATCTATCGAAATCGACGTGACCCCGTTACTCAGATGCCGAATTGAAATTTAGATTGGTTGAATGATGATAACAAATGTATTTGTCGTCCGCTGCGACCTCAGGATTTTTAAAGTGCCCGTATGATGTATAAGTGGTCCATGCATATGCAGATTAGGGTTGAACAAACAAAGATACGATTTCATATGTTAAATTATGGATGGCGATCTCGACTCTCAACACAAACACTTTTTAATGCGTAACGTCAAAACGCCCCAGGCAAACTCACCGCTTTAATAAAACAATTACAATTTCCAGAAGATAAATATACCTACAAACCGAAATTCTTGCGTGGTTCTCGACATTTGAAGAAAAACCTACGTGGCTCATATCTATTAATATTAATTCGAATTCAAAGCACTATTATTGTTAGTTTTGAGAATATCTTGTTTTATTCTGTTTATAACCAGTTCGTGAATTATTGATTAAGTACTTACTTTATTATTCACCCCAAATCTGAAGTCTGTCACCGGCGCGTCATAGCTTTCCATTATAAAACACTAGGCAAAATATTACAGTGTTGACGCTGCGCTGACCATTTGGTATTTAAATGGTCTCGAACGTATGCCCATTAAACAACATCTGCAGACCGACTTGGTTTTCGTTTTACTGTCTTAAATATTTTGGAGGAAGAATTTAATTCACTTTTAACGATACTGACATTACTTTTTGGGCAATATAGAGTTTCCTTTATTTAATGGTTTCTTTAAAAAACTTACCTTTCTTATTAATTTCGATGGTCTCACGTTCCGGCGAAGAACCTGTAACAAATAAAAAACTTTTAAAGCCTTAGCAGAACAAGAAAAACCCGAAGTGAAACTTCCTCGAAAAAGGAAGCCTCATCGAATTAAAGGTTAAATATAATTTACTGAATACGTTATCAAGTAGCGAATAGGGGACCGGTGGAACCAGTCGTTCAAGGTGCAGAGCAAACAGGCTGCTTAGCCGGCATGATTTAAAAATTAATGCTGTTGGCATTTACCGAGATAAATGGCATTTTCCATTTCAAATGTAAACACCTGCGGGACATTGATAAACTAGAGCTGTTGTGGATTAGAAAGTTAGAATAACATTTCATGCTAATTGTATTAGGTACTTTGTGACGATGCTACTCTGATTATTGAAACTGTTAGGGCAAAACAATTGTAAACGATCGTCGTATGACTCGTACCGTATCCCAGCTATTTAATTACAAGTAAATCCTCTTGTAATCTTTGCAAACCTTTCAAAGCCACACTTAGTGACTTAGTAGATAATTGCAAGTTGCGGGTGATCGGATGTGGCATCGGGCAGGTGAGGGTCTGGCCCGCATGGCTGTCGCCAGCAGCTGGCAGGTCACTCACCCTGACGCTAATGGATTTGTGGCTCCCTTTCACACTTTATTCTACCATTTTTTTTTCAATTAAGTATTAAAGTTGTCGACTTAGAACACGTTGTGGAATGATGTGTCACTAAAGTTTCTGGTGTTGATTTATTATTTACTTTATTAAAAACTATAATTATCTCCCACTATTATTTAATTTATGGGTAAACGAGCGGTGATATTCATGGAATAAATCAAAGAATTTCAATCTCTGTCGATAAAATCTTATGAATAACTAATCGTCGGCTTTGTAACTGAGACTCTGAAATCTCAGATAAGATGAGTCAGTCCGCCCGTTTTTACCTGTCTGGCATTTTTTTATCTTTTATAAATCCCGTTCATCGATTATGTGCCAGGTCTTTCTGAATTCACGCTGTTATAATAATGAACCGCAATCCTGTATAATTATGGGCCATTATTAAATTTGATACAAGAAAGTGGTGTTCGGAACAGTAATTAATCCATTGAAAAACCTGTCCGCCATTATTGTGCTGTATGTGAAACAGCTGTGTTGCGCGCATGACTCTGACATTTTATGGCAACCAGTTTATAAGTTATGCAATTCAGTGGAAACATATAAGTATGTAGTAAGCGCTATGCGGCCGCCGGCCATTTAACGTAATTGACTGTCAATTGTAGAGAAGTATAAGTATTTATAGGCTAGTTCGTTAACAGGTCTGCCTACGCGCAGGATGGTTTTACCATTGAAGCTCTGAGGTTTTGTAGTTTCAACATTAGTATACGGTTTTTGTTACACGACTGGTATTAAAAAACAAATGAAATCACCTAAAAGATAAATGGGCCTCTATTTTACGAGGACAAACCATATTGCTTTTGACTTGTTATCGTATTTTGACAGTTCTTATTTACGTGATATTAAAAGCGATATTGTTTAACATCGCAGAATATACGCCCAGGACCTATTAAATACGGTAAAAACCATATCGTCTTTGATCTGTTATGTATGATATTGTTTTTATCACGGCCGCCATAACTGACAAGAGTGTCCAGTAAATAAGAGCTATCAAAACCTTGACAATACGATAACAGGTCAAAGACGATATGGTTTTTACCACCTAGAATCTTGGCCCAGGTATTAGAAAAACAATTGACAATCACCTAAAAAATAAGCTATTAGTTTGCAACTAGCAGACGCTTCTTAGCAGAAAGGTATGTAAGTATTCCACAAACAACGCAACATAGTACCTATATGCTCTTTGCCTAACAACATGCACCAAAAAGACTAAATACAGCCCCCTGGCAAATTAGAGCATGAGAAAACTATTTCATTGGTTCCTAAGATAAAGACCTACTAGAAAAAACACCAGCGTAGAGTTTAAACAAAAAACGACATGTGTATATCAAAGCTACATAAAAGAGTACTTAAATTAATGGTAACCAGTGTAACTGGTTGTGGCAGATAGTAATCCAGTTAATCCAGGCTAGCAGGTGGCCGCCGGAGACGGCTTCAATTTTCAAATTACCATCTAGACTACCAGGTAGTCCTTCGTTATCATTGGCCGGGACAAATTGTGAGTGATTACCCGATTACGGCGAAGGGAGTGGCGTAACCAATCAATTACGAAGAGGAAAATCAATAAATATAGAAATCTCTTCCGTTTATACTTAACTGGTTTAAAGGAACACCTAAACTAAATGTAATATCCACTGATCTCAAAACGTTGTGTAGCTGTATAAACAAATAATAAAACATAATTCACCGAATTCTTTCTAAGCAGAGCTATGTCGAAATATATATTAAAGTTAGCGTTTTCTAGATGTAAATAGCGCAGCCTATCTCTTGATAAGAAAATTACACTTAACTGATAACATAACACCGTTTGGTCCGCTGATAAGTGATAATAACAACGCCGTTACAGTTCGTATCAAACTGAACTGCTTTAGTCAGAAAATATTGATAACGTGGGTGATATATGTATTCGGGTGCTTATTATTTTATTATTAATGTTGCTGTCTGAAATATTTCAGTACCTACGAAATCAGAATGTGGTTGGTTTAATTTAAGGGTGATGTAATATTCAACCGCAAACGGCAGAACAAATGTATACTTATTGAGGATAATCGCGTAACATATTCTAAAACACTCTAAATCCTAATTTCTATAGAACACAACTTTTTTCCATGGCATTGCGAAGGCGAAAGGGTACATAGGCCGATGACATTTGCATTCTCAAAACTGCAATCTGAAGATCGCGAATGCGTTGCCAACCTGGAGGACTGAGATGGAAGGGATCTATGCTAGTAATTTCACCGGTTATCTTATGCCCGCACCAGAACAAATAATAACTAGGACCACTGCATTCTAAAATACTACCATAAATCCTAACTAACATAAAACGATTATTTGAATACTTAACTAAATAAACTAGTGTACGTAAGTAGGTACAATAACAATTTGCAGACGTTACATATAGGTAATCAGAATAAAAATAGATTAATTAGACTGATATGACTAAGGCCAGTAACAACAATGGTGTAATTGTACCTACAGGCCAATAAGATCCATAACGAAGCGCCATAATAAACGGCAGGAACATGGAAAACAACATTACATAACATCTCATGGGTATGAAACGTTACATATTTAACAACTACATATTTACGTTATTGTACTAACAAGCCGGTTTTTAATATTCAAAATCGCCTTTTTTTCTTTTTTAATATCATTTAGCTAAAGCGGTCTAATGGCTGATAACCAGTCCGCGTCCATCGAGAGAGCAAAAAATGGCTGTTTCTCCTTTTAAGGGACCGCTTGCGCCTTTCTTGATCGGCATGCGGCCGGACCAGTCCGGTTGGGCCGCCGTGAGACATGGGAGCCGCCGAGCAATGCGCGATACACCGCTCCCACTCCACTTAATTCGGACTGACGGCATCAGAAAGCGAAAAAGTCATGTCAATAAAATGTCGCCATTGAAATCCCAGCACCAATGAGCTAATTTAATATAGCATGCCAATAAAGTAACAGATACAGCACCAATAAGGAGTGGCCTGACTCGTCATATCAAGATACTATCACGTAATTAATATTTGCCGATAGCGTTGATTTACTGCGGATACCAATAATCCATCACTGATCCAATATCAAAAAGGAAGTCTATCTACATCTAGCAAGGTAACCTCTCGAAAATGGGTGTCAAACGCGAAACGTCTCGTGCATTGAGCGATTTGTCTTCATCGATCATGCTGCCAGTGTTATCAGAGTATTTCTCTGGCTTTCTAATTGTGAGATAAGTTGTCGGAACGGGTTTGATTCCCGGGCAGCCATTAGCGGGCGGACCGGTCCACTTGTCTGCATCTTGACCGGACGAGGCTCATTCGAATTACGTATACAATTAAAGACGATACGCGCATTGGTCCGCAGTCGTTACTCGGGTTACGAGCATTAATTTAATCTGGTGTAGATTACTTGCGGCGACGGGGCATTGTTTTCTGAGAACAATGCTTTAAATAGACGCGGTCATATGTATTGTATAAGTATATGTTATTGAGCTTAGTCATCGTTTAAATGTCTTGCGCCTTGCGCGAGGCGAAAGCGGCAACAAAGCCTTTATCTGTATAGCCAAAGGTTATGATAAGATAGACAACAAGGTCCCAAAAAACGTCTAAAGGATTGTTTTATTAATAGAGCGCAGGTACTCCTAAGGGGTTTTGAACATTAAAATCTTGCTTGTATTCATGATAAAAACGTAACAACTTTATGAAAACTGCTTACTCTATCGCATCATCGACAGGCGTGCAGCCTCTCTCGCCACTCTGTTATGATAAATTAAGCCCCGGTAATGCGTGCTCGCACTTGGCAAGCGTTGTGTTGTAAAACAAATAAATAATAAGCAGAAGCGGTCTGGGCTTGATACTTGCTAAAAATAGTTTTGTTTTCATAAACCCGATATGAGAGTTTACTCAGCTCTCGGGAATGAGGTCAGACTAGTTGGTAGTTGCGATGCGAGCGTCGTGTTGAAATTGCGGCCAGCTACCGGCGACGCCAATCAACAATGCAATCCGTGGTAATTATACAAACACTTCAAACACTTTAAATTTAGAAGCGTCGCGTACACGTTTTATAACCGGATTATACAGAATCTTCGAGCCGAATTAACATTTTATGAGTCCGTTATTATTGGAACTCCTATTTCTAGCTTGATCTGCTGCCAACTGCATTTCTGCAAGTTGCATTTTTTTATCGTCATAAAATAATACTACTTACTTATGCTTAAAATATGCTTCGACCTTATCTTTCATTGTGCTATTAGAATTTCTCAGAAAGTGACAAAACATTCTTATCTAAAACGGTATATGTAGTAGGTACGATTATAAAAATAAGGTGACCAATATTGTGAGAAAACGATTAAATAATTCCTATGATAATTATTTAGGTAACAACGACAAGTATCTATGTAAGTATGTACAAAAGAAAATTAAAACAATACAATCAAGATTTAAAAGAAAGAAAAAGTTTGTACAGAGGCGTATTTATCCTTTTAAGAGACAAGTTTATGAGGACAGTTAATTCTGTAAAACGCTTCTGACTTAAATATACCTAGGTGTACGGACAAAAACATTTCCTCTTAGCATTATTATTCCTCGTAAAATGATGTTTACTAAAATGTATTTCCTTATTATGTGGTATAGTTATTTAGCATGCAATAATTTATATTACAATAGGTAAATAATCTGGACATAAGTATTTACATGAACCTGCCAGGAGGGCGCATAGTGTGGAGCACATTACACTTGGCACTCATACAAAAATGCGCTCTGGTATTTTGAGACTTCCGCTCTTCTATTTAGGCCGTGTTATATTTCAAATTTAATAGTCAATTAAACTGTCTAATTCGGTTACGTAAAATAATCCGTTATTGTTTCTAGAATCCCTTGTCAATCTTAGTTTACGGCTACGTCTAAATCCTCGTTGTTTAGAGATGAGTCCACTTCGCTGTATGGACCACCTTTTACCGGCAATTTTAGTAAACAAAATGGTGATTCAAGCCCTCCAAGTCTCTTTAATTATCTTCACACTAATTATACGTTTCAATCCTCAAGTGCTATACAGCCAAGTGTTGTTTTTTCGAGTTATGCTAAGGATTGATATTTAAATTAAAATAATTCAATGTTCGGAGAAGGCAAAGCAAGATATGTAGATGATATCAGTCTTCGCTACTCCTTCGGCATTGATACAAGTTATCAAATCTGCAAATTTTCATCGATAAATTGATTACAGCGTGTAACGCCATTATTGACGTTCGTTCACCCTCAGCACCATAATCACCCGTAATTAAGGCAACGAAATTGAAACTAGGAAGCCAGCCAGAAAGCTCCATGGTAATGAATCAATACGGTTTCATAATTGTTTTTCTACAAAAAAAAAACGGGCGAGAAAAGCAAGCAAAACAATAGTTGGTATGCCGTAAAAATGGCTTTCAATGTGGCCCCATATATTGTAAGTGGATTTACAATAACCAACAACACGTTGAAGTGAATGGGCAGGTACTGTCGAAACAGAAGAATTGAGATCTGTAATCGGCTATTCAATTTTCATGTCAACTAAACCTTCTGACTTGTAACTGAAGGCAAAGAGGAAATCGAACCTAATTAGATTTAGACGGCGTTTTTGCGATTAGTTACTGAAAAAACAACGCGATACTTTAATCGATTGTGTGTAAAAACATGTAGAGCGATAACGCGAACTGAATAAAAAACGTAGCAACGAGGTCATTCTGTTCAACGAATAGTGATGCGCCGCCGAGCACCAACCCCATTTAGATCGCAAAGTCAGTTCTAGCTACTTTTGTGCGATTCAACAGTATGAGCAGGACGAAACATTAAAGTTTCAATCGTGATTATTCCTCTTTGCAAAGAAATGACAACTTGTACAATAGCTACATCGGGATAGTTTCCTGTTCAAACAAAGGAATAAGCAACTCGGCAGCTTTATCGGAAATATTTTCCGTTGACAATAGTGAATGATTATATGATATTACATCACGCGATTATTCCATAAACAAAGAATGACTGGCGATTCTTGTAGACCAGTAAACAATTTCAAGATAAATATAATTTACTGATAATTAAAGTCAACTTGTAAAAGGAAATCATCAATGTATGTGTACCTGTATCAGTAATAAATTATAATCTTGCCTAATAGCGGATAGTTAAATGGAACGAGTCTAAAAGCGGAAATGGGGCATTAAATATTGATTAGCCAGCGCGGACGGTCGCTGTCGCGGGTCGCGTTTCTTGGAAGTAAATCATCATTAGTCTATTTGTAGCGACTTCGCTGACTCACGGCTAGACGAAACCCGGGTTCGGTCTACTTGCCAATGCTTCACTTCTAATTTATTAACCCGGTGCATATGGTATAAATTGTTACAAACACATGTGCTTTATGTCGACATTACGACTACGTCCCAAGTAACACGTAACCTATATATTAACCAAAATGGATATGGATTTATGTCCAAAAGTCCGAATAACACTTTTAATTGGCATCGGCAAAGATAAAATAGTTTTTAGTAGCATTTGGTTCGTTTCGAAATGCTTAAAGCTATACTATACTCTTAAATAAAGATTAAACTCCTACCAAAGCATCAGGTATTTATAATATACAGCTACTTAAATAGCTTTTACACTTACACAAAGGTTAAAGTCTTATAATAGTAATTTGAAAAGCCCAATACATTAAATAAGCATTAACGAAATATTTTATCCTGCACAGAGCTGTAGTGGCAATTTTTTAACATTAAAAACTTTTTAATGATCTGTGTTTGTGTTCATTTAATGCTAGTCCTATAGTAACATTCACTAAACAATGAATAAAATCTTAACTCCGTTTTCTTCCTAATCTGTTTCATCAATAAAGCTTTTAGTCGTATATTGATAATAAAGAAATGTATTACAAACAAACACGATAGAAACTAATCACTATGGTGTATAATGGCAGCAAACATTATAATGTTCTTATGAAGTGTTGCAATATACCTGAATACTATTATTGAGTGTCTTATACTTTGGTAAACAGGCTCAAAGTATTTTGGTTAGCTATAGTAAGATTAACAGCATTATTATACTTTCGTTGAATGCGTAAAGCATTTATATTATCTGACGCCATTTGCTTTCTGTTTCCCCTTGTTACGGAAACAATTAAAATGATTAAAAGTGACTAAAATCTGATTAAAAGAGCACTTTCTATAATTTTACTTTATGCGCGGTGCCTATAAAATCAACTCTATTCATTAAAATTAAGCTAAGAGCTTATAATTTTACAAAACATATTCAGAGTCGATTATAATTTTCTATATTTTTGTGATAAAAAGCATTATCACGAGGGCGCGTGGAAATATTACCACAAAACTTAACATGTTTTCACAGTAAACTGACATCCGCAGCTGAATTTCACCCATTAAAGAAAATAAAGTTTACTTACCATTCAATATTATTTTTCACAATTATTTACAATACTCGCGAATCTTCACTCAAACTCGCAATAAATACTAAATGTAACCATAACTTTTTTTAAATCTATTGAGAAATTCTTCTGAAATAAAACAATTAGCATTTGAATATGTTCCCATTTAGAGATTGTATATTAATAAGGTGTATATTGGCTGTACTGTGGTCGCAATAAATGCTTTAAGTCTAGTGATTTGTTCTTTACCGACTTCAATAATAACTTTGTGCAATCATTGTAATGCTACTAAGCAGCCTTTATAAAGCTCAATGCTGTATAATTTGGGGCCCAAATTGCTCTTAAAAAAGCTGTAGAAAAGTAAATACAGCTGATATAGGATTTTCATATAATGCTTTGCGCGTCAGTTCGTGCTGTTGTATGTTTTTTATAATGGTGTTTTGTGTTACTTGGGGTATTAAGAGAAACGGCAACACGCAAGGCACTCGTGTGGGACATCTTATGTTCCAAGGGATCGCCTCGCAAGGTTATTGTTTCTCTGGCACGATTAATCCACGCTTTGCGATAGGACTGTTCAAATTTACGATAGTACTCGTATTATGGGGTCGTTTAGTAAACGCCTGCAAAAATAGCCAATTCATAAGGAAGCATAGCCATACATGTAAATGTATTATTGAACAAACGTACCTTTATGCATGAACATTACAGAATTTGGAAGAACGCTGAATTATTACGAACAAAAAAATTACACGTGTACAGTAAATACTACATACAGTATATGCTTGATACTGACAGACAGCCATACATAATGTATTTATTTTTATCTAAGATATATTACTCAGACATTCGTTTTGTTTCCACACGTTTTATGTCAGGCAGGTATGTAATATATCTTCTCCTATTTATAAACGATATTGTAAATAGGGAAAATAATGGAATCAGATCAAGGTGGAAGACATACCTATTATTCCAAACCATTCAATAGCGCTGTTGGCAACTGGATAAGTCTGCGCATTTACGTCATTGATGCGCATAAAATACGTATTCGATCCGAAGATTTCAATAGCATAGAGCATAGATTTCGTCTTGCAAAGTCCACTACGCAATTATATCGTAAGACGTACAAACACACTGTGTAGGTAAAGATGTATCAAACTATTTAGCGCGTAATACGTTACCGGGTTGTAAACAATAATTTAATTTAAAGGTGATCTCAATCGTAACAAAGGTCAATAGAATTGTATTCAATATTCTCCAAGTTCCCATGGCCGTCGGAAACAATAACAGAGCAGCACTTAAAGCGGAGAACAATCGGTCGAGTGGAAACAAGGCAACGATATAAATCAAGCTGAGCATTGCGTGCACCGGCCGGGCATAGATCCTCGCGTTATGCGCTCCGCTCGCCTTCCCGCCGCTTATAATTACCGAGTACTTTCGCCAACCAACGGCCCGACGCCATCTTGCTATTTATATTAGCAAAATGGCCGACTGCGCGCTCCACGTGTTTCTCTTTCTTTTGTTATTTCAAGAACCAGAGTTAGTGCACTGCATTCCATACATTTTTTGAAGGCAGAACGGGCTCTTAATGACTTTATTGTCATAAGAAAACACTGCACTAGATCTTTCCACATTTCAAGACTAAATTGATACACGTGCTACAAATTTATTGAATTATACTTAACTGAATTGGCATCTAACTGCTAACATGTGTTTGGTTTACAAGTTATGCAAGGTCTAACAAGAAATTTACATTGAATAGGGTGCACACTATGTCACAGTGTGACAGGGCAAGAGGGAAGGTCACCTTGACCAACAACGGAATGGTTCGCCTAACATTGATTGTCTTGGTCTATTACAGAATTAATTTACCACGATGCCGTCTGAGACTACGTTTTAATTTAATATAGTGGTAGAGAAACGAACAGACCTTGTTTTAAATTCGAATAAGCATAACCTGTTGGTAATTATGTTATGCAATGAATAATTCTATATAATAATTGCTACTTCACGTAATCACATGCATATTTGCACATGTCTTCGCGATATTCAATGCTAATATCAAAGGAAACTATGTTATGTAATGTAACGTGTGGTTGCACAATACAAAGAAGTTTGCCTACAAATGTGTAAATAAACATCATGTAAGGCAAACAAGAGTAATTCTAGTCTTAAACATGATACAAAAGATAATTTGCGTCACTATCAATGCAAACAGCGGTCGAAGCTAAACAAAAATCGTAACAACAATGAGTGTTTGAACAGCGGTTCTCGAGAACAAAGGACGTTGATGAACTTGAAAAATCAACAGATCTGGTATGAGCAGCGTTGCCACTAAGCGATAACGAAATTGCACAACTAATACATCATACTCGTAACGGAGCGATAGCGCTTATCTATAGCAAGTAGGTCAAACTAAATAAATTGATACTAACAATAATACCGCTCGAACTTAGATAACGAAATGTTTTGATAGTAATCCTATGAATCCCTATGTTGTCACAGAAAATAACGATATGGCAGAATATATTGTCTCTTCGGTTTCCTGCTGCGACGCTTGTCATTCGACACGGGTGACCGAATCCGTACATAATTTTAATGCAGATCTTGCGAAGGTGGCCGCGCTTAGTATTCAACGAGTTTTGCGGCCATTGGTGAGTGATCGGCGCAGACCACTGCCCGCTGAATATGTATGAGCGAGCACTCGAGCACCAGACACGCAACACTTTAGCCGTGACACACATCCTCACAACAGATTTAACTAATTCTTCTTGATTAAATTCTAGCGTGAATCGCGTGATATTTCTCGCGCGCCATCTCATAAGTGCTTCCATAATTTGAAATGGAACCTGTTTACCATCTTTAATGGGTTCGTGATGATTTAGAGCTTTTTTATAGCCTTTCTTTGCAAACAATAAGAAGCTGCTTAAATTTCGTTCTATCCGTTTAACCTCTACATCGTAAAAACTCATTACAATGGTGTACTGCGGTAAAGACATGTTTCTTCCTAGCTATTATATTGCGTCGTTATGTCAATTGTAGGTAGACCTTTTTTGTAATTTCCGCTCACTATTGTCCCCTCCAACATTGATTGCTGCGGCGGAGGCAATGGCCTCATTTCACGAAGCAGTTTAATGTCTCATAAACCTCAACTCGTCATAGTAGTGTAGGCATTATAAATATTTGATTAGGTGTGGAATTTGCTGAACAAAAGTAGAGTGGCTGATTTTACACCTAGCTAAATAATGTAAAAAGTATAATTGTAATGTTCCGAGAACGATGCGCATGACATCATGCACGGTGCGAGGAACAATGTGAGGAGCTCGGCGTTAACGGCTCGCGGCCACTCGCGGGACAATAGCTCAGATAATAAAAATGTAAATCGAATGTGGCATAAATAACGATAAATAAGCGAGATCACCGTAACTTGCTGTAGACACATCCTTTATTTTCGTTATGCATTCCGTTTTAATATCGTGTCTCTTAATAGCTTCTTTAGTTTTATAAGACAATAAATATAATCATGTTAATGACTAGAAAGTTATGTGAATTAATATGCATACTTTGAATGTGTTATTTCCGCCATATCATTTAAAAGATTGGGTCGTTAATGATTCATTAAAAACATGTGTTATCTGGATTGGTCATAACTTGAGTCGCGCTATTCACATCTGGCGAGAACGCGAAGCCAGTCTACACGTGGCGGCTAATGGTTCGCCTGCTACGCATTTACATAAATAAATACAAACGTACAAAACCAACATTAGGTACCTATACATATTTACTTAGAATTTCATCATAATCCAGATGAGTAACAGAAGTGCTACAGCCAGTTTTCGTCATCAAATACTTAGTTTCAACGACGCAAAAACCGATAGTGTAATCGCATAGCGAATCAATCAACGCAATAGGGAAGTGCCAAATAATTTTATAGACCATACAAATATTCTCCTTTACACGTCAGATTGATGGCTTTAGTGGAAACAAGACTGAAGTGAGCGAAGTTGTGTGCGTACGGTGGACGTGGGAAAGCGAATGGCGGCATTGGCGGCCATCTTGGAGTGGGTTGCTCGCATCACAAGCCACCACACGCGTCCGCCTGGCAACACTGTGCAGGCACTAAACGGAGCGGAACAATTCGTGCGCACCACGTGCTTTTTTGTTGCAACATTCCTCACCCCAACCGGTATTGATTGGTCCGCGAACCCTTTGGCCTTGGTGATGAAAAAACATTTAGCGTTGTGACTTACGAAGTAATTGAACACATGTCCAAAGATAATGAATCTCAACTAATGTACCTATCATGTAGTGCAGAAGATTCAACATTTTAATAATGGAATGACGACGAACGGAACAAGGAAGCCAAGTAGGCTAAAATAGAAGTTTAAGATGATCATGAATATAATGTGTTTAAAAAGGACATGAAACATTCGGAGCAATAAAACCGCCATTTATATGTCCCTCGCCCACGCGGGAGCAGTTCGCGTAATGTCTGCGAAATAAGTTATCACCTAGTACAACCTCCTACATGAGTTCTAGAATTCTCAGTTTCTCTATTGTAGACTTCCTTCATAAATTCCGAGATGACTGTCGTTCTTGCTACATTAATAAAAGGGGTAATAAATTTAAGGCAAAGAAAACGACGGGAGATCCACGAACGCATCCTATATTGCATTTTATTGCAGTAAATTGCATTCCGTCAGTTAGAGCGGACTGCGCATTGAAATCCTGGAATAGGTGGGGTTGAGGCCAATAATGATACTGCAAACGAAATGATAAACTGCTCTTATTGCTTTATTTAAATAAATTTTCCCCATAGACAGCTGCAGGAGACGGTTGAATAATTTAATATGTTAATTTCCGTAGTCTCATGCTATAAATACATATGCTTATTCCAAGTACTGGTAGGTATAATTCGTAAGTGGACATAAACAAGAGTCCGGTTTTAGTATTGATAGCGCCCGTCTTTATGGCACATAAATATAATTTGTGTTTTTGTAATATAATAAGTACTGAACAATAATGTTTCGTAGTTGAGATGATTCAGATAGTACTAAAACTTGTGATTGGTGTTCTGTGTGCGCGGCTGTTATGGGTTTATTTACGGCCGGCGTCGTCGTTTCCTCGGCGACCCATCACACCATGCGTGACTCACATTGCTGCGTTACAGCTGTTTTGTTATTATTACATCTTGCGACGTTGTCAGCTCGACACACTTTTTCTACGTTACCTCGTTTTTTATGTCCCTTTGTTACGCTACGTCTACCTGCTCTCATCTATTCACGATAACAATCGCTTACATTGTTACCGATACGGATCCTTCCTTATTGTTCATCAAATATTATTCTTGTTGTTCGGAATCCACGATTTAAGGAAAAAAATATTATCATTGACCTTGATGTCCGATCTTAACTGCCTGATTCCAAGAAAATGTTGTTTTTATGTCATTATGATGAATATGTATAGATATCAATTTATAAACAGTTTCGAGTTACGTTATTTTCTCTTAATCACAACATTAGACTTATGGCACAAATTAGGTAGGTATGTGTTGAATATAAAAGCTGCTTTACATTCGGAATGTTTGGCAATTAGCATGCAGTAGCACCTTCAATATCGGGTGAAGTTAAAAGGCAAGTTCCGTTACAGCGCGGCCCTCTAGCCAACACAAACAGCTCCTCGGGCGCATACATTATGCAAAGAGTTTTTATCTCGCTCCCTGCTCTCGCTGTCGGTTACCTCAGCCTCGCATGCAAATGTGGTTAATGAGTTCAGGACAGCGTAAAAGGGCGGCAGGTCAGCGTAAATCCCGACCTGCTCTAAATTCAAACGGTCCCACATACACTACGACATTCCAACAAATTAAAACAAACTTCTAAACTTAGCCGCATATTACATAACCCTTGAACGGACGAAAAAAGATAATTAACTCCCAAACGTTAAGTTCTCGCTACCGTCATGTAATTCGTGAAACTCAGCGATTGAAAAAAGCAGTAAAAAAAACTTGGGCAAAAAATTTAACGGCAACCAAATCGAGAAGAGCAGGACGGATTTAGCAATATGGTTTAGTTAGAGAGGGACGGTTGTGCACGCCATCTTGCCTGCATCGAGTTTTTAGTCACGCGCAGTAAAGCAGGGTTTCTATTTTTTGCGCGTTCGCGTCTGACCTCGTTGGTTTATCGTTATCACACGGCTCTAATAATGGATTTCACTCGGCGAGGAATGCGCGGCGCGGGCACGACAAGCGGGCGTAATAACAATGATAACCTTCGCCCGCACTCTATCAAATTTAATTGCATACGAGTACACTGCTGGCTCTGTCGTCTCGTCTACTCGTCCTGGTTCCCGCATAAAGGATTAAATGAGCATAATAGGCGACGTTGTTGTGACTATGCTTACGCGTTTGATAAACTACGACCCACTTAACCCTCCTTAATAGCAAGGTCCAGAGTCAATTAGCACGCCAATAGTTTTAACAGCTGTGTGCAAACGAAGCACAATTGGCCGAGTTTCGAGGCTGCCAGCCATAATGAAGACATTTTATGCTCATTTAGACGCTTCACAGTTGAACCATATTAAACATTTCAGGACTTATTGTGAGAGAATAACCGTTGCGATTTTATGAGATGCTCAAGATAAAAAATGTTAAGCTGCATAGAATTGAAATGTTTCCGAGGTGAGTCAAGGTCGGCTGAAGCACGAACAGGCAACGATGAGTTTCTAAGATCACGATGAATCAGTCGTGACAGTAAGTATTTATTGCTGATTAGAACAAGCGTGATTGCTTGGAACTCGTTTATTTGTTTTTTGTTGATTGAAGTGATCTGCAATTCAAACAGGGTAATTATTCTAGAAAAGAGTTACAATAGTTTTTAAGAAATAATCCGGTATAAAATAATCATCCGCAATTTTAATTATAAAAAAATTGTACCTACAAACAACAGCAACCTATTTAATGTTTTATTAATCAAGATAGAAGAAACACAAAACTTTGAAGGCAACTATAAAAGTTTTAACAACTTACTCCTAAAGTATACAAAATTTGCGCCAGTTGCAACAGCAATGGTCGTTTGAAACAAAACTAAGAGCAATGAATAAGAAGGTACTATAAATTAACTCGGGTAATGTAATACAAAGTTTATTCACAGCCAGACAGCAATTACGTTGGAAACTTTAAGCGGTATTCACGAACACCAAAGAGGAGTCCCCACTCGACACCCCCTCGGAACCGGCTCAAACTCGCGGCAAGGGTGAAATTGACAAAGTTCCACCGCACGCCGCGATGCTATCCGACTATTTCAGAATCCTTCTGAGCCAAACAAACATCCAAAAACGGTACATTTCAACTGAACACAACAAACTTGTTGGCGAGTAAATTTAAAATTTATCGTGTCACCCAATTTGGTGATTAGCACCCGGTAAATCAAAAACTTAATTAGATAATGTAAACATTCACGTTATTTCCAGATGATGGGGTTTTCCACCAATCATTTTCACGAGGCAGGTACAAATATTGACGTTGCCTTGCCAATTGATGTGATTTACAACGTTTACGATTGAGTTTGCCGAGTGTAGCCAAAGCCAGTTCAGCAGAAAAAAGTCCACTCACCAGATTCTGAACAAACCAAAGCACAAAGGCAATCTAAAGCGAATAAAGACGTTATTTAAAGGCAGAAAGGTTCAGGAAGTCCCGAACGACGGAGGAGTTTGCCGAAGTCGGCTACTTGCGCAAAAGTTGGCAAGTTCCTCTAACTTTAACCGGATGGAACTTTGCCCCTTCACAACTATTATAATGGATAGAGGGAGATAATCTACAAGTTTGTCACTATAATCTAACTCCAGTAATGCGCTTTGTAATTGTACTTCTTTCTCATGAGTTTTTATAATAGGATTTTGATACGCAAAATAACTCAATCTAAAAACACCTACGAATATTCAATGTTAATGTCAAACGTTCCAAATACGCACAATTCTCACCCATTTCGCCAAATTTCTGGTAACAACGAGTTCATTACAAAGTTAAAAATAAATTACACAATTTAATTATTTCGAGGTCCCAAGTTATGGAATCCCAACAAATTGTGTGTGGGTAACCAAAAATAAACTCAGTATAATTAAGGAAAAGGTTACTTACTAATTTTGTAATCTACGACTGAAACTAGCGCCTACGCCTAGCCATAGATCATATTAAAACAACAAGTTAAATTACAATTAAGTCGAACCATTGAAACTGATAAGTAAGTTTAGATCGAACATCATAGCAAGTTAGTTTGCTAGCTTGAGACTAATGGGAATAAAGTTTGGTGAAGCCCCCTAAACTAGACAGAAGACCCATAGCAAGCAATCAATATTTAAACTGATATATAGGTATAGTAGACAGTTGAATAAAGTAAAGGTTTGAAAGAGTTTAAGATGGGCTACAGAGCACATACGCCACTATCCAGGGTATTGCTTACTTATGGCCCTACATTCCGTACCTCTTCGTGGATTACGAGTATTACGACTCACGATATGTCGTAAATATCATAAAGTTTACTGCGATCGTAATGCGAAAACAGATTTGATTGAATTGGTAGTTTTTCAACGATTTGAAATGTGAAATAGCTTGAGATATTACAATATTTTTTGTTTTTGTATTAAAGACACGAGAACAAGGACATAAAATCATTCAAACCGTCAAAAAAACTGCAAAGGACAGTAATATGCTCACTGATAAGGCAAACATGGAAAAAAATCTAGATTCACAGTAAGATACTTTTAATAACCAAAAAAGAAAATATAATTATGTAGGTAGGACAATTAAATCTTGTGGAACCAACTTATAGAGGAGCATTGGCAACTTTGTATGAACCAAAAGTGGATCAACGGGGTCTTTATGTGTATACCCACTTAATTTTCTACTAAACGAACAAGTAAAATTCCACTGCAAATACAAATTAAACCATACATGAACACCTTTCCCCTAAGTTCATTTGTCTGTCAAATATTAGTCAGAATTTAGGACAGGCTTAGCTAACGGGCAACATCGTTTGCAGGCTGACTCCACAGGGTAAAACAATAACTGTAAATTAAACTGGAAACTCATTAAAAGCCTGAATAGGGGAGTGTGGGAGGACGGCACTCGTTTATTGGGGTAGAGAGTGTTTAACACGATCGAAGTTTAATTGGCCCGTACGAAGTTCCAACGTTGTTAATATATTATGAAGTCTCAGTTCCAAACGAACGAGATCTTGCTTGTAGCGATCCTAAATGAGTAAAGCATCTCAAGTAGATACCTAATTATACATGTATGAATACGGTTTCGTTACTGAGTTTGGACCCGGGTGGTTATAAGTACGATCTTGGTAATCCATCATGATAAATTTCATAAACAGTTCTTAACATAAAATTCTCTTAGCACTTATTCAATGTCCAGATTTTTTTTCTTTTGAAGGACTTAGTAGTAGCCTCCGACGGCTTTGTTACTTCATTTGAGAGACGGAGCTCGTTAGGAGAGCTTAGCGCAGAAACGCATTTTAGTTCGTGATAAATCCATTAGACTTCAAGTTTTAACAACGTATCTCCTAAAAGTATTACAGATAATAAACATCCAATATTTATTGATATGGCTGGTAATCGTCATTCGACGTTGCGGTCAAAAAGTTTGGCACTCATCCAAGCAGAATCCGGCGAGTTGTTTGAAATAAATACATATGTCACACTACCTCGAACGGCTACCATCCGTTAATCTGTCACTGACTGTGGGTCGACAAGTGACGAAATAAATATAAGTGAAACCTAATGGATAGTAATGAAGATAGATTGGGTTCTCAAGATTATGGAACTTATTACTGCATTATAATCGTGTTAGTCAAACAATACCCAATTCTTAATGGTTAACTCGAAGTTTTGTCCGCAAATCTAGCAAAACTATTAATATTAAGTTACGTAATAAATAACATTTAAATTCATTTATTAAAAATAAGTGACATTTAAGTACTTACACAGAGGTTATGTCGGTCAACCTCGGGCTAAAAGTTCTACAAACACTTCGGGTAGTTGGCGATACGATTTATCAAGCCGGGCTGAGGCTGGCTTTAGTTCAAGAAGTCTACCGATACGATCCAGCAATATGTAGATACTTTAACCCTTAATTTGGCAAAAATAAAAAATGTCGGGAATTCAAACCCTTTTTGATTTTAAATCAGCTAAAAAATAAAAACTCAATCCAAACAAAAAAAGTGGTCATTATGGTATGTTCACTGTGACGAACATTGCCAAATTAAGGGTAAAGTCAGGACAATCAACGGTGTTCCCAAACATTACTGAGACAACATTATAAATTCTGTCATCTTTCACCTTCGCCTGGTTTCACCCATTAAGACACTGTAAAAGGCACTCCACGGCCAAATTTATAACTTCCTATTTTGAGTGGTTTGACCTTTAAACGGACATTTATTTAAACAAATGAATGATAATAACCTTATTCGTGGCAACCGCATGGTCTTAACAAGTGTCAAAGCAACTGGAATGACGTCATGCGGCCTTTTGTAATACAGAACCAAATCGAACGGAATACCCCAATCAGCTAATATAAACTTGACGGCCGTAAAGGGGAGTGCCCTTGAGTTCGTAATTCGCCTTATATACGTCTACTTTGGCGAGAAGCCAACTTATTCGCGACGCCACATTACTTCCTTACTTAACTTATAGAGTTTTATCGGAGCTAATATTCTGAACAGTTTATTATAAACGGGGACTAACACCGTTAAATTGTGGTTAAAAGCCCAAAGGTGTTACAGAATTCTATTATCTGTTTTGTCGTTTAGTCGGTTGTTTGACGTTGACTTTAAGAATATCATGAATAATTTCGTTTAGATTAGGAGCTTAGTTCGGCGTGCTATGTAAACAATGGAGACCGAGGAACGTTTCGACGAGGGGCATTAAGGCATTATAAATATAATCTTGCCGTCATTGTTTCCGAAAAAAAAACAAATACAAATGGCATTCATTACAGCGCGTACGGTTGGCGTGCCGCCACGGTCGTCGGCCTTGCCTTGACCAAGTTCGAGCCTCGATCGGAGATGTCCGTTTGCTTGTATGTGAATATTAATGATTGAATCACATACTTATTAACATTCATTTGCTTTAAAGTCATATAGCAGATTTTAAACGAGCTGGTAACCAAGACAACATTCAATATTTACGGATACTAAGTATCAAGAGTTTTAAACAAAATACCGCAACATGTTAACATCACTATACAAATGGCAGGAAGAAGTATAAAACAGTATATTTATCTTTCAATGACCTAATTCACAAGTATCAGTTCACAATGTTATCATTTGAAGTAGTAAAATTATGAGCAAGAATGATATCTTATCAGAACTAACGTTTAAGGTATTAAATATGTGTATATAACTAACTTGAAAAGGTATTTGCAGAATTTAAAAGGTACGCCTATTTATAAATAAAACGTGCTTATTTAAACGTACTCGGGCCTAACAAGTGCTCGAAATGAGCAGAATTATATTATATAAAATTCATGAAAGAATTTTTTAAATAATCCGATAGGAACCCCGTCTCAGATGAAGCTGGCAGACATTTTGGCATTTCGCCCGCGAGGCACTTCTGAGAGTGCCGTATCGTTGCACGTACAACATGAACGACTTAAAAAACCTGTCTAAACATACACTACAATTTATTGCATTAGGAATGTATGCGTTCATGAGCTGTTTCGAGCAAATGTTTGATCTTGATATGAGTCACGTCATGTGCATGATAAGTTGTAGTGAAAAACAATTTATTAACACGTCATCTGTTTATCCTTTTAAATTATCTTTAGATTGCTTTATTTGAATGAGATTCCACAGAGCAAACAAAGTCGTCTACATAAATGTGACGAGGACAGGTTTTCTAAGGTTATGGCTTAAACCGCAAATACATGAATCTGCGGACTTTTTGTCTACTATTTGCAACATGATCTCACCCAGGGCACCACTATACTCGGTAAATTCTTTATTAATAATAATTAATAGGTTTCCAATACATTGTCACTGGTATTTACTTGAAAGCGTGAGTGGTTACATTTTAATTCGCTCGACTGATTCATTTCATTATTCAAGAGTCCCCGTCTTGCGTCTGCCGCGAGTAAATTATTCATTCCCAGTTCAACGTATTCCAGAGCTATCATAAAATAACCACATTTACCTACCGAATATTAATGCACATGAATCATTTTAATACACTGGTGAGTATAAATTGTGAGTTTGTTTATGCGGTTTGTGTCACAATTAATGTGATTCATTTAGAAATAAGTATAAATTAAATTCAGCGGATCGATGGAACTTACGTTAGACTAAATATAAGACACTCAAACTAAATATAAAAAAGCCGAATAATTTAAAAGGCTCAGTACCACATGTCATCACTGGCACTCTTACACTGGTTGAAAACTTTCATCTTCCAACGCTTAGGGTTCTAGGTCAGCAGCATTTTTTTCAAACAACTGGAGTAGCTTACCGACCGCTGCCCATTCAAGTTGGATTGGATTCAAAGATTGAACTGTTTCTTGAAGTTGGACTTTACATAACTGAATCGCCCTAAGCACCAGAACAATCAAGAACAAATATATCTACACACCTTTGCACCTTATCTTTTGCCAGTGAACATATCGTCAACCACTTTGAGAGTAGAGTCTCGTACCTTCAAAGTCTACGTAGGTAGGTATATTATTAAATTTGACCTTTCGTAACAATTTCTTTGTTCTAGGAACATACACCAGACATAAAACATGCCGTTTTGTGTAAAAGGATATATGATATGACATCAAACAAGGCTACAATATGGATCCTCAATATGGCTTGGAAAATATTAGATCACTAAAAGAATCAAGGCTATATACGAATTTTAGGTATTCCCGCTATCCTTTATATTTTCTAGGTGGAAAAATATTCCTAGAAATCGCATTTTAATGAAATTATCGTACCAGTTAACTTTTTCGGCTCAAAATAATACAAGCTTGTGTCCAACTTTCCGTCTGCAATTTGTGTTCACTTTTACGTATTGACTTTTTATATCAATGGAAACCACAACTGGGGGAAAGTTCCGTTTTGACAGTTACTTATTCTTAATGTACTTTGCTTCTAAATACATTTACTTAGGTGCAGCACAGAATATCTATTTAAGGATAATACGCATGACTTTGTTAGAAAGATGAGCTATATAAAATATGTAAAAGAAAATTGCCTCCCAAATCCATTTGGTGAATAACAAAAATGTTTTAACTTCGTAAAGAGAGACCACAAAAGGTTTCCTTGTTTAACTTGCGATAACATTCAACGTTCCCCGTCAAACAATCTCGTCACTGGGAACAATAAACACGAAAGTATTACAAATATGCTTTTAAATGAGACAACAGATTTAGGTTCGAGATTTTTAAATGTGGAATTTCGCGACCTATTTATTGTTATAATAGCAAAAATATAAGCGGAAGACTTGTTAAGAATAGAATCCGAATTTATGCGAGAATACATTTTGAAGTTAAGGTAGTGCTCGTAGAGTGCTTGCTGGAAACGGACATTATAATAAAGAAACAATAATTGCTACATAGTTGTAATGAAAAAGAAGAAGATATTGATCTCGCTATTGTTAATAATGATTGTCGTGACGTAACAGTCTATTAATAACAGTTGAGCGAGGTGAGTCAAAGGCTATCGCAGGTCACTCGGATATCGGCCAGTGTTAGGTTACCACAAACAACGCAGATGAATGGCGCAACAGTATCAAATTTATTCTCTTGATTTATGTTTACAGCAGAATTGATAACACTATTAACAGTAACCTATTCTTCGTAATTATAGATTACACACAACCTTTTTCACAATTTTTTCCGACGTGACATTGTTAAAGGTTGTTTTTTTTTTCCAATTAATTCCAATGATAATACATTATGCCCATTAAAAAACAGGCTTATTAACAGTTGCATTATTACGGAAACATTTGCTGTGAAATGTTTCGCAATAATCTTAGTAATGCGTTGCGATATTTATATTGTCTGCATCATAACATAAGTGTCTGCATTAGTAATATCATTAACGATTGTAATTAAAGCATTTTTAAGTGCCTTCACTACTTGGTAGTTATCGACAAAAACTTTGATAGACTTTTTACTGTTAACATGTAACTAGTTCAATCATGAATACATTTCATGTTTAGTGATTAGTGTATTAGATATTAGTACAGAGTCTACATGTTTTGTTAGAAACAATGTCCAAAGCATTTTAATAAGTAAGTACATTTATGATGTATGATGAATATGATGATGTACTGTTCGATGAGTTACGCAACATTACTAACGCTGCCCGACCATGTCCGTTCCATTAAGGGGTCACCGTAATCACCGACTAAATAAATCCATCCTTATTACGAGTAGTGGCAAGGAGTCGCGTACCGCACTGTCAGCGGGCCCTAGCCGCAATTGAATATGATAGATAGCCTATTGTTGCTTGTTGCAGCCATACCCCGAGATTGATGGCATAATAACGTAGAAAGCATGTGAGAGTCACTTTCTATAAGGTAAACCATCTACACCTATTATATTCACGGCAGCAAACATACCTACCTTATTTGATTACAATATGTTCAAGTGTATAAACTAATTTATATTTTCCTTATATGCGTAATTTATTCAAACTAAACAACTTAGCTTGACCCGTTGCATGGAGTTACGAAAGTCCATACAAATCCGGTTCAAAGCGGCTCGGCCAAGTTGAACGATTATAGTTCAACGAATAAGGAACTGAGTTTAACAGGCAATTAATTAGTGCACCAGTCCGGTGGAGTGACCTGGGAGCGGTCTCATTACCGTTGGCGGACGATTTATGACGTTTATACGTAAATTAGCGAAAGTTAATTGCTATTATAGACCGCTGTGTCACCGGACCTTATCTATGAGGCACTTTTGAATCGCTAAAGGTGAATAATTTTAATATAGAACACTATAACGTCAATTTTCACGATGATACACGCTAAATTCTTATAATTGTCGGAAAACGAATGCGTGACGGAATTGTGTAATTTATTCGTTATCATTATCACCATGGACGTTTCACGCGAGACATGCGTCAGTTTGCTGACAGCATGCGGCGGGCTAATATTGACACGATTGCTACTATCTAATTGCCATGCGGGTTATAAATAACATCTGTAATGACTTAGGCAACATCATACTAAGACATTGCAAACTATGACATTGCTTTATTATAAAAAACCACTTATCGTCTTTAGATATTTTCGAAAATATTGTGTTTAGAATTAAGATGAGGACGTGGAGGTTACCGTAATCACTAATCTATCCTAAAAACAAGTTTGGAGCTAGCAAAACCAAATCCACATTAAGAATGCCACAATAGTCTAAAATCATCATAACCTGTTTGCCCTTGATGTTCTAAAGGAGAATAAAGACGCAATTAACATATTTATAGTCAGAACGTTTTCGTCTGCTTATAAATAAGTTGTTCGTCCAGCTGAGCGGGTGTCGGGTATCAACATTCTTGATAAAGCAAAGGTCATGTGCTGAGTCAAAACAACTCAGCGTTTTAAGTGGAACGGAATAACAACCTTAATTTATACATTCAAAGTGTTTCAAACCAGTTTAAAAATGAAGTTAAAATAGTGCTGGTGTAACATGTCCTTATTATTAACAAAGTCATTTAACGCAGATTAATCGACTGCACCGAAAGTATTTGTACTTTTTTCCTCTGTTAGCGGAGGAAGTTCCGTCTCGCTTGATATGAGAATCGACGGAGAAAAGGGCATTAAAACTTGGGCATTCCTTCACGAAGTTTGCGCACTTCGCCGGAGTTGCGAGCAATATCTAACTAAACTGAGATTTATCTCCGCTTACAACTTCTTTGACAACCGCCTGTTATATTTCACGTGATTGAGAAACTTGGTTTTTCTTTGAGGGGCTTTGATTGTGGGGAAAATATTTCCGTTTGATTTGTTCAACAACTTTATGGTAAAACGCCAAGTTTGAAAGCTGCTCCTTTAGCTTTAATATCTCCAAAGGCTTTCTGGATTATGAAAGTGATTTCAGTCTTCGCTTGAGTTTAGTTTAACTTTAATGAAGTATGCCTCGTGGCTGGTTCTATATTGAGCAGTGCAAAGACACGAGTGTCATCGTTACACGTATCGACTCCAGAGACTTCCGGTCCATTAGCGATGACACTGCGACCACGACACTTGACACGCTCACTCTGCCCGTTCCGAGAACCGCAACCAGACAGCTGCTAAACCCTCGGCTACACAAACAACATTCATTCATATGGCTTTGTTTCTTGTTTAACACATTTTATTGCTCACACATGTTTCTCCATGATACTTCTTACACTTTCAACAATATTGTTATTTACTTTATGATCTATCAGTATTCTCTCCATACGCAACTAATGCGTCGTCATTCTGTACATTTCGAAGATTACTACAAAACACTAAAATTCCTGAAATTCTCCTATATGCTAATAACCACATTGAATGGGTTTACCTCAGCGTGGGACGTGTGTTGCTTCGCTAATGACTTCAGCGTTCTCGGAACGTAAACATTTAGCGAGCGGTGTTTGGCGAGTTGGCAACAGATTCGACGGCTTGCACAGAATCTCACGACCTTTGACGTAACGCGGTGCCTTTCACAATAAATGAAAATATGTAAATATTTGGAAAGACAGGTAGAAACTTTGAATGATGTTATAAATAGAATTTATAATTTCTGATATTACCTATATGTATAAGCGTGGACTAGTAAAATTAATTACCTCACCAACAGTAATACCAAACACAGTGCAAAACACTAGCAAGAAGGTCAAATCCCTTGGAAAACAATAGCAATGGAGAGAAAACAAAAACAATTATGACGACTTTGGCATGTTCCATTATCGCTCATTGCCTTATACCTACCCTGTTCCGGTATGACCCGGGACAACAAAACATCAATCTCTTAGACGCGACCCTCTGATCCTACGGGAACGAATTGTTTACATTTTTTCTAAACTCAACAAAAAATACAGGTACACATAGGGGCGTTTAAGCCGAAGAATTTTTGTTCCCAAAGAACAAGCAATTTTTTGCATGACAACAAAAAGCCATGCCGATGCCCGAAATGCTTTGTGGCCCGTAATTATTATAATAATAATAACTTGGTCGATTTCTTGTAGCGAGGGGAGTTTTTCTAAGCGGGAACGACCGCGGCAGGTGGTGTATACAATATGCTATAGCGCATTAAGTTGGCTGGTAAATAAATTTTAGACAAAAAAAGTGCAACAAAAACTGGTTGGGGCGAAACAAGCTCGGCCTGCGCAGCGCTCAATGTCAAATAAAGGTCGCACGAACATCGTCTACGACGCGCAACGATTTGTTCGATGATGAGGACGAAACGTGTCATTAATAAATCATTAGCATTAAGTAAATGGATATATTTGTTGATTAAATATTCAAGTAGTAAACATAAAATCTAACTTTGGCTTAATTTTACCTTGGGTAATATTTAGAGTTCACCCCAAGTTGTTCGTAGGTTTTGTATTTGCCTTTGTTATTATTTCATCGGAAGCATTTGCATAAGTAGGCATATTCACTTTTTTAGTTAGTAAAAAGTCGGTCTATGCTGTTCTACTCTTATTGCACTCGCTTTACTTAATTTCTGTCAGTTTAATTCGCGTCACTACAACGACCGAAGCATAAAGATAACAGCCCAAGTGCTAGACCCTTCCACGCTGGCTACATACCTACGTACCAGTACGGCTCATATCCTCGAATCCAATTTCACGCCACGTATGCCGGCGAACACGTCTACACGGAGTTTAAAGGCCCCGTCTTTGTATTCATCCGGCCGGGTCCATTAATATAATGAAGCCACAGAGCTAGCTCGTCACGTACCTAGGCACAACCCACGTCCGCATGTGCCACAAAAGGAATGCTCAATATTATTCTTACAACGAAAAAAGCTGACACTACATTTTTTACGCGGCATCCAGGTAGCGCAACAAAAAAAGCAGGCGAGTGGGAAACCGGTTGGGGGAAAAAACGCTTTGTAAAAGCATATATCATGCGGACTCACGACCGCGACCGGTTCAATGCCTATCGTCTTGGCTCCGCGACTGCGGCTAATGAGCCTTCAATCAAGGTCGGGCCGCGGCTCCGCCCGTCCGTCCGTCGACTACCGGCTCAATTATAATATACTTAAACCTGTTTTTAGACACTTTATCAAACTTTTTGATGTTGTAACAAGTGTATCGGTTAATAGTTTTAAATTGGTTATTTATTAATCGTATATTCACAGGTCACGTGACTTTACTTTACATAGCTGCTAATTATTTGTCTGACTCTTTATCATATAGCAAAGGATGACGCAGATGTACCTAAAGATCCGGACAAAGTTATTCATTTCTATAAAACTATCGGTGGACTTAAAAGACAATAACAATTCTGGGTTGCGGTTGGAATGACCTACAGTAATTTGCAAAATAACCAGTTTAAACTGCAAATCGCACGATGAATCATAAGGAAGTCAGAACGGCAGACCCGTTAGTGAAAACAATGAAGAGTTGAAGACAACGTCGAAGATTATTATCACATTTTAAATCGGGTATGGAAGTGGAGGTAATAATGAAAGCAGCAGTTACCATTGTGTGAAGTTGAAAAACAAACAATTTCTCATTAGGCGAGTAGCGCGAACCAGCCATTGTTCTCCTGAGAGGACATAACGGACTGTGTTGGATTTATGTAGACGCCGCGCCCGCGCCGCCGCCGGCGGAATCAGAATGTTGCCCGCGCAAGTGTTCCATTTTCAATTACCACGACCTTTTGTGCGTTACTTTCCAGGTGCTTTCATCAAATTAACGCACAAAAGAACCCATTTGTTGACCATTTGCGAAATAAATCTCAGAAAACATCACAAAAAGCATTATCTCCTTTGAGAAGCGAGCAAACCAACAAGCGGGTCGGATCGCCGGGTCACGATGATAAGAATCCACCGTTAGGTAGTCATAAACGAGAATAGTGTAAGTATGCACCGGAGATACCTACCTATAGAACTGCAGGTGCTTCAAGAAATAAAAAGAAAAAAGTGTTGGATTTTCTCTAGCTAACCGAGGGTGTTACCCTTACTTAACTTCCCCCTCTGCCCAAATTGTTCTCCGAGTATTACATTACAACTTTACAACCAAACCGCCAACGTGGCTCTAATGCAACGCAAAAAAACGTAGAATATTAACAACATACCGACATTGTGTAATACAATCTTTCGGCGAACAGACAGAGCGTTAACGAGTGGAGTGGAACGGAAGGGTCAATGGCCGGTGGACCTCGGACCAATTCGCGACATGAGATTGAATAATAAATTGATTGCGAGCGGCCCAAGGCCGGCCGCCATTACTGCCTCACATGGCGGCCATTTTGAACGTGCATCACCAAATGTTTTTGTCTATCCTCTTTGCCCCAGTTTCTCCTTCCCTTCATGTTTCACTTAGGTCGTATTGACGGCGACGACTTGATTGGAGCTAAATAGATGTTTTCAAGGCCGGTTATTTTTGTTTCGATCAAAAGAAAACTAATTTCGATTAACTATGTTTACGTGGGTAGTTATTCAATTTTAAATTAGCGTTGTTAATGTCAATCATTGAAACGGCGAGTTATTTTTAATCATGATAACGTTCGTAAACATGTATAAGTACTCGTATTCATTGTATGAATTATTTATTAATCGCAGCAATCATTAACCAAATATGGCTACGGCCGACGTATATTATGGTAATTTTATTAGAATTCTCGAGTTTGTTAATGATTCAACTGTACTGTATAAATGCCAGCCATATTAGGTAACATTCTTAAATATATCCCTCTGCAACGATCACATCACATGATATTGAAATTGGTTTGAGAGCTACGATTACTGTTCTTGTTGGCAATAAAGGCGAGATTATCACTTGTGTTTTTTCGGAATAGGTATTTAAGTATACTTTAAATATAGATGGTTATAATTTTCTTTCTACTACTATTTAAGTCACACATCTTTGAAATTCGAATTATTCAATGAACAGATTAAATAATTGTGAAGATTGGTTAGAATTTGCGATAATCCAGACTGGAGATAAAATGTCGCGTGATACCAGGGGGGTTATTATGACAACGCTATGCAGTTCATTTTACGGCGAGCGTAAAGGACGGAGCTATAGCAGTTACATAACTCTGTCCTTTTCTCTCAGCGTAAAATGAATTGCAGAGATACGTCATAATAACCCCACAGTTAATAATCAGTTATTTATTGACTTGTTAATCGAAATCGCATCTATATTTCAGCTATATTTGGTACTTTGCCACGGGGGCCCTTTCTTAGTTTTTAGTTTTTATTTAGTTTTAATTTTATAGTATTTAGTTTAGTATTAATTAATTAATTTCAGCTTAGAATTCTTAACTGTTGCGTCGTCCGTCATCCTTTAAACACTGAAGGTTTCTTAAAACTTCTACAAAATGATCTTTAATACTTAGTGTCAATTTTAAAATAGTGTCGTTTACCGATATATCCATACCTAACCAAGGATTTCTTTTTGCTTCTTATTAACGTCAAGCGTCAATTATAATTAGAAGTTTATTTAAGTTTTATTTTTACATCACACTATTCAAACGAAACACGTATGCTAATAAACAGATTGTGTTACCGTCTGTTGTGTAAATGTATGTCTAATGCAATTTGGTTAGATTAGAGTGAATAAGAATGACTAAGTAGGTCGTTTATTGTTGCATTTCCGAGGCAAATGCTTAGTCAATACTGACTAAACGGCTAATCCGTGAAAGATCTCATATTTATTGCGACGAAGTTACCGCAGAACTATGCGCAACTTGATTCGATATGCTTGTAAGTTAACACTTTGAAAGATGAGATTTTGAACGTGCCTGTTGAAAGAGGATTGCAATGATTTTAATTGACCGAGTGTAAGTATTTTTGAAGTCAAATAATTTTCCGCAAAATTAGTTACTTTGTTAAACGTAGAGGGTCTTATTCCAAATACTTAGACACGTCTAAAATTACAGTTTTCTACGGGTTGACAAGTTGACATTTACTAAACAAGTGTTCAACGGTTGTTTAAGTTTTTGTAATAATACCGTATTATTTTAATAAGCATCATTATAGCACGAAAATAGGAAACGACAGCTTAACAACTGTATTAACAGACTTCATATTAACATGGATTTACACGCCCTAGTTACATGGTTAATACATATTAGATTTCATAACAGAAGACCGCCATTGCCCATGCTCATTCCCTTTAGAAGTACTTACTTACTATCAAATGACAGTACAGTTTCGACGCTATAACCCGTCCAACAAATTAAGGACAAGCCCCCTCAATCCGGCGTCTCATCCGTTACAGCAGTGTACAAAAGGCAAAGAGCGTCAATCACCGCCTGCGCATCGTGATCGTGACGTAACCGCCGCCGCCATCTTGGACTAACCTAGCTGACCCGCTGCGGGTCATCGCAAATGTAGACGATTGTTAATAGCAGAACGTTAAAGTTAATAAGGCTTTGGGTTGATAATTGTTTCAGAATAGAAAGTTAGCTCTAAGCTATTCTTAGCATTAATTATTAATATTGTATCTAAACTACTCTGGTCTAATATAAACATAAGATATACTTACCTACTGCTATTAAATTAATGAGAAATCTCAAGTCACTCTAAACAGTCCCGAAGCGTTGCTTTTAAACAGAAGTCTTGACCGCATCTACATAAATCGTTAAAATATCTACACTAAAACAGATATCTCGAAAGGGTTGTGATAAATTCCTCCGGAAAGCGATTAAGATTCGACAGCAAAATTCCCTCTAAGGGCGCCATAGATCAGTCCGCATACGGCGATTACGGACGTGTGCGACCGCCCCGATAGGACTGGACCGACACCCTACCCGTATTTTATGGAGCAGCTTCAAAACCGGTCCCGGGAATGGGAATGCTGCTGAGGACAAATAAAAGTCATAACGGAGCGAGAGTCTCGAGACTAACCATTGACGGCAGGGCGATAATTGTTGAAGAATGCATATTCGCGGCGAGAGAAAATATACACTGGTGTCGTGACCAGGATTCAGGCGCTAACACGACACGTCAAGAACTTAATCCTCAATTATGTCATTGGTGTCAAACGTATGAACTGAATTTCTTGTTGCTACAATAACATGCTCCAAAAACACTTGGCTGACATGACACCCTTTCGTGGAATTTTGTGCTAAGCAGCTGGCGTGAGAAATATTTCATAAACGCTACTGCAGAGAATTCCTTTAAAAAAATTAAGCTATTAAACGTACGTAGACTTGAAAAACTAGCTATATTAGTAGGTACTTAACACAATCAAAATCAGTGCAAAATTTTGCTCAGGTGTGTTTCATTATAAACGAACAAGAAACCTGTCTAAGCTGACAGCATTCGTTTATTATTACCGGTGCATAAAACCTAAAGAAGCTATAAAACCAGCCTCAGCCCGGGCAGCGACAGGTTATCAAGAGATCGAATTATCGGTAAGACAGAGACGCAACACAAGTAACAGTTCACCGGGGTGAAAGTACTGCACAACGTAATGTCGAGTAGAGCGCGCTTGCAGACGTTAGCGTTTACTTACTTAAAGAAACACGCATTAAAGCAGAAACTATAAAAGCATTCGTGCATCTATTTTAGGATAAGTAAATCTAATGCAAGCTTTGTATTTCACATTTAGCTAATGTGTTACTGTAGTTAAAAGTCTTACCAACTGCTTAATTAAAGTATGTAATTATCAGAATCCACTCTCATTATCAAGTTTATTTTCATGATGCAGTAGGTAGGTGTAAATAAAACGCTGCAACTGACAACCAATTACTGTTGTATTACGGTTTTAAATTAAAACAAACAACTTCGAAATCGAAAATCATCAATCCATATAGTACCTACCTATCGAGCTATTTAACTCTTTCACACGCCAAACACGAACACGACCAGTCGAAAATATGCAAATCGTTGTTTATGCAGCGAGCCGAGGACGGAAACGGTACTGCCGGCCATTTTGCAACTCCACAATGATATTGTATAAAATGGAGACGCCACGAAGCAGCTATGAATAAGTAAACAGAATAGATTCGAGCCGCGTATTCTGGCGGCGTTCACGGCCGCGCTCCCAGCCGGCCATTGTTCTTTACGTAACGACGTGACGCGAACGCGATTTATCACATTATGAAGGTGCCGTGCTCACGTTTCGCGGTGTCGATTTCCCTCGCCCATTGTTCGTAATCTTACGCCTAATGTGCATCAAACTGGGGCCACTAAACGCCACACAATTACTGCAATCTCACTGCAATTACCTTGTTTTATTTTGCTTTACATGCCACTAACATTTTGTGATTGTGATGTGACACAATTCGCGTTTTATAATTTTACGAATAAAACAGTTTCCCCTTTTAGGGGCTGCCCTGATTCGCATGTGTAGTTTAAATATTTAATAAGGCAAATGTAACAGAAGTGGAGAGGCATTTGAAATGTAATTTCTGAGAATAGGGAGGAAGTAATAAGCAATAACGGAGGGTGGAGGTGGGAGGCCGTCGACCCGTGGAGCTCGCTAATGCCGTCACTAACTTGACAGGGAAGGTTCTTCCTACATCAATAAAGGCTTGTTTACAAACCTTTGATTACACAATAGAAAAAAATCGTCAAAAATATACTTATACATTCATAAATAGCATTCACAATTATAAATAAACAGGTCATAAAACTTATGTCCTTGATTCTTACGTCTCATAAATCTTCCATAACGGCCTATTCGACGTGAAAAGGGCGTTGGGCCTATTGATGGATCCCGCATTTTTACAGCAGCGCTTCCTTTCACTTTTCGAGCATTGAAACTTATTGGTTTAGAAAGAAACCTAATTTACACGAAATTGCTGGGAAAAGGGACCTATTCTTAAGAAAAATGAGTAGGCCGGCCCAATTAACTAGCAGTAAACCATAAAACACCATTATCTTGCTTGCGCATTATCTGCGATGCATAACCAAAGATTACATGTTTACGTAAAAGCCAAGAATAACATCATAAATCAAACAAAACAACAACGGTCATAACACACAAGTTTTCTAATTAAGTTAGTTGATGGCGTGTGATTCACGTAGCGTGTCAGTGACCTTCACGTAATGGCGGCGGGCGGATGCGCGCCGTGCGCTCGGGCACTTCATCACGGCGGTTCCGTTTCACACAGCCTTTGTATAGGTACTACATAAACAAAGATGGCTGACTCATACAACTCACTATATTATTTATCGTAATGGAAAATGTTTAGCGATGAACGCGTGTAACAACTCAGCCGGGATTAATGCTCGTAAAATGATCAGCTCAAATGTTCTATTCGTTCGTTTTATTGCGTTGCGTTTGCATCGTCTAACTGCCTTTTATTTCTTATCGCTGAAGGCGATAGACATTGCCATTTGCAATTGGGCATTGATCAAAGTACTTTTACGAGACACGGCAATGCATTTCACAAATAAAGGACCGTCTCGAAACGTGGCTGACGTGTCGGCACCCCCACCCGTCGCGTGCCTGCTACGCCATGCAAATTTAATACAGTTATTTTTATTCCAACTTTACAAGGGCAGTAGGGGAGGCAAAGCATGATAAAGGGGCATAATGTGTCTTAATGGGCGCCCTGTTTCCTCAACACGTAGCGCATTTATAATAATGGTTTCATAATGTTTTATAAAACGTCGGTTTTCACATAAATACAGGCATAATTATATCTTTGCAAACCCAAGTGTTTCCGATTCAACTCGCGTGGAAAACAGTTAGGCACTTTTCAGGGACATTGCTTTTACAGCATGGATAATAATGTCTATATACACGGAAGTAATACCACTATCGAGACTATCTCCCCTAATGGCATGTGAATGTGATCGATGTAGCTGAACATACCTAATCACTTCACTTCTCTAACTCTTCAAGCGATTGTTGAATCCACTCCAAGTCATATTATTTGTTTGCTTAAGCGGCCTTACCTCCTCAATTACCGGTATATAGGTAGGTATAGGAATATGATAAGAGTAGTTATTTCACGGAACGCCGATAGTTGCACACTGACGCAAGTTCATACAGCATCGGTGCGTTTTACGGGCATGCAAAGTTATGCAAACTGCGCCGCGCGGCATGCACGCAAAATTTGTGACGTGCTTCCAGCATGCAGATTACTTCGTTACCGTGCATCAAGATAGCGAATACATAAATCATTTATGTGCAACATAGATTTGAGGGTAGTTATGAACGCAACCTGTGATAAAATTATTAAAAAGCTAAAATAGCTTTCCAGGAATACTGCAATGGCCATACTCATAACAAAGTGCGCAATAATGGTAGCTTTTATTTAGTTAACGATGTGGCTCCGAAAGATTAAAAAATCCAGGACAAATCACGTCGATCGTGCCTTCATTACACAAACAAGCTCGGTCACTGACAAGAATCCAGTTTTACTTATCAGGTAAACGATGAGCTGCTATCCATAATGTTATAGTAATGTTATGTTTATAACACCGTTTACAGCAAAGTAAATAGATGCCCGATGTGCCATATAAGTCGATTGAGTTTACAAGTGCATTGTAAGGTAAAATTGTATAAATATACCACACTCCACCGTACAATACAATCTACTCCCAATCAAACTTAAAATCTAAATGCTATGCATAAAATAGTAGAATCCCGTCCCGGCCCATAACGCTACAGCGCTAGCGACAAGCCAAAAGCAATTAAAATCAAAATTAAATTGCTCAGTAAACAAGCCTCGGAAGTATTGAATATTCCGGATAGCGCGAACACAAAGGACTCTCGACACGTGTCTGTGGGGGTACTCATTCGGGATTGCGATGAATACACGCAAATGTGGGGCATCCGTGCGATCTATTAGATACCTACACAACGATATAGGATAAGAAAAGTAGTTACCTGTTTGAAAACATGTTATGTTTATTTCCGTAGTTTTTAATATTGCTCTGGCTTTTAAACAATGAAATCCACTTTCCAATTAGGAAGCCTATATCAAACAAGTTAAGTCACGTGCAAATCATAATAGTTGACCGAAATACCACGATGAAACTGCCGGTAAAACAAGTATATTTTACAGCTATACATATTACAATTTATTTATCTTAATGAGCAATTTGCACGAAAGCTTAATATAGCACACAAAACATTTCCAATTATGTAAAACGGTATTGTTTACCAAGTGGCCGCTGCCGAGTGAAGTTGCCGCCAACCTTGGAAACTTGGCTAGTTTCACATTCAAAAGTTGTTCCGTCCCTCGCCGGCTAGGTCGCGAATGTTCACAAAAGTGGGCAAACTTCGATGAACAACAACGTGAACAAAGTTGGAACGATTCAAGCTATATTTGTTCCGAGTCCGCGCTTTGTTCGCAACTTCACAGCCAATACAAAGTTTGTTACTGTCTGAATATATTAACAATCCTTTGGTAAACTCAGCTAACATGATAACACCCGTGGTGTAGTTAACATGCCCTAGTAATACAGGTAGAAACAGGCATTCCAGAACTTGTAACCACAGTTGTTTCAGAAAATTATGCAAACCGTTTGCTGCTTACTGCGTGAGGATGGGAAATGCCGGCTCTTTATTATTATGTAAATGCAGTAGCCCCTCGGCGGCAGACTTTACTAATATTTGAATAATTCAGGAAAAAATCAGCGATTAAACAAAATTAGGTGAGCATGTGCAAACTCACGAGATTGTATAACTGAATCGTCATTGGAACAGCGATGCGATAAAGATGCAAACAAACGAGTGCTTAACAAGTCTGCGAAGTGTGAAAGAAAAATAAAATGTATTCAGAGATCCCGTTACGTAATTCACGAGTTAACATCGAGCTTGACGATGAATGCAACAACATTAAACTGACGGGCACGGTGTTAAGAGTAGTATTAGACTACCGAAGAATTCTAACGTTGTGTGTAGCGAGACTAGCGAGCGTGTAAGGAAAATAAATGTGAAATTGTAAATATTTTTTGGGCGTTGGCTCGCGCACCGCTGTTTCCCGTGCCGACTGCTGTCACGAGCACCCGCCCCGCAAAGCGAAAACGTTATTGCAGCTATTTCGAGATTATTTCAGTCAAAGGACAACTTTCTAGTTCTCTATGTGGTTTGACACAAAGAGAACGTTATTTACTATCTTATTGCAAACGTTACTCGTTTTAGAATCGACAATGCACTATTCAAACCTCGTTTATTCGTTACAAGTCGTAAATCAGTTAGTTAACTGCATGTCGGTTTTCTCCGTTGAATGGCCTACCTAAATTACACATTAAGATACGAAATAAGCGACACCGTTGTTTTATGATTTATTCTTCCTATACAACCATGCTTCATCTTCGAAGCTAACACTTTAACAAATACTTACGCAACGGTTACTACTCGTATGAAACGCAAGCAAGATAAAACCGCTATCTTAACATGAAACGTTCAGTTCACAGTACTGCTATTTTAGCACTAATTAGATGAGCGCACGTCTCGAGTCTTAAGCCAGTAGCTCAGTACACTTCATTAAGTGTATTTATAGAGTTGTAGATACAGAGCTCGCTCTACTTGAATGTCAAGTCAAAGCATCATTACTTTTTCATATTTTTGCGCAAAATCAACATCAACCCAGTTATAAACAGACCACAGTTCTCTCAAAATAAGGATCATATGTTTAAGAAACCATTCACCAGCGTGGAAGTGGCACGGCGCCAATTCCTGACGTGTTTCAGATTTCAGCCAGCGCAAAGTATTTATACAAGTGCCATATTTCATTATAGAAAAGTATAGCATCGTTATTACGGTTCAGAACACAAATGCTTTGTGATTTTTCTACTTGCTTTAATACCCTCGTTTAGCGAAGGGAACTTGTTAGGATTCCTTTAATCCCGCCGTGAAGACCTCAACCGCGTTAATTGTCTTGCTGTCGCGAGACGACAGCATTTTGTACATGCCGCTGGAGCTTCTTTTTAAGACCATGATAAGGTCAACGTATACCCTGTTCAATGTAAGATTATACCTGTACACTTATTTTTTTCAGTACCGTACACGTATTAGGTACACTTATTTCTTTAGCTTTAAATAAATACTACATTGGTACATACCCAGCGAGTAGCGACGCCGCACTGTTTAGCAATTGTAATAATTAGTCGCCTATTTTCAAAAATCTCGCTTATCTTATGAGTGAAGTAATAGTAAGTGATTGAAATTAGGAAATAGGGTGTCACAGGGATCATCCTAGATTAAACAGAATATAGATGTTTATTAAAATGTTCATGCTAAAACTCCAATTTTTTTATAATATGAATGATGTTAATGAAAATGAAAGTAGCAGGAGACAAACAAAACTTCAAATCAGTTCAAGGATGCTAAAATTTAACCGAAAACCTAGTGAATAGCGTATTCAATCTAGCAATGCAGACAGGTAGGGTGAAGCTGCTACGCCGAATGCGCCGAATCCCATCCTATTAGAAGCCGGGGCGGATCGTGCCCAGGGGAGCTGCACTGCCGCGTTACCGTAAAACGTGCCACGATCGTACAAAGGGAACTAACGAAACCATTTACTACACTATACACACGCCGCATAGTTCTAAATTCGGAAATTAGTTGCACGAACACTTTTCAGCTTGTAATTGGGTTTAAAACGGAAATGGAATTGGCATCAAATAAGGCAGATTTCGGTGCAAAAAGTACTTTAAAGCTGCTATTTGCCATTCTTCATTTTATTAAGTCATAAGCCTCGTTATACTCATTTTGAAATAACTTGTATTTTGCACAGTGACGATTTAATTCGTGACGAGTACGAGTATAATTTGATGAACTAACCAATTTCATTAAAATACTTAGTGTTAAAAAGATGAATCTTGTCTATCATTATTTTAAGGGGAAAAAAGTTAAGTACCTGAAGGTTGTGGAGGAGGCTCCACCGATGCGATCTGTCCGTTGCTCCGTACAGCCGCTGCCTTCTTCCTGCCGCCTGTGGTGGCCGGACTCTTCGCACTCTCGCGTTCAACCCTCTGAAACAAAACACATCATTTACATGAAATGAAATAACCATATTTCCGTCCCAATAAAACCAGTGATCTCAAAGAAATTAACAAGACCGTAAGCCTTTACAAATACAACACCGTAGTAATGACATAACAGAGCCCTTTAAAATGAATTCATTGAGTCGTGAAGCAGCAATCCACTTATTTCGGCTGACGGCGATCCCGAGTTCGAATTGTGTTGAGTCATGGACTCATGCCGTTTGATGCCGGCTCATGCTGAGTCATGCCGGACTCGGCAAGAACGCCCGTGTCGAGTCAGCGCCGCACCTCGCCGCTCATAGATGTGACTCGGCGGAAAGAGTCGGCTCCATGCGGCTATGCACTAATGCTGATTGATATTCGATAACGATAACGGAGACTGTTAATAGATAGACTTCGATAGATTTATTATCATTAGCAACCTATTGCCTCTCTAAAACAATATATCAAGTCCCCGATATGCATAAAGAAATGTAAATTAGGCAAGAGCACCTAATTTAGGAACTCAATAAATCGTAGAATCAGGGGGCGACTGAGCGACTAATAAAAACGAATGGCTGCCAGATAACACGAACGCTTCAAAGGAACATTTTAATAAGCAAAGTGTTGAAATATCTAATTTGACTCTCAAACAAAAGGCTGTCAGTTTCGATGCGGGCTCTTGACAAAAATTCAAAGAGATTCTACTTTGGAACAAAAGAACACGTAGTTGAATTAAAAATTTAACGTTTACACTTCCACGACTTCATTGTCACAGTATCATCTTCAGTTAAAACGGGGTTGAAATATAATTTTGTAATCAAGCTCGAGTTGTTGAATGTCAGCTGATCGTGTGTTGTCATAACAACATTTTACTCGGGGAAGGCGTGACACTAACTCGGTTGTGGATTGTGGGTATCGGTCGGAAGCAGCCGACACGTGACACGCGGGGACTCGTGAAAAATGGGGCAGTCAGGGTAGGCACCCTCTTGGATGGAGAAGAGCAAAGACTACTATTGTACACTGGATATAGACTGGCAACTCGGCGTTGTTTTCTGTCCGAGTAAAAAAAAAAAAAAGGTTGCTTGTTCTGCCATCTAGTTCATGTTCTTTAAACTAATTCTATGCGTATGTGTGTGTAAGCATGTGCTTATACATAACCACATACTTAAGCTATTCTCCACCCCTTTATTCATACAAAATCACAACAGGTACTTAAAGACCAATGATAGTTAAGACACTTGGCACATATTAACTATTATGGCTTTAAACACCGTTATTCATAATGTTGTATGAAAAAGGGGTTAAGTTTGATTTAGAGTAAGTACTGTAAAAAAGAACATATTAGGCGTGATGGCAATGTTTTACATTGAGAACTGATAAACTCGCAAAAACGACGGGCTTTTAATTAGTAAGTAGGGCTACGCCGCGCCGCCGCGCCTGATCAGTTCTTATTTGCATATAAATCAGTGAGAAGTCAATAATTTTAGCCGGAAAAAGTCCACTCAATACAGGATCCCTCAAGATCAATTTATTTTCCAAAAAATGTTTTTTATAACTAGTACTCTGTGAGGATCATATATTTAATGGGTCTTCCTAATACTGCGGCCAAATCAACTGGCATCTCTTTTTTAACATAAATAAAGAAAGATAACTAGTATTAACTAACTACATTTAACACGAATATTTTCAAATCTCACAGATGTGGCCGCAGTGTACCTGTCTATCTATTTTCAGAGCTCGAGGAATCCAACTAATTACATTGTCATGTAAACATATGAATATGTAAATAAATCATTTATTGCATTTAAGCTTATTATGTTTAGATACACTTGTTTAAAATTATGACGAGTTTTCTAAACAAATTAGCGTACCTAAATAAGATGATGACATTGTTGAACTTAATTTTTCAACTTTTTATTGCTTTCATAAGCTGTTATTCATAATATACAGGTGTTAGGTAACTTATAAGTTATAACTACTTATAAGGTATGAGATCTTTATAGGGCACAGCAACTTACAAACTAGTGAGGGGCTTTTAACTTTCCTATACACACAGGAACTTTACTATACACTTACCCTAGTACTTAATATCGATTGAAAACTGGAAATTATCATAAAACAAAGACGACCTATAGGAGCGACCTATGAATACCTACGTAAGACTTCGAAGTTCCGAAAATTGAGATTTTTAGACTGAGCCTTTTTAATTGAGCAGTTTTCACGATCTTGTGTACGTAAGAACTTGATTTTGCCATAAATTTAGTGTAGTTTTAATCAATTTTGACGTCATAATTGAGTATCAATTTGTATGCGGTGGGGTGTTTTCAACGCGTAGTAAGAATGTTGGACTTTACTTTTTTTTTCTGATTTCTGCAGTGGTCTGATTGCCGTTGGTCCCATGTGATGGAAAAAACGTCTAGCCTATTAGATGATAACTTTTACACCCCATCACTTGCTTATACTTGCTAAACAGAAGATGAAAAAGAAAACTGTGGTCATGACAAATTATCAGATTCTTTGAAATGAATATACCTACAGTTCAGGGAGACTATTTATGAATGTCACTTGTGATTTTGACACAAAATAATGTATTATGTGTTAGCGAAAATGCACATAAATCGAAGCGAAGCGAGGGCGGGTCGCTAGTACACCATAAATCCTGTTTTATGAAGATAAAAAAAAGGTAAAGGTTAAAAGCTCGCGTAAAGATGTTACATGGATAACGGAGGGATTGAGAAACGCCTTAAAAACTAAACGACGTCTAAGATATATATATATATATAACCAAAACAGAACACCTGTCAGTAGACTTAATTATATCGGGTATAGTAAAGTACTCATATTCATATTCAATTTATTGCAACTCAATGATCATTGTACTTGGAAATTGCATGTTGATAAAGTTCGTTCTAAGATTAATAGATTTAGATATGTGTTATTTATGGTGGTTATCAAGAATTACCTATAAAAATACTGCTTTAAAAAGCGTATCACGGTTTTGTGGCACGATATGGAACTGGGGAAACTCTGTACACATTATTCGCACTTTTGTGGCCTTTTGTACTAATGCATTAGAGCAATTACCAATATCGGTTTCCGAACATCTTGTAGGAGCTTTTTGTAGAATTAAGACTGCAGACGGTACACTCAACTCTAGTTTAGTGATATCAGTATAATTAACACTTTCATATTAAATATTTGCATGACTTATCTAAGTCTAGATGTATGGTTCTAATTTTTAGTGTTAAGATCATCATAATATGTAAGTATAGTAACTATGTCTAACGCAAATAAATAAATTTCATTTCACTTCATTTAACAGAAATAAATTGATTGGTTTTAATAGCCTCAAAGACAGTTCTTAGAAATAATGATTTAGATGATGATCAGCCAATTGTTCTTTGAGTCGGGTATTTCGCTTCATCTTCATCTTCAGAGAGGCGACAGTCACTGTTTTTCTTTTTTACATAATGGGATTTCAGCAGGTCTTCACTGCAGGTTATTATGACAATCTTTTGTTTTTTTTCTAGCTTAAGTATTATTTGGTTTCTATAATCTCACAGATAATACGAGACAGAATCTTTGTGCAGATAAGTAGGTGTTCTAGTTAAAACTGGGACATATTTCCTTGCTCTGGACACAAAACCGCCTCCAAGAATCTCTTGTAACCTAAAAATAATAAAAATGTATTATAATAAAGTACCTCGTCTCAGTTCCAAGGGGCGAAAATTACCTACATAGCAAAAATCAAACGTCTCCAACGGCAAAGATACTTTTCTTACCATTTTGTTACGTAAACCTTAACATGATGATAGGGGTGCTTCAACCAAGTCAGCCGTTGGGGTTAATTTTACAACTTTCGAACAAGAACTTAGTGGATTGTTTGCGTATCATACGCTTTGTTTACGTCATAGGTACATACATACATACACATACACACAGACATACATAGAGGTATCTTATTTGGCTCTAAGTATGTGGCTGTCCAAGAAAATCCAAAAGCTAAAGGACTTATGTCCCTAGAGGAAACATATACCTACCTAACTTTATGCCGCCTATATGTAACTTCCCTGCGCATGAGAAGTAAAATGTTTATTTTTGTTGCAACTACATTGAGTCGTCCGCCCCATGTTACATACGGCGACTGCAACGGTGTAAAGAATACGGCAGTCGACTGAATTCAGCGATCGACAGCTGCAACTGCCTAGCTACGTGATCGAAGTAGGCGGACAGACCTAAAGTAATGTAAAGACGACGTTCATTCGCCGCAGTAGTTTGAAACAACTTCGGCGACCGCATTACGGGAACGACTCAGTGTAATCAAATCACCGTTTAACTTTACCTGTGTTTTAAGCCATCGTGAAGCAAAATTTACGGCTCTTGCATTGAATACCCGCAGCCAATTGTGCAGCATCCACTACAACAACGCTCTCGTTCCGCACCATCATCGGTGCCGTCAAGACAAAATTATGCCATTGCGAGAGCTAAAATAAAAGTCAGTGTTTTTTAAATTGTTTTCGGCCGAATGTTATAAATCCGAAAATAAAAAAGGTTAAAGTTCAAGTCGTCAAAAACAACTAGGTGTCAAAAGTGGGATATTGATCATGTTACTTCTTCACCTCACCATCCGGAGTCAAATGGGAGGGAGTCGCGGGCAACAGCTGGTGCTACATTAAAACGCTTTAGCTTTGTAGTACTAATAGCTAGTACTTGTACTACTACTTATTCTGTGTCAATAGTCTCCTGAGTAAAACCGTCGACAGACGGACGACGGACAGACGGACATGGTGAAATAAAAAGGGTTGTTATTAAGTAGTATTAAAACAAAGTAAAAAAAACACAAAGCCGCCTTCAAAAAGCAATACATAACATCTTTTAAATGTTAGGTAATAGGTCAGTCCAACTGAAGTCTGCTTTTGGTTAAAAATATTGTAGGACGCCGACTTCAGTTGGACTGACCTATTAGCTACCATTTTAAAAGAAGTTATTTTTTGCTTTTTGTAGTCGGTGTTTTGTTTTTTAAACTATAATTTTATTTTATACTTTTAAGTCATCATAATTATGCTGTTATGTAGTCCCACTTCTCAATTAATAAGAAACTATAGAACATTTAAATCTCGCCGCAAGCAACGTCGCGGGAAAGTCAGAGTCATATATTTAAACCTAAGTATGCTTCATCATAGTCGCTCAACTATCTTAATCGAAATATTTTGTCAGCACGCTTGAAATATATACCGTTTAGGAGTTCCGGTGGCCATCTGTGGTCTTCATTATCAGTTCCACTTCACCAAATAGTGCTTTCCAAGAACAAATACACGAGTTACTATGAACAACACCAAAATCACTATAGGTGTGCCTATACATTTTGAAGAGTTCCGTTGATTCCTCATAGATTCCATCATCTTAATCTAAGATCTTAATTTTGATAAAAATGGGACCAAACAGAAAGCACTAGCTTTCAAATAAAAAAAGAATCATCAAAATCGGTTCACCCAGTCGAAAGTTCTGAGGTAACAAACATAAAAAAAGAAACACAGACGAATTTTGGGAACCTCCTTTTTTGAAGTCTTTTAAAAAGCAACAAGGTGTTGTTTGTTTGTATTTCACTTCAAATGCACTTACCTAAATATCTCAAGTCTTCGAAATAAATAATATAATATCACATATCATACATCACTTAAGAGCTTTCGTATAATAGCTTTCTAATGTTTGAAGCATTTTATTTTCGGTGACTCAAGTTTGTTCTATCTAAATAAATAATTACTAATGATAAGGTATACTTAATTTAGTACTAAATACTACACCTGTTTAAAACTTCAGCGCGATAGTTCGAGACATCGTCTCGGTTCCCGCTCTTGTACACTGGGGTTATAATTACTTGCTTTAATAACGCATCAGGGAAGACACCATGGCTAAAACACAAATTCACCAGTGAGTTATTATGGCGACCATAGTATAGGTAGTACCAGCAATTTTCAATAATTGAGTAGGGATATCATCCCAGCCAGGAGCACTTCCAGAGTTAAGGTTCATTAGGACTTGGAACACTTCGCCAGGGTTCGTCTCAAAGAGAACAAAGGAATTCGTACGTTTTAAGAAATGTTTTTAATATTATTAGTTTGCCAGCAACTCTATCTGCGTAGAACTCGTCTATCGCTTTTCTCTCGGGAACCATTATCAAGATAAAACTATATTTTATTTTAATCCTGGATAGTATATAATTGAGTGCCAAATTTCATCCAAATTCGCTCAGCCATTACGTGTCTGAAAGATAAACATCCTTCCATTTTTTTAGAGCTTGCATCCGAACTGCGGTATAAGTAAATGTCTATATACCTACCTATGGACGAAATTTCATCTTTGTAACTATCATAGGTTCAAACAGACAGACGGACATGGCGAAACTATAAGGGTTCCTAGTTTGACTTCAGGAGGGTTATTATGACATAGCTATGCCATTCTTTTTACGCTGAGAGAACAGGACGGAGCTATATAGTTTCTATAGCTCTGTCCTTTACGCTCCCCATAAAATGAACTGCAAAGCTATGTCATAATGACCCCCCAGATCCCTAAAGAGGTACCTACTTAAGTATCTGTTCAACAGTGAAAACAAACAGACAGCGACACGTCATGTTTATAATAACACACAAGACTTTGCGCGTTACTCTATCCACTCGGATAGAGTAAGTGAAACTTGTTTATCGCTTTTCCCTTGGAAATATCCTACGTCTTTTCAAAAACTTAAATATTTACTTAATGCTTACTTATAAGAAATTGAATCATATGCGCGAAAAGAAAATCTGCGAAGTGACGTGTCGGTGAAACAAGGAGACACCGTGAAATCAACTTGCAAGAACTTTGATTGTACTACGTACGAGTCTTTTGCTCCGTTAGTCCAAACATGGTTTTAAAAAGTAAAAATCGATTTCATATATTGTCGCGGCCGCTGCCATTGATAAATAATAACGTTTTTCACGACCAATTTCGCGGGCCTGCCCTGCCTGTGTGGTTATGTCATAATGTGACCGTTTAAGCACGGTCTGTGGGATCGCAGCTTAAGACGATAATTTCTGAGGATATCGCAGAAGTTAGAACACTCGTTTAAATCGGTATTCCCCCTGAAATTATTAAATATTTAATATTCTGTAATAAAATAAGGTATCTCAACTATGTTAAATCTTATTTAATTTAAATTGTATACGTCATTGTAGAACACGTGTATCGCTGTTCGCTATCGTCTATATCGCTAGAGGTGAAGCACGCAGTGCGAGTTAGAGCCCAATGGCAACGCTCTGTGGTTGCCCCAGCTAGGGGATTAGGAATTAAAGTAAGTCTCCTGTTTTCGAGACCAAACTATTGAGTTCCAATACGGTGGGTCTACGTTAAGAATAGCGGAGATTCTGTCGCCACCTTCCAACTCCATCATCAGATCACCTCTTAGCTACGATAATATTGCGTTCTCATAGAGTTTACATACCTATGTGGTCCAAATTTCAGCCCATTCCGTTAACGGGAAGTGGGTCAAATTTAATTTGCAAGTTTTGACCCGTACATACCTACATACATTGCAAGTTAAATAAATGCTTGTAAAAATCGGAAATGAAAAGTAAATGGGTATTATTTTGTAGGGATTTTATCAGTTCAGTGAAGCCTGAAAGGCTGAGAGACAGACACATTTTCCAATTTAATCAATAGAACATATGGAATCTGTGCGTGACCCATTCATGTGAAATACCTTCTACGGTCCAATTATTGCAGCCAGGTACGAAGCACACCATAACACATCATGCAACGTGAAAAATTCTATGAAAAATTCGGAAATGAATTTCTCGCTGAAATTGAAACAAAAATTTGAACAATGTCAAAAAATGTCAAGACAGTTACTTATTGTGTTGCCATATTGATTCAATACAAATTGTCATAAATTATATATTTTTGCATTTTTATGAAGCATAATATATATTTCAAAATAACAAAAGTAAATAAATATCCTTTTTTGTATTAATGTTACATTTTTGTTTGGTTCCTAAAGTGCATTTTTTTTAATCCATCAGCAACACTGACATAAAAGCGATACGAAAAAAAACTCGTCATGTATCGAAGATGGCGCTCAATCATAAGGCGGTCGTTGAAGCGCTTACACCGTTGACCAACAGTCTATTATTGTTTAATCCACGCGCCATATTAATTATGTCAGAGAAGAATGAAAAGCGAACCATATCAAATGTACTAAGTTGCCATAGCATGGAGAAGAGGGGGGCAGGCGTCGGTCGCGACTGAATTGTTTATGTTCACAGCGAGCCCCGTGCTTTGACAGCGCGCTGTGTCATCGGAAAATTGACAAACAACATGCTTTGCGTATACCGCGTGTTGCCAGGTTTATGTTTACGCGGAAAAATTGCCAGGTACATTAACGTGCAATTTTATTACCGGCGCCTATAACAACACGTAGAGGGTGAAAGTAAGCACAATAATTAAGATTATAAGAGTATGCAGTTATAAACTGCATAATGAGTTGTGTTAGTTGGCTAATAACGTGCAGAACGGTTCGAGAACTCTAAATTACATCAATAAAGTTGTGAAACTGAAACAAACATCTCGTTGCTGGAACTTCTGTTTGAATAGAGTTTGTAACGTTAATTAAAAGTTCGTTTGTGTTACACGAGTCCGCGCCGCCGGCGAAAGCTCTGTCATTCATTACATTTATTGATTCTGATTTCGACAATTAAATCAATTAACGCTTTTTGAGATTAATTGTAAGGTTGGTCGTATTATGTATCCGGTTGGCTAATTGGGTCATATGTTTTTGATAACATTGCACCATATTAATCGGATGGAAAACCAATTTCAGTGAGATAATAGCATGCTAATTCAGCGATACTTAAAGAGAATATTGGGTTAGAACTTTGACTTTAGGTATTTTTTTAATATCAGAATTAGTCTGCTCGGCACTTATTGAAATATTTTTTTTTTACCTTCAATTATTTGACACATAATAAGTACCATTCATGCGAATAGAAACGACAAAAAAACATCAGTAACACGTCTCAGAGTGCTATAAGATAGTATAGTATGGAATCGACACATACCCGCGATGCTCACGTAAACTCACATTCTTCCGTCATCCATTTCCTCCAATTATTCTAGTTCTCGAGTGAAAGTAAAAGGCCGAGGGAAGTACGTGACGTGACCTACGCCTACGCAAGGCCGCGTGGCCCGCTGGCGTGTAATAGTCTGACTATTGCCAGGAAAATAAGCAGACATTGAACAGGTTAAGCTAATTTACAGACACCTAGATCTTTAAGCCCAAAAACCACCTATATTTGAAACAGTTGATAAACTTACTGGATCAAAAATAATCAATTTCGTCTTGACCGCCGACATAATTTTAACCTCTAAACTTTGTATAGCACAGATAAGATATGAATGAAATTTCTGGTCCCGGCTAAAATACAATACAAATCACTTACATTTCAGTCTAATTAATCACAAACACGTTTTAAGAATGGATAATCAAGACCCTAGGGACGCAACAAGCCATTAATTCTCTTATTGTTTGACATAACAGCAGCGAATGATCGATTTTGCGTAACATTCCCCCAGGCTTTGCTAACTCGTGGGGAGAGGTCGTTTAACCCTTTCCCTGTATATTTATAATGCAGTGTTCTTCATTGATTGCGTTTCCAATACGTGCCTTAGCTTTAGGTTTACATTTAAGTGTTTCTATGATACATCCTGTAGTTACGACATCAACTACTAAATGTGTTTTATTGTGCAATTTTTCGTCCACGAATTTCTCGGACTCATCTAACGTAACCCTTTGGGGACTAATTAAAATTGGGGCGCACAGTAGGTATAAGGGTTCTTGTATTTTAAATCTACATATGAACGAATTAACGTGTTAAATTTCATCCCCATGCGTCCAGATAATATTATACGTTTGGGCGAGAAGCAAACGGCGAAAATATTGTCATGTGTCATGCATGACTCATGAGACATGTTTGTGGAGCGCGTAAGGGCTAAGGGCACATTAATTAGGTTTGGTTAATCCCTTGAGATAACGATTTATATGTTATTTATTGAGGAATTAAAATAGATCTTGTCCGGTGGGTAATTATAGCAGGAAATATGAGACGATTCAAACATTTTCTTATTGATCTTGTCTCGGTGGATCTGTCATTCTCCGTATCTCAAATAATTATACTTAATTCTGTGGTTACTATAGCTGTGTAACCTTAACGAAAGCCCAATAAAGTCAAGATTTATATCAAGAAAACTAAAACCTTCTATCATCTAGTAAATATTCTACATAGAGATTCTAATTTACAACTATAGGTACATACATATAACATAACATATTATAAAAAGCACACCCTTAGCTCATGAATTAAGAGTTATTTGAGATTCCTTTATTTAGATTAACTAGTTTGTATCTATTCGTGAATTTGTTGACCCATGTTCATAAATTCAAGCAATTAGCGGCTGAAACTGGAACTCCAAATGTGAATCCAATTTGGTTGGAGCGGGTAATCTGGTATAGGGGGTACAGACGGTCGACACTAACTTTGTTACAGGGTGATCAATTAATGGGTTTCTAATCCGATTTCTGAATGGTATAAATTATAACAGGTACGTAACTAAAGATTTAATTATGGAGCTTATTATACAAACCACTTTTTTGAATAGTGTAACGAATCAAATAAATTGAAGGTCACGTACTTACACATTTTAATACATTGCATTCCATTATTACCAGGCGGATTTGTGGTTTGCGATCTAAACTCGAAAACTCATATTATATTGTTAATTTACATTAAATCTCTAAAAACACCTAACTCAAATCATCAAGTTAGAATTGCTTATGGACCTCAGGCACCATCTCGCATGTACGTGAAAGTACATAGCTGGAACAATGTGCAAACAACACACACAATGTACAATACTGTGAGGTTTACTTTAGGCGCTCGCCCGGAGTGCTAGCCGCGTGCGGTACACGTACACGGTAAACGACAAATTATTTACTGTACGTAACGTATCCTTTGTACAACTTCGACATAAACAGCCAGAATGTTTTAGTTACAGCTGTATAAGCTTTTGGTTGGGTTTTAGACAATTGATTGTAAAGAAAACAAATATAAATGAAGTTTCTAAATAGATTATCAATAAGCCGTAAGACGAACTCAAGACCAAGGTGATTTAGTTGTACTACACTCGCGAGCAAAAAAATCGACTCAAGCTGCACGTTCGGGTTCTCCGTCCAGTATCTATTGACCTATTCAGAATATCTTAAAAGAAATGGTATCAAATGAAAGCTAATAATGTAACGATTAAAAAATAAACAAAAATCAGTCATGTCATGTTCCACAAGTGACAGGAGCCAGGTTTTGCAGAGCTGCATGAAAAAATCAAAAAGAAAGGAAAAGGGAAATCGTAAAATAAAAGGCATTTTAAGGAAAATAAGGTTTTTTTTATTAATTTAATACTTCGTATTTCCACCCCTGGCCCTTATCACAGCATTCAGGCGGTTTTACATGGATCTTATCAGCTTTTTGACAAGCTCCTGGGGGATGGCATCCCACACCTCCTGCAGAGCCGTCTCCAGCTCCGTAACATTTGAAGGAGCTGGATCCCTCTTCCGAATTTGCCTTTTCAGGTAGTCCCAGAGATGTACAATGGGATTCAGGTCCGGGCTGACGGCTGGCCAGTTCATGGTCGGAATGCCGACCTCGGCAAGGTAGGCTCGAGTGATCCTTGCGTTATGACAAGGGGCATTATCCTGCATCAGGACGAACCCCTCGTCATAAAAACCGGCGTAAGGAACAACATGCTTCTCAAGGATGTCAATGATGTAAGTACCTGGCAGCGGTCAAACCACCGCCACGGCCCCCACCAGGTACAAAAACGAGCTCTGTACGCCCTTCGATGGAAATGCCCGCCCACACCATGACGGAACCTCCGCCTGGCAACTGTTTCCTTGAAACATCATTGTGCGCACCTTTCTCCTGGCCTCCTGTAGACTCTTCCTCGTCGGTCACAGCCATTCAAGCACACCCTGGACTCATCACAAAAAAGAACTGGGGTCCATTGCTCAATGGTCCAATTTTTGTGTTGATAAGCAAATTCCAGGCGTGTTTGGCGGTGACGTGGGAGCAGTCTGGGGCCCGTGGCGGGCCGATTTGGGGTCAGGTTAGCTTCCTTGAGTCTTCGTCTTACTGTCCACTCGCTGGTAGTAACCCCTCGTACATCCCGAAGATGCTGATGGACAGTAACACCGGTCTGGTGACGATTTCTGAGAGAGTAAGTGACGATAAAGCGGTCATCCCTCTCAGATGTGCACCTTCGGCGGCCAGAACCTGGTCTTCGTGTCAAGGCCCCAGTCTTCCGGAACCGTCAGTAAACTCGGGATATCGCTGACTGGCTTAAATTCAGCTGGTCAGCCACGAAACGTTGGTTGTGTCCCTCTTCCAGCAAGGCCACGACTTGGGCGGCTTCAGTCATGGTGGTATCTATTTTCTTCAGGGTTTCCGAGTAAGGTTGTTAGCAGAGATGTGTACTGGTCAATTTCTGATAAGTGACTGATGACATTTCCCCCTCCTACCCCATATTTTTGGGGTCAAAAGGGGCACACATATCGGGAAATGAGACATAACTTGGAAAATCCTGGGCGGAATTCCAGGGTTCTTTTTTTTTTTAATGGTTACATTATCAGCTTTCGTTTGGTATAATTTTTTTAAAGATATTCTGAATAGGTCAATAGATACTGGACGGAGAACCCAAACGTGCAGCTTGAGTCGATTTTTTTGCTCGCGAGTGTATGTCTACAAGTCTGTGCGAAAGCCTTTGCCTTTTCAACGTGGGTTAACTCTATAAACTAGGAGGACGATAGCATTAGATTCAATTTCATTTCTAAATATATATAAAAAAACCTTTCACTTTGTATCCCTTGAACACGAACTTTAATAGAGGATGTTAAATTAAACAGCTCTTGCCAGTTTCTCAAATTGTACAAGGTTGACAGCTGTCGGGTTTGACTTATCTTATTAGCATACATTTATTAACCCGTGATGCATACCCTTGTTAAAGTATACATAATTGCATACACGTCCTCTCCATTCTAACTGATTGTCACTGTGCTAGACATGTAGATTCTACAAAATCCCAAACCCATAAGATTTTCGAAATAAATAAATCCAGAATAACAGATTTCACAAAGTTACTTGAGTAAAACTACTTTCTTAATAAACGCGTTAGCAAAAGAATTTCATCTCTGGCAAGTACGAAGCATAATTCGTTTTTTTTTCCTGTTCAAAAATATCTTGAGTATTACCTAGCGGGTCCTTTCAAGCGGCTATGTACGAGTAATTTTCCTGGCACTCTGCAGTACAAGTTATATCAAGGCAGGTAGATATAGCCGAGTACCCGGGAAGCCTTTGAGCTCGGCGCCTGGCAACGGTGCTCCCCTTTCTCGGAATATTCCGGGTACCTATATAAATCGCAAGAAAAATAGACTACATATTTTTCTTATCAAAGGCCTGAAATAATTGGATCGTGCCTAAGGTAAACTAGCATCGTCTCACGCCTCTCAAAGTATACAAAGTAAAACGTAATTTTATGATTTAACAGCCGGTTGGAACGTCATAATCGTCTGACGGCTGACAGATATGATATTTCTGCCGCTGGCAACATTTAACAAAGCGCCATGGATATCTGAGACTTATGACGCAAGTCCGGGCTGCCTACGAACATTTCACTCGAAGCACTCTTTAATCCTTTACAGCGCGATGACAGGTTTCAAGGCTCTTAAAAAACCAGGCAATTTATCGTTTTAATACACACTGCCCATGGTTTGACCATGGTTAACATTTGTATGGGATTTTGAACCACCGTATGCGTCACGGGCTCCGAATGCATTAATATAGTTGGTGAGGCAGGTGAACGGCCCGGGACTACCTAACTACGTACATAGTGATTTATTCGTGCTCGTCGTCAGGGTTGGTGCCCGCCGCGCCCTACAGGATTTACTTTGCCAATATCAACCAACCCATAATAAAATGACCCCTCCTTACTTCATCCCGCTCTGCTTTTAAGGGCGTGTGTTCCGAGAGACCGGGAGCTTCATTAATTGGTCGGATCGTAACGGGAGGTTAACGGTCTGTTGTTTGAAGGCACTTGAGTTAGTTAGAAAGACATCACTTTGGTAGAGCAGAGGCAATAAACACATTTTGCCTTTAAATCGAATTGAGTTTGTTTTTTGTATATTTTATTAAGAGAGCCACCATTTAATCTTAAACAAAAAAACCCGTCAGAAATACATTTAAATGTAACGGTACATCACGGTCGAATAACAAGTGATATTCTTGTTTTTGTATTAAGAGTAACAATGTTTTATTCATCGCTCACACTCCCTACATTTCACCGTTATTATGAGACCTACAAAAAGAGTCATGCATTATCTGCCGCCGTTACGCAAGTGACCTTTGTCGTAGATTAAATAATAATCACCCTTTGTTCGTGTCCACATTAAAAACACGTAGGATACAGCGTGTGATACAATTGTTATCGTTCATTACGTGAACCATGTGTACTGAATAAGACAAATTATGGGGCATTGCGATCCGATTCACTTTCCGATAGGAATTAGGTTTATTACAAACGTGAAACCATTAAAATTTGATAAAAAGATCATCGCTGCATTGACCTATTTGATCATGATCTGATCTGAGATAAACATAGTTGCAAAATGACGATCTCTCCACACTCGCCGTTGGACAAAATTTCACATTTCACAAGCCCAATTAAAAGGGGCAGTGCCTGCAAACTTTATGTTATGCCCGTATATATTCCCGGTACATTTATCTCTCAATCTCATAAAACCGGAGGAGTGCCCGGGGCCAAAAGTGCAACGAGAACCGGTATAAAGCCCTCATGCCTCTCTGCACCCGGCTAAATTATAAACACAGTATATCCAAGCAGATAGTAGCAACTTGGGTCGTTTTAACTCGATAGGACAGCATGGTCGCTAGGTACTTTAGACCGGTGTTTCTAGGCCTTTACAGCTTCAACTAGATTCAGTAAATCGATACGGCTACTTAAAGATAGTTCACGAATAAAGTAGGATGGAAGTAGGAGTGGATCCTTTACGCAAGAACCTATAGTAACGCGACGCGAGTGATCTTTATGTAGGTATCTGTGACAATTATGTACATACATAGTTAAGTACTACTGCTGTGACTATGTATATTATGTACCTAAAGATATCGAGTAAAAATATTTAATTCTCTCGGATACTTAGACAAAATTTATTTAAATATTAAGCAAAAATTGTTTGGAAGAACAGGTTTTAATCCAATATTAATCAGTTCTTATTGAATTTTGTAATTTTAGTAAATTTTACTACCCGTCACCATGCAAAGTTGGAAACAGGTGAGGTACTTAATGCATTTTTGGTAAACAAATAAAAAATAGAATAGTACCACTCCATACCTTCCTGTGGAAGTCGTAAGAGACGACTAAGGGATTAAAGGCTTGTAGTATTTTTAGGCGATGGGCTTGCAACCTGTCACTAATATACACATGATATACATCTTAGCCTGTATGTGCAAAATGTGGTTACAGAATTAACAACTGGCTGTTAAAGTTGTTGGTAATTCTGTAGCGCTGCCTACCCCACTCTGGGATGAAGGCGTGACGGTATGTATGTGTGTAAATAAAAAATATTGAAATATAGCTACCGAATAGTTCTCAAGTCACATTTGACTTTTCTTTAAAATAAAAATATAAATGATTTAACATTTTTTTTTGTCACACTGAAAATGTTAAATGTCAAGCTAATACGGTTCATCAGATACAACCCGCTGACAAGCAGACGAATGGACAACGGAGGCTTAGGAATATAACCTTAAAAAGGTTATGCCAACCCGAAAGGAAATAATTTAGTAAGACCCATAATCAAATTGATCTGACATCAACAATTCAAATAGAATCGGCTTATTTATACCAGCTGTTCCCTAGACATTAGCATTTCAATAGCCCGAGTCAATTTATACAGACCTTGACCCAAGACTATTGTCATAAAAACCGTAGGTAATCGTTACAAATAGCGATATTTAATTTGATTGATTACAATAACATTAGCTAATGTAATTGTCTATTCGATTCAATTGTAATTATGAGATCATCCTATACATTCGTCTGTAGTTTTATTAGCCTAATTAGGAGTTAAACGTTCGTGTATCGCTATTACGAATAAGTATATAAAACTGGAGTAAAAAGAAAGGAAGTGTCGAAAGCATACCGGAGGACTATAAACAGCTTACTTTCACAGTCCCCGCTATAAAGCGTGTAGCAAATAAAACAGCGCGCTGGCAGCGGCCCAAGCTTTCTTTTATGAACGTCCTATGCAGTAGCTATAACTAAAAGGAATTGGTAATTAATCTACGCGAACGGAACGACAAAACTGGGTCGTACAATACGATAAAGGAGATTAATTGCGTATGCTTCAAGCAGAATAGGATTACTTTGTCATCTCGTTGAATTCTTTAAAGACTTTTAAATGTTTCATTTGTTTTTTTAACCCCCGACGGAAATACGGGGTGTTATAATTTTAACCCGTGTACCTGTGTCTTTGTATTACCGCAAATTAAAATAATAAATGTACGTAGGTAAACACAATTACATAGTTATGATAAATGTTAAGTACACTCGCGGTCAAATAATTCGGGTCAGAGTGCGTTTTTCATACAAACGAGGCTATTTCGAAGCCTTGGTCCCTAGCCAGGGGTTGTTTTGAGTGAGGTTTAATGGTGGATACTCCAAGGTTCAATAGAGGAGGTCAAAAGTTCTTAAGATACCTAACTGATAGCACAATCAGTTTGACACCACAGCGAGAGAGTTTGGGTCAGCATTTGGATTTCCTTACATTTTATTGTCATTTTAGATGTTTTTCTGAAGATGCACAATTCCGGCGTTAGCCGCAGATTCAATCAGTTGGGTGTCCTAGGCACTCTGGAAGTCCTGTATCGATGCTCGGGGTATCCATCATCAGATTTCACTACAAGCATCCCCTGGCGAGGAACCAAGGCTTCGAAATAGCCTCGTTTGTATGAAAAACGCACTCTGACCCGAATTATTTGACCGCGAGTGTAAATTATTTAAATATTAAATCACTTTAACGAAACGGTAAAAATAAATAACCTCCTAACCTAACATCAGCGAATAGCATCTAAGGCTAAAGCTTCCTGTAACAGCCTTGCGTTTGATTAATAAACATCAAAATAAATTATAATATTGTTCCAAATAAACCTGATTGATCGAAGGATGAAACCCGCATTCGATATTACAGATTGACACATTAATCTCTGTCCAATTTACGATGTAAACGAACATCTTTCCGCGAAATGAGACCATTATTAATAACAAGAACTTCTCAAATAGACAGCAATCGATTCATTAGCATAGTAGTTTAATAAACTAACAATCCTTTATCGTTTTAATCGACAACCTTGCTGCCAGTATTATTTAATTATGTTGCATGGTAGTCATAGCTAGCGGACATTACAGCAAATTACGTAGAACGGAACGTATTAAATAAATCAAAGACATCTACATAATGGCGCATCTCGATTCTCGAATGCAGCAGAGGTTTATCGTAAATTGGAACGCAAGCCGAACGGAGAACTTCGAGGTTACTTTGTTCTTGTTTCAAATAGTCGAACGGATGAAAGTTATTGCTAGTATACCTATCGAAGTCGAAATCACAAAATAAAAATACAATATCACAATTTTTTAACTAGGTCAACGGTGACAAAACGTATTGTGAAACTAATTGGTATCGAACTCGCTGAAGCAGGTAAGTACAATGTTTATTTTTGAAATGTATACTGTCTTTGTTATTCTCCTTTAGACAAGCGATCGTCTTCACAAAGAGATTATTTTGCTGGTTGAATTAAATTCCTTAAATGCTGTAAAGGTTGTAGTCTAAAGCTGTCAGATGGGATTTATTCACGTTGTGCGTGTGGGTGTGCGTGGGTCGCAGACAGCGCGTGTACAACCGCCTTATGTTGTGTCTGGTCTTTTTACTCTACAATCGAGATAAGCCGTTTTTTGCATTCCAATTCCAAACAGCCAGTATTAATGCTGTAAATATGTTGTTTGCTGAAAATCTTTATGTTTTAAGTTAAGGTTACGAATTCACGTGTGTTTGGAACGCTGAAATAAAGTTTAACAAAGGAAATATTTAAATAAAGTTTGAATTGCCAAATTAATTGTTTGCCAATAAATAACAAGCTCAACCATTGTTACCTACTGCGCTAAATTTAGCGCAGTAATAAAAATTATATTTACTTATATAATTTTTATTTTGAAATTGGAAATTGATGTAGGGGGTGCTCCAATTAAATTACTGGCCAGTATTGCCAATTGACCTTCGTTTCTGCGTACCTAGTTCCAAACAACGCAAATGCCGATCGGTGTTTACAAAATTTGATAACGTCTTGCTATGGAGAACAAAGGAACAATAAGGAACGATGTTAGGAGCGGGACGGACGGCGTCGGAGACGTATAATAACAATGGGTGAGTGTGCGTGGTAAATTGAGTAGATGGTGCCGTTGCAGATTAGGGCCAATCGCTAGCATTTTGAAAGATTTCGTTACGGATGACTTCACTGGCCCACTAGTTAAAATCTAGGCTTAAATACGGCCACAATTAGGCAATAATGAAGTCATTGACATTCCTTATGCCGATGTAAGGTCAGTGTTAAATAACTACAATGAACTTTAAGGATCTCCGTTATGTGATGAACAAGTGAAGGCAAATGGCAAAGAAATAAATAATGACGAAGTGATAACGTTTAGTTCGTGAGCACACGTGTTTGTACATTATTAAATTATATTGGATCAGTGGTGCGTTTAATGAGCGCCCCTTAAGCCTCCCTAATCCCAGAGGGGACCATTCATTTTAAAAAAACATGAGTATTTTTTTATGTCAAAAGGGGTATGATTAAGTAGTCGCAACAAAACGTTACAGCAACAATAAAAGATTCAAATCAACAAACTCGCTTGTTTACCGAAGTACGTAAGTACACTAATAAACAGGACTTTAGAATTAACGGTGCAGTAAACTGCATCTGTGAAAGACAGTGACAGCGACACACCCAACGAGCAGGTACGAAAGAGACCCCGCTACCGGGGTGTGGCTATCTCAAACTACTTTATATGCCGCGAGAGTACATAGTTGCACGCGAGCGCTCGTATAAGTGTATATGTTTGTGCCTGTATTAGGAAGTCGTGCCCATGCTATTATATGCTAATTAGCTTTCCGATGCATGTTCACTATTGCAGATTAGGCTTTAGTGTAGTATTTTAAAGGCCAAGATAATTGCATTAAGTTACGATAAAGAAAGTAATGTGCGTACAACGCTTGGATAGAGATAAAGCATCCGTAGCAGAGGTTAAAAAATAAACAATACACCAGCGCAGATGTTAAATTATTAATGTCCCTAACTCTATTAGTCGAAGAAAAGTAGACAAAGTAAAAAGTATACAATTAAACAAGGAAAGAAAACATGCGCTTAACGCAACCAAAAGTAAACAGCTACTAGGTACGTACTAAGTAAACAAGGACCGGTGAGATGAGCCGAGCACAACACTAGGACGCGACACTCGCGACGTCACGCGTGTTCGGGCAGAGCGATGAGGCGACGCAACGAGAGCCCGAGCGAGCGGAGGGCAAGGGAGAATGGCGCAAACTGCCGGCCGGGAGGAGCGCCCCGCGCCCCGCGCTCCTCGCGCCGGCCGCATAATAAGAATTCCACACACCTTCCGGACATGCAAGGTCACATTTTAAGAATGCGTCGATTTACTTACACCGTTCCTAATTTAAATTATGGAACGATCAAAATTAAATACACACGTGCTTACCTACTTAAGTTTATTTCTGGATTATGAACGGCTCTTAATAGCTCTGTGTTGAGAAATTATATTTAGCAAAAGTTGTATGGATTATTTGGAACACTTTCAGAATAATAATTAATAGGAACTGAAGGGGAGACGATGAGGGTCCCTTTGAGAATTACTTTAATAAAACATTCTTGTGGTTATGTATGTAAGTATGTAGGTAGTTAGCTAAGTAATTCAAATTAATTTCTTAGCTACGAACCATTACTTATAGAACCAAAGACAATGAAGATACATAAATATTGCTTCACATATTGGTTGGTCATTGCAACTTTAAGAACTGCTCGTATAAAACGAAAAACCGCTCGCTTTACAGCAGTCTCAACTAATCAAAACCCGGAAACGTTTATAAAAACTTTGTGAAATCATCGGTAAAACTCTGTCATCCGGGTCAAAACGAATATTAACCTTCAAACGAAACAAGAACAAAGTAGGGTGGGTGGGCAGGGCGGGGTGGTCGGTTACCCGGGCGTGCCAGTTGCCAGACGGATCCCGCACTTGGCGGGATCGATACCGTATCCGCTGTAAGGGAACTCGCTAACTACCCGATAGAGGTGGAAAGTCGACCAATGTTGTTGCAAACTTTACCGATCTAACTTTCCGGCTCTCCCTTCTGTAAATGAATCAACAACTGTAGCGGCAACATCCACGCCCTCTGCTAACGAACCGTGTAATTCCATTATGTTAAACCTTTGTTCATACCAATGACTTTAGTAATGTACTGTTAATACTCTTACAGTCATTAATATTCAAAGGCCGGTTAGAAAGAAATACAGCTTCTATTTCTTCGGAACGGAGGTAAAAGCAACCAACGATTAAGGAGAAAGGAAATTGATCTTGTTCCAATTATCTTCTTTGATAGCTCACGTAATGTCGATGAGGCCCGGGAACCGTTTCAAATGTACATCACGTGGCTGTGTAATTGTAGCCACTTGAAAGCGTCCTCAGATTGCACAAAGGACTAGTGGTTTCACCTACTTGATCATAAAGATAATTTGTTATATAACAATGGCAGACACTCGACACACTTGGGATGGTTATCAATTAAATCACTACAGTATGGCGGAGCATGTAATTTGCAGATGAAAGCCTTCCGTCGTATGAAGTGTATGTGTGTGGCCGGCTCGTGCACTCGCGTCGAGAGCGATGGTAATGATGATAATGACATAACACGAAGTCGGCATAAATCATCATTATGCTGTCGCCGATTGATTCCGTTCTGATGTCGAGCAAGAAGGGTTTCCCACGCAATTTGCGTTGTGGACGATAAACATGTTTAGAGTGGGGAAATTTATCCTAGACTACACGTCTACGTTCGTCTTACATCTGTCTTTGTTTATTATTTACGACACGATTCTAGTTAATTTTTCTTTGAATTTAAACTAATGTCAAGGCGACTTTAGAAACTTGTAAAACTAGTTCAATAACAGAATCATCAGTAGGTAGTAGCAATTTAGAAGTTTCTTAGCTTCATTGGCAAACTTAGCAGTTACAAAATTTGTACGTGGATATAAATACATATTATAATATTATGTGTTCTCGATCGGTGGAGGCACTGTACGATGCACAAAATTAAACGGTTAACCAATTTCCCGGGAAGTAGGAGAAGTTTGGATCGATCCACTCGCGGTGACGCTCACGAGTTTGCATCGCGGAGCGTGTACCGTATTGAAAATGCTGGATTCGCTGGAATTTACTGTGTCAGCCATGTGAATAATGCAGTTCCATTTGTAAATATTACACGAATGCATATTTTTAACGAACGAGGTGTATTTTTTGGGTCTCTAGATATACGCTTTTGTAACAGAATAATGGTTCCCAATCAGCACACTATGTGCGATAAACCATGTACAACGATGGTGAATTCTTCAAAAGACAACAGCGCAGCGTGCGAACGCTAAACTTGTTATCGTTGAAATTCCAAATGTTTCAAATTACGTCGTGTTTCACAAAGATTAAAATGACAAATTGCGCAACGCGACAATAAATTGCAAATCTAATGTCCATCAGCTTACAGAACTAATGTCACATTGCCGTCCTGCATAATTCCAACCTGTTATCTAGTTAGTATTCGGCACTGAAAATACTGAAATACGTGCTCGAAATACGTCACTTTTTAGCCCATACTAAATTGTGGGTTGGGGTCTGTCAGACCAGGCTTAACCTAAATTTTTAACGGCGACGTAATACTAAGTAGGAGATCATTAATTTATAATATAATCTAGGATCTAGAATAGGATCTAGTGTATTACTTGGTTGAGTCACCTCATTCAGCTCAAAGGATTTAAGACGGAGCGAATACCGAACGGCGTGCCCACGCGAATCATGCCGTAAAATCCAGATTGTATAAATCGCAGAATCACATCAAATTAATTCGGCCGCTTAATTCTGTTGCAGTTGTTTATAAACATTGAGTATGAACGACAGCGACCAGTGGGCGAGCGCTGGCAGCCGGCCAGCGAACGACTTCCGTGAAATTATATTGCGAGTGTGTTGAGATCTCTTCCCTGCGTCTGTGATCCTGGTACGAGATGAATAATTTATTGTCTCTCCTATAAATCTCCGCGCGCTCGTATGTTAATGATCTACCATTTGTATAGTAACAGTAAACTTATATAATTCTGACGCTGCTTGTGGACATATCAAATACGAGTATTTGGTATTGAGCAAAAAATTACCTACCTATTTGTAAAATTGCCGTACTAATATTATGTTTCAACAATTAGCTATAAAACCGTTAAGGTACCTACATGTAATACGTATCAAAGCTATGCCACCGCTGTAAATATTTACATATTTGCAAAATAAGCAATTAGTAAGATAGGTATGTAGGTACTACTCGTATTTACTGAAAAGTCGGTTACAACACTCGAAGATTTAAAGTGAAATAAATGTTCCAAACTCACGTTACATTTGCAATTGACTTACTATATTATTTATTTATTTAAACTTTATTGCACAATAAAAAAAAAATACAAATGCGGAATAGAGAAAATAAATTGAAGACGTTTACTGCAGAACTATAAAACTTACGTGATAAATTACGTTTAAGTTCATGATGAAAAGACGGTTTTACAAACCCATTTCTCGCAATAGCAGACAGAATCAAGAAAACCCATAAGGAAATGAAAGAAGGTAATCAACTCATCATAAAAGCTACTCAAGAACATTATTAAGCCGACGTGTCGCGACATCAAAGAGATAAGAGCAGTAACACTATGTAATGTAATCACAGATCTAGGAATACACGTGGCATTTCACGACCTTGCTCTACTTACGAATACATAATTGGGAGTGATGCAAGAAATCTCACAGGATTGAATTATACATTTTGGAAACATTAAGACCATTTATTTATCAATAGTCTCATTTAAAAGTTACCTTGCCTGACAAGAAAATAGCTCAACTTGAACTTTGAAAGACTAATAGTCAATAAAGGGAATCTATGAGAATATTCGTTCGTACAACAGTGAACTCATCTAAAACGTTATTACGAAAGTTTGTACAGGAAACCTTTCAACGAATGCAAATTCAAAAACATCCATTCCTACCCTACCTAGTCCGTGCTTGATAAAATAAAACCCACTTGAGTGTTCAATTCTGAAAGTCAACAGAGAACGAAAGCTTTAGTAACAGATGCTTCGCGATTACGGAACACCTGGGTGCAAAACATTTAGTTGAATCTAATAGCAGTTTCGAGAGAACTAGTTATTAAGTTTAGTTTAGAGTTTCAGGGGATCGAGATAGGTTAGGATTACAGTTTAGCATTCCGCGCACGGGGGGACGAGACGGTTGTCGGAAGGGAGGGTTGTTTGAGTGTATTCTGGAAATCGATACGCGGAGAGCATTTATAATGCTTCCAGAGATGACGTTTATGGACCCCACGCGTGGGGGAAAGGCATAGATTACATAAAACATGAAGTAAAGAGCAAATTCAAATTCAATGTCTTTTTTTGATTTATAATGAAATAATTGTATTTAAAAATGGGTTTTCTTTAAAATACTTTAAGTTCAAAGTTTTTACTGTAAATTATTTGATCGACACAAGCTACGTTAAATATTTTAAAGTTTCAGTGTTACTTAGTTACTTTTATTAATAAAACGAAATATTTTATTTAATATTTTATTTATTTTTATTTTATTTATTTGAGTTTTACTCAAATTATTTGAGACAGATCGTTTGAAATATGCAATTTTAAAATTAACTCTTTGCACCATGCAGGTATGTACTTATGTATGTAAACAGTTTATTGTACAAAATGTTAAATAAAAAAATTACATTATAGGGATGTAGAACTGCTAACGTATCTCTTTAAGAGATGTCTGCCAGCTAAGTTTAGGGTGAAAGAAAAATGAGAAAAATTAAGCATCAAGTAGACAAGTAAAGAACAAAAAATAATTTTGGTCAGGAACAGTTAAAACTGCGCCACTTAAAGGTCAACCGTCCAGTTGTAACCTTTGATGGTAAAATAGCTATTATACTTTCATCAAAGGTTGTATAGTTGAGGAAATAATATTTGCACCGATGAATGCTCTCTATTGGACTGGCTTGTCTTTTATATTTTAATAGGGCAATAAAACCATTAAGACCTGTTTAAATTTAAAGCGTTGAGACGAATCGGTGCGAATTATATTTCGTCAGCTATAACTGTAAGTATTTTCGAATAAACTACTAACTACTACAGTATTTTCTCAAAGTCGAAAACGGACGAGTTGTTGTTCTCCTGTACCCTTACCATGAGTTACAATTAACGTATGTACTAGCTAGCGAGTCGAAGCTCTGTTCCTCGCAGACCTCTCAAGTATTCTTATAGAGTGCAAGGGACAGAGCATTCGACTCGCTAGCGAGTACGGTAACTGTAACTCATGGTAAGGGTACTGAATACACACAATTAAAGCGTACAGGCCACAAAGTAATACTAATAAATTATTTAATTAAAATAACATCACAGTCAATTCTTAAATATCTACTAGGTTATTAATGAACTAATCAACGTCATTAGCATTATTCCAAGGATCTATGGGCGTCTTTGATTTCTGCGAAGGGGTTCACGTCTCCGGGGCTGGCTGAACGGGACCTCAAGGAACTGCCCGTTGCATAAGACGCTTGCGACTTCGAAATAGTACTCATATCCGCTTCAAATACCAATTGATTGATCTTATGAATCAAAATAGTACTCGTTACAGGACTGAACTCATTCAACTTAATCTCTAGATAGCTCACAAATTTAGCTGTAGCCTCTTTACGAGCAGCTTCTTTGGACCGTTGGAATTCTCCTTCATAGTCGTCTTTTTCTCCCAAATCTTCAGGAATACTATCGTTATTGGAGGACCGGGCTCGTTTGCGCGAGGGTTGGGTCGGCTTGAGGAAGACATCTGCGGGTCCCGGTTCCTGTGTGTAGACAAAGTCATCCGCTATCGTTTCTTGAGTCTCATCGTAGCTCTCTGATAAATCTCGTTCAACTTTCGGAATGAACATTTCTACATACTCAACGTGCTCCTCCTGTATGAGAAAAAAGGCATATTATTCAAAAAAATATAATTTCCTATTTCATTATCATTATATCCGCCAAAGCACGTCCACTGCTGGACATTATAGGATTATAGCCTAGCCAAAGATCTATACCTACCACAATCGGTATTCGAGGTTGTCCATAGAATATTCCCTTCAATTCTCAAGCCCCTAGGGTCAGCGGTTTAGGCTGTCTGTTCTCTGTCAGTCAGTCTGTCACGGCCGAAGTTTATATGCATGTATCGTATAATTACGGCAGAAAACTTACATTACTCAAGCTCTCCTCTTCAGACTGGATTGTTTCCTTTCCCTCATCTGCTTCCAATATGAAACTAAAATGTTTAAACGCGTACCAATCAGATTTATAAGTGATACCTGAAAATATAAAAACGATCTAATTAATTATAAGTTATCAGTAAGTAAGTAAAATAGTAGCGTAGCAACACTAACAACTGGTGCACTGAAAAGATAACCATTTGCAGTATCCTACCTTATCTAAATGTTTGTAAAAACTATTTAAAGGCATTATTAACTTTGCTTAGAATTCTACGAATGAATCCAAGACTAAATTCATTCCCGTTATGAAATAGTGAATCATCGTTGTCGCAGTGTCTGCAGAGTAAAGTTGTATTCACAGTGGACACAAAAATAAAACAACCTTTATTTTTAAAGGAAAAAAATATGAAATCAAATTCGTTAAAGTGCTCAAAGCATTCCACTACGAATTATCACTCTACTTTTAATTTTCATTATGCTATTTATTTATTATATTAAATGACACGACTGTTTTATAACAAAGTCTCACCTCTCATGTAAACACGGCTTCCTTATTTTCTGCATCTTTACTTTTCGGAAGTCGGACGGCATGGCGACAATAATGAATAGGTATTATTGATAAATGTGTTTACGAAACACGAAATAACAATAAAGCAGCGAACGCACTGAGAAGCGCGTTGCGGAGTGTTCGGATACTAAAAATCCCAAAGCGTGACGGAAGATTTTTTAGTGTAGGGACCGCAACGCTACGCGCCGCCCGCCGACTCGCAGTGCGTTTGCGGCTTTAATGACTCTGCGAGCAGCTCTAGAGTGTCTAAGAATGGGCCGAGTTCAAACATATCTTAAGGAGTAAAGCCATTTGGCCTCAGGTAAATTCTCACCACTTCCTGACATCTTGTTCCCTTTACTCCTCTCCCGTCTGAAAGAACCAAGCAAACTCGCCATCTTCCTTCTAGCGTCCACCTCGTCGATGCCCATCGCCTGAGAGATAGTCTGCCATGCTTTCTTCTTGAGCTGCTTGTTGTAATATCCTTTATGGTCCGGGTTCCACAAAATCCTTTGATTTTTATATTCGTTTATTAATTTGAATACTTCTTCTTTGCTTAAATCCATCGCTGCGGAGTAAACACGCAGTACAAAAACAAATGACGCACGCTCCGTTCAAACAGCGAGCGCCGAATGGCGTCGTCACGCACACCCAGGCCGCACGGCGCGGCCGCTACGCGCATGACGCACACATCCCCGCGCTGTGGTGCACACAAGCATACACAAGCGCGCGGCTAATCGAGACGCGCACGCTACATTTTTCACGAACACGGCACGGCGCGGCGGCATAGGCGTGTTTTACGTTGTGTTTTATAGTGCACGCAATCGATGACTCGGGGCAAACGTTATCGCACAAGTAGGTATTTACTTTACTATTGTTACAAGTAATGTATAACACCATTCGTCAGTAAATAATAATAACATCCTACAATTACACTGTTTCCCCTTTAGAATCAAGTCCGACTCGTCACATCTAAGTTTGATTGATGTTTACGATTGAGTTCACAATGTTAATCAAGCGTTGTTCCTTACTAAATATCGATTGGAATAACAATCATCAGTGAACAGTGACCAGTCAGTGCGTTTAAAGTACCTATGCACAGTGTATTATGAGACCCAATTTGCGGACGTCTGGTTAGGTTATACATAAATAGGTACAACTAAGCATTTAAAACTATAGACTAGAACTCCCGTGTGCCAAATCTGCCTAGATACTGAGAAAAACTGTTTTGAAATTTGTAATATTTTTAACCGGACAAAGTTAAAAAAAATTATACGATTAAAACTAAAAGCAATATAAATTGGTGACATAAATAATTCAAAACTACCTTTTAAGCTTCTCCTTTCACAGTCCAAACGAATCTCGAAACATGCTAAAAACCAGAGAAATTAATGATTTTTTAATTTTTCGTTTTATTATTTTTCTCGAAAAATCCGCCATTTTGGGAAAATATATTTATGTGAAAATTAAGGCCTTTCCCTCTTCTATTCACCATAAAAAAACCACACCCAAATCTCGTGAATTGTAGAAGTTATTGTCGAATTTAGTTTCTTCTCAGGGTTGTCACTTTAATATCCGGATTTATACAAGCAGTGTAAAAGGCTACTTAATGTAATTCTTCATCAACACTGAGTACTAAACATTCTTCCAAATCATAGTTTTCGGGTTGGATTGTGCTATATTGTACGGCTCCATGATGCCTCACCCCCGTTCCTCAACGTTATACGTATCGACATGGGGTTTTAGTAGAATACCTGACGAGGGTGGACCCCTTCCCATGCCACGCATAACGTATCACTGGATTAAAATTAAACAATTTTTATGACATGATTTAGGTGAAAAACTTAAGTAAGTCACCTCTTGCATGTAGTTGTGTACAAAATTTATATGGAATTTAAGTCAAATTTCAAATATAGAATGTCGAATGGTCTATACAGATGTGGTAATACTACATACGTAATTATATGCAGAGCTGACTGCTAACCTCCAGTAGTGGAGAGGAATATGAAGAAGAAGAATACTACATGCAAGAGGTGATTTACTTAAGTTTTTCAGCTATAGCATTATATCCGGATATTTTTAAAATTCGAGTGTGACAACCAGCAAAATAACCGGATATAAATAGAACATGCTGTAGTTTCTAGAATCCACGAGATTTGGGTGTGGTTTTTTTATGGTGAATAGAAGAGGGAAAGGCCTTAATTTTCACATAAATATATTTTCCCAAAATGGCGGATTTTTCGAGAAAAATAATAAAACGAAAAATTAAAAAATCATTAATTTCTCTGGTTTTTAGCATGTTTCGAGATTCGTTTGGACTGTGAAAGGAGAAGCTTAAAAGGTAGTTTTGAATTATTTATGTCACCAATTTATATTGCTTTTAGTTTTAATCGTATAATTTTTTTTAACTTTGTCCGGTTAAAAATATTACAAATTTCAAAACAGTTTTTCTCAGTATCTAGGCAGATTTGGCACACGGGAGTTCTAGTCTATAGTTTTAAATGCTTAGTTGTACCTATTTATGTATAACCTAACCAGACGTCCGCAAATTGGGTCTCATAATACACTGCTATGTAAGAAAGCGTGCGTGTTTACACTGTTTACGGGCTTGGTCATTCATTAATCATCAATAATATCATCTTTCATACTTTACCTAGGATCATAGTCACCTAAAATAAAACTGTATACCTACTTAATGCCTTAATACCAGATCTCTTTAGATCATTTTATGGCCGGTTCACGCTGTCCTACATTTTTAACGAAATATGCTTGCTTTTATTAGAGTGTGAGAAATGCGCTAGTCAGCTTACGCCAACTGTAGAGATTCATCTTAAGGAGTATTGTTTGGACAACATTAATCTGATGTCATACGCGGCAACCCACGCGGACTCCACACACCCGTCGTGTAAACATCGTTTGAAAGTGTGTGAGTCCATAAAGGAATAGGAAAGCTTGCGTGGGTTCCGAGGTCGACCTAAACATCGAATGTTATCTTTACGTGTAATATGTATTATTTTGTTGTTGTTTTGTAAATGTAAGTACCTACTGTTTTATGTGATGATGATGAGTATATTTTTGCTTTGTGTTTAATAAAGCTATTTGTATTGTTTATGTTATGGTATTATATGCCTTATGTAAATGCCCTAATTTACCTGTAATCTATTTGTAGTCTAGTCTAGATATATAGTAATAATAGTGATGTTTATTGTTCCATGTGCAAACATTAAAGTTTAATCACTCTATCTATTGCTGAAAACTGCATTAAAATCCGTTGAGTAGTTTAAATTAAAATATCTAAGCGAACAGCCAGCGGAAACGACTTCATTGTATACTATGTAAAAGATAACACATAATCCTTTAAATTAAATAAAGACCGTAAAAAACCGTCTTTATTATTTAGTCATATTAGACCAGTTCCACACCCGGATAAGGCAAGCAAATTTTCAAACATCCATATTATGCAGTAATAAATTGTTTTCAAAAATAACAGTAAGTCTCCTTTGCGTAGAATTTGCTATTTCCAATATATAAGGTAGGTAGTTACCGTCAAGTTAAAATAAATATACAAATAGATGAGAAAGGGGATAGCACAAAAATGGCGACATACCTGTATTGTGTGACATTACATCAGGTACTTACATCGTTTCATGTAAAAACGTTAAAAAAAGACAGATTGATGAAACTTCAAAAAAGTTATATTTTTAATTTAAAAACAATAATCAGTACCTTATATAAATATTTGTGTCATCAACAACATTCAATCAGCAACCGCGATGGAAAGCTATTACTTATTATCTTATCGCCTGTTTCACAATCGACAAGTAAACCATATTACATTTACCCTTTCTAACACTTAAAATAGACAAGGAGAGAGCCAACTTTGAATGGCAGATAAATTTACTCGTCGAATTTGAAACAGGCCCTTAAAGAACTTAATAATAAAATTTACATTATTATATTTTTTTTACTACGACTGATTAAGATTACAAATGTTTAATTTTTAACTCCTTTTTCCCTTCTTTAAATTTTCGATTATTGAATCTTAGTGTGGCGTATATGCGTAATCGAATAAACAGTTTTAGAAGATAATTTAACGGAAAACAGGTACACAGTGTTTGTGATGACAAAGCTTGCATCTGTTCGTATAGTTTGGCCCCTGGATTTCCCTGTAGCGTCTTATCAAAACTGTGTGTAAAAACATCTTCCAAATGTTGGATGTACTGGATAAACTCCTTAGGTGGCATTTTCAGGGCGCCATAGAATCCAGATTTTTTGTTGTATGCTTTATATTTTGTAAATAATTTTGTCTCTCCCAAATCTGGAACCGATTTCAACGCTTCGTCAATGCTCTGGCATCTGTGCTTACTCATGCACTTGAAAAGTAAATATCCTGAAACATAAGTTAGGGCGTTTTCTTCAGGCAGATCCAAACGGTAATCGGTTTCGTTACTATCTAAGCATACCACTGATGTTTTTGCAGATTCAGACATACTCAGTTTAAAGGTCTTCATAACATCTTCGGCTTGAAGCAAAATATCGTAAAGACCTGCCTCGCAATTAGCATTCGGTGAATTTCTCAGCATATTAGTTACGAATACTTTTGAAAAAGCTCTTTGAAATTGAATCGGGGTGGGCTCATTGCTTTGCTGCTTCATGGAACCAAAAAAGTTTCCCAGGCAATCTTTGTTCAGTCTTCTAGTGAATAAATATTTAATTCCTTCGATTTTTAAATCTTCGTAGAGTTGTTTAATGGATTGAATTGAAATCTGCGCATTTACAAATGATTTCATGTGAGCCGTATTTATTTTAATTGTCTTTTTATTCATGGCTTTAATTTTAGAAAACATTTCTAAGGCATCGTCAAGAACTTTCTCTTGATAATCACATCTTCTGAAGGCAGTTTCATACTTGTTATTACATTTTATTTTGCTAGTATTTAATATGTCGAATAAGTTATTCATGGTCTCCACAAAATTGGCTGTTGGCCTAGCCTCTTCGGAAATAATACCCAAGTCTATGTAATTATGTAGTGCAGCTGAAACCGTGCGACTGAAAACTTCAACGGCGTACTTAACTCGCATTTTTTTAGTGTTATTAGGATCTATGTGGGAATCCGTTAATTTAGGGATAAGCCTTGATTTTTTATCCTTTTGGTCGCCGTAAAGCTGTTTTATGAAATCCCAGGATATTTTTTTGTCATCGTAATGAAAGTCACTGGTCATTAAATTATTGCGAATGCATTTGATTAGGTGCGGAACATCAAATATATAAAATATTTTTTTTTCATCATACATGAAATATGGTTTATCTACTGTTATATGTTTTATGTCTTTTGCAAAATTGTCAAAGTTTGATCCTTGGTCAGAAATAATGGCTTTTACTTTAATTCCAATTGCGGAGAGTCTGGAAACGATTTCCTCCAACCATAAATCAAGCTCTTCATAGTGCTTTGCAGATGCTAGTAAAGCGTATGCAAGCGGTTGTTTCCATTTTATATGGATTCCTTGCAGCATTATGGTATAAGCACTACTAGCAATCTCTGGCGATATCTTTCCATTAATATTGTGAAAGCCAATTAATTCATCTGTTTTTATATTGTAATATAAGTTTCTTTTCAATGTCATTTCGTCCACGCATATTGTGCAGCATTTCGCGGTATCCGGGAGAGATTTAATTTTAAATTCCAAACTTTTCATAACTCGATCGTCTAATTTCGGTGGAATGTTTATTTTGAATTTATCAATGGTAGCTTTATTCGGTAATTTTAGGATTGTTTGCAAAAATCGGTAAGTATGGGGACTTGCATAGTATAAGTTTAATGCAAGAAATTTGTATTCTCGGTCGTACCGATTCCCTTTAAATTTGTTTTTTAATTTGTACTGCCACTCAATGAACTTGCGAAATCTTTTAGCGACTTCGTCATCAGGATCGTTGGTAATGGGTTTATTCTTTCCCTCTAATTCCTTTTGTATTTTTAGTACATCTTTGACTAAACGTCTGTATTTATGTTGATGATTCTGTAATTCTTCTGGCAGGTGGCGCTTGCGATGAGCTGGCAGGGAATTTACTGTTTGTGTTTCTTTTTCTAACTGGTCTAAAGGGTCAGTTTGAGACGTCTGATTTGTAGTTTTAGGTTTTGTCACTTGTATGTTAGATAAAACATGAATTTCGGATCGTCTTTGTAAGCCGGAGCTGGAGCTTTCTTGTGGTTGATCGGGTGTTACTTTAATTGGACATGAATCTTTTCTAAGGCCACATTTTTTAAAACAAGAGTCTTTGAAATGCGCCGAGCAAACATAGTAGTTGGAGGGTTTGAAATTATCTCTGGTCAATAAATCTTCTCTATTTAGTAACGCTATCCACTCTTGACATCTGAAAAAAACAAGAGACCACTAAATTTGCAAACTGTATTATAAAATAATGGACGATCTGGGCATTTACGCTAAAACTTATCGAGAGCAACCGTTTAATATCATGTTTCCAGTTAGTGATTCACCATTATTTTAATTTGGCTAGTTAAATAATAGCGATTCACAAAGTTCCCTTCCATAATAATAAAGAGCATATTATTTTATTTTGCTACCTGTTAGTCTTGCTAACCCGCTAAGCTAATCTCACTCCCACCTTATGTCCCACGACACCACCCCCAGGTAATATTTATAACAGTTGTGTCTTATGCCGAATTGCCAACCGCCGAGTGCAAGTTATAAGTTAGTAAGAAACAAATTGATTATTAAATAAATAACACGTGTGTAAGGCTTAAGGTGGATGTTGTTTTAAACCATGTGAAAGTCCTTGAATTTCACTACGTTAGTAGATACTAATTGATTACCACTAAATACCTAATTAAATAATGTAATATTTAGTTCATTTCCGACGTCAGGTTTATTGTAAGTATTTGTTTATATACAAACAAATACACTGAGCCGTGGTCATGAAACTCATGAATGTCGTGATCATGATGTAATCATTGTGAGAAACAATTAACTTATAAAACCAGTAATTGTTGTAAGTTGAGCAGCCAGGAGTATGGCTAAGCATTTTAAGATTGAATGACCTCAAAATGGTAAAATGTAAAATATGCCACAGAATAATTAATAGTACAAGAACAAAAGCGACTCCCTGTGGCAGCAAACATGCGAATTTAAACCTACTCAGAACGCGGGAACGATAATAATACAAGTGCACGCACGAAAGTGACCTTGGTTGCATTTTTGCGATCGATAGTGGGGGCGCCCCTAACGAGGCAAAATGCACCCTAAATCTGCACCGTGAGAGAGTCTGTATTATTTTGCCCGTATTATATTATTGTATTGTCATCAGAACTAAAGGCGTATGCAAATTTTCAGCTACTTCGGAAACCGGGAAGGGGGTCAAACATTGCAAGTTTTTTTTTTTAAATAGTAGGTAGGTACGTGCCTGGAGGGCTCGCAAATATTGTCTGCGACTTGTTTGTTGTTTGCTCGGATCTCGCTTTCTATCTACGTAATAAGACGTAGTTTACTAGTTTTAAACTTGAAAATATATGTTAATTTAATTTTTTATTTCTTTTGGCCTTTTTCTGTAATGTGATAAATGCCTAATTTTTAGTTTTATTGAATCCCGAATGTGCAAATACTGTTCACATCACACACCTGTAATTGGTACACAAACAGAACTATTTTCTTTATACATACTTTGTGTATTTGTATTTGTTAGTGCAACTGTTGGTGAGTCTAATTGAATAAATAAATAAAATAAACAAATCAAGTCTGTAACGAACGATAGAGACGCACTGAGCGACAAGCGAGTACCTACAACTTTTGCCACGCATACTAGAACAGTAGGTTATTGTTAGTCTAAGAGCTGACGCACGTTTTCGACAAACGATACCTAACCGAAACTAAAAGAAAATAAATAAACAAACAAAAACCTAATTAAACGTTAGTACTTACTTAGTTATCAAAGTAAGAACTAATCTTACATCAGCTCTTGGACTATGCAACTCGTACGTATTACACGACTAAATTAAAAATTCAAGCACTATTGTTATTGTTATCTACTCCGTTACTTAGAAATGCTGCCATTTGTGTGTTGTGTTTTCCCAATAACTAGTATATGCTGACCTTGCTTAATAGGCAGTTAGTATTACTGGGAGATCTACTTACACTGAACGATGTTTAAGACAAGTAGGTAATTGATTTTTGATGCGAATAAGTTGAGCTGCGGATGGGTCGTTAATAAAATAAATAATATTATACCGCTCTTTTTGCGTCGAGGATTTAAAACCGTAGGTACTGATTGTGTCAGCAATTAAGTCCAGTCCAGCTACTCGTAACTAACTCCCTAGATCGAAGTTACTAATAATATTAACAATAATCTTACCTTTCATTATCCTTAGGCAGTTTAAAAAAAGATGAGTCGACATTACTGTCTTTATTCAAGCACCCGTATGCTATGCAGTACTTTTTGGCTTTTCGCTTAGCCATTGGTACGTATTCAATAATAACGACTACTTTGGCAGCGTACGGGGCAGCGCGCGTCTAGACAAGCGCACGCGTGACACTCAACTGAATAGCCCCGCTGGGGGGGCCGCACAGGGCGTGTCAGCCGCGCTTGGTGTTTCCCACAAACACTGCAGGACGCAGCTATTATGTTAGAGTGACTAGGATGTATTTACATCTCACTCTAAGTACTCTAACGTATAGTTGCGTACACTTCATGCTCTTTAAGGTAAGTAGGTAGTAGGTAGTATAGTAGGTAGGCAAATGATTTTGTACAAAAATCTTTCAGTGTTTGATAGCCCATTTATCGAGGAAGGCTATAGACTATATATCATACTCACATAAACCGAAGGGAAGCGAGGGTGGGTCGCTATAAATAATACAATAATAAATCTTACCTTTCGATATCCTTAGGCAGTCTAAATAATGACAATTCGACATCCCTGTCATTATTTAAGCAACCGTATGCTATGCAGTACCTTTTCGCTTTTCGAGCGCCCATAGCCTACTCAAATAAAAACTAGAATTGCTTTAATTGGCTGGCAGCGTACGGCGGGCGTCAAGACGAGCGCGCGCGTGACACTCAACTGATTAGCCGCGCGTGCCAGGCCGCCATTTCTTAGGCTATGGCGTGGAGTGCACCCGCGGCCCGGCCTGCTCCGGGTCACGAAAACAATGTCTTTAGCTACATTTATTTATTGATCTTGCACATTTACACCTTATTAAAAACTTTTTAATAAGTATAAATTACAATTTTCACGTTCACTATATTAATTGCACATTTTCATCTCATCACGCGTTCGCGTTCAGCTACGAATAGGTGAGCACCAGGGTTCAGCTGAAAACCAGCGCTGTGGCCGCGGTTGCAGCACATGCTGAGCCGAGTCCTTTTTGTCTTCACACTACACACTGGACACTGGTAAACATCTTCGCCTAAGTGTGCAAAATGTGGTTACAGAATTATCAAAAAGATTTTATAGTTGTTGGAAATTCTGTAGCTCTGCCTACCCCACTCTGGGAATAAAGGCGTGAGTTTATGTATGTATGTATGTACTACAGTGCAACAATTCTAATTCTGCTCCAATCTTGCTTCTTATTTTTTTACCAAGTCTGTTGTGTTGTATTGTAGTGTCTGTTTTGTAATTTGAATTTGAAAGCAAAAAGAAAACTTGTTTTAGTTCGACAGACTATGCTGCCTAAAAAACAAACAGAAACTTTAAGCGAAAATACATAACTAGTCATTTTCTTACTTGTAAAAAAGTAAATTAAAACTTCCATTTTTGTTCGTCCCTGGAAGCGGTATGTCTTTGTTCGTTTACATGTTTTAGTTTTAGAAACAATAGCATGGGTTAAAAACATTATGTATTCACAATTTGCATAAGTACTTACATGTAATGTATAAATACGTTGCAGTTGACATACCATTAGGTAGGTAGGTAGGTAGGTACGTTGTATTGTAAGTAGTAGAATTGAGTAGAGATAAAAAAGTAACTCTTCCAGTGTGTAAGGTGTACTTACTTAAGTATAGTCTATACTTTTAGGTATTTAAATAAATGTAAACAACACAACCACGTCATATAGTTCGTCAGCCAATAAAAGCCGAACACTGACACGTCAAAGTGCAATAAAATCGTTTTGATTGGCTGTTTAACAATGTCACGTGGAAACTAACAAGAAACATCATAGGGTGATGGAACCAGTAATGGACAAGGCACCAATAATGGACACTGATTCTTATTTTACAGAATACTAGCGACCCGCCCTCGCTTCGCTTCGGTTTATGTGAGTTTTCTGTAATACCCGTACGTAAAACAAAGTTTATTATACATGAAAACCTTCCTCTTGAATTATCCTATCTATTAAAAAAAACCGCATCAAAATCCGTTGCGTAGTTTTAAAGATCTAAGCATACATAGGGACAGACAGCGGGAAGCGACTTTGTTTTATAATATGTAGTGATGATAAGGATTATTCATTTGTTTTGCAACACTCAATTTAGGACCGTATGACATTTGAATTAAGAGTGAAGTGTCCATTACTGGTGCCTGTCAGCTAAAAGTGTCCATCATTGGTGCCGTCACCCTAATGTGTTTTCATTTCTTAGTGTCCTTAAATACAAAAACCAATTAAAATTACAAAGAAAAAAAATACATTAGGTAAACTGAAATTTTAAATATCTACAGTATTGCCTTAAAGACATTTTGCAATAAGCGCTCCTCAGTGCTCAACTATTATTATTTTTTTTTTAAATGAACCATAATTTCAGTAATACCTTACACTACTTAAAAACCTCTTTATCATCTAAGAAGTCATTCACAGTATAATATGCCTTACCCAGCAAGCGGCACTTAATGCGAGACTTAAATTTATTTTCACTTCTCATGCTCAAAAAGTTTGTCAAATTAGACTTATCAAGCGAGACTCAAGTGATACATGTACAACCGAGGGAAAATATAATATATATATATTTTCACTAGGGAAAATATGAAATTGAAAATAGAATGATTTACATTTACAAAACATCTTAATTTGACCAATCAAAATACTTCACCAAATTAAATCCACCAATCACAATACACATCGACTGTCAGTCGGAACGTTAGGTTCTTTTTGGTACGTACACTCGTTAACTAATTCAAATCTTTAAAAAAAAAATGTATTTGATATCAACCAACCATAATAAAGCTATATTAAAATCGACCAATCAGATAACAGAATTCATTTCTCAAAACATTAGGTGTTTTTTAGTACCTATTTTACAATTGCTAAAATATCATAAATCGTTTGAGCTACGCTTTAAAGCGCTAAATACTCACTCGGTCAGCGCCGTTTAGTCTAAATTTTGTATCTGTGTCAAAGTAGTAAAAAAAAAAAAACACGCCGCCAAATTAAAACAATATTTTGCCGCGGAATACATTGTGGGTGGATAATCATTGTTAATTTTAAGATGTCGTCAAATGAAAATGAATTGCAACTTACGCCGAATACAATAATGGAGAAAAGGGCCAAAAAACTGATTGAAAATAATTTGCCCGTGAAATCTCGTGAAAACTATTTAAGGGCATACAATAATTTTACACAATGGAAAAATGAAAAGCAAGTTGATTGTAACAGTGAAGGTGTGTTTACTTTTGTATAATTCTTTTATTTTCTCACAATCGAAGTGAAAAGTAGAGTGTATAACTCGGGTCTAAAAGCCATATTAGGTACCCCTCGCACAATTTTCCCTCGCTTTGCTCGGGAAAATAACCATCTCGGGGTACTATGGCTTATTTTTGACCCTAGTTATACAATCTACTATTAACGGCATATTGACAATATCAGTAGGTATCATATTGTAGAAGCGTAAACAGTTCCCCACGAACGATGTGCTTACTTTACGAAGACGGTGACCTGGGAATTTGTAAGCAAATCCCTATAACGGGTAATATTGCAGCGTAATTCATAAAGATAGTTGTTTTATTACAGATTATGTATTATAAATGTTATAATAGCGGATCTTTTAACAAAAAATCAAAACGTCAAATAGTAAGTACATTTTGATGCAAGTGCGGAAAGTATGTCATTTTACACGAGTCCCAAGGTGTCTTGGCCATAGCTGCAAGCAGCTGTTGGAACCATCGGAGTGCGACTTCAACTCGCAGATAACCGGTATAAATTTACACTATGCTAATAAATATCATTGTTTTATAATTAGTTGATAGGTACTTTCCTACTCACGTATGAATGAAAGAGGCCACTTTTATAACGTTAAACCCCACATAATACAGCAGGCAGACGCTATGTAAATAGAGTAATTTAGCCGAGGATTCTTGCTCAGCCAAGCACACTTTAAACTTTCAAGGAGGTCTTCATTTCATACGCTATCACGTGATCACGTCCTTCTAGAGGGCGGTGAGACCTTGTTGCGACCGATCCTAGGGACCTTGAGGGATGAGTCTAGATACAAATTAACTTCTACCGATTATATTCCAGTAGGTATTATTCTATGCTTCGCTTAATACTTATAGCCCCTATACCTACTATTCATTCGTTATTAAGGTGACTTCAAGACGGTCTACAAGCCAGCAATGTCGTTAGAGTTTCAAAGAACCTAAGTAAAATCATTTGTATTTTTTCGCGCCCCTGTCTTGGAAAAATTTACCTAGATGGACAAAAACGTACTTACTTCATTTCATTCCCTGGCAATATCCTTCTTGTTAATAAATAAACAAAACAACCATTTATATTTCACAACGCCTTCGCTAAAAGTTCACCCTCGGAATCTGGTCAAGTTTTAGGGCAGGTGGGCACGTTTTCTTTGAAATGTTTCAGAATTATTTACAAAGTGTGACCAAAATAGACACGTGCTCCATCACGTTCACGTTGCGGAGAAACCTTATTCTTTTAATTTTTCGCGTCGTTATTGCGAAAGATATTTTGAATTCGACAACTTTGAAAGGGTGTTAATTCGGAACAAAGTTGCGTCTGCTTCTAACTCTAAACACCCCACGATTAACATTAGTTTAAACAATGCTGGCAGGATTAAACTAAGTTCATAATGTGCTAGTCCAATATTCAAATGAGCTCAGTGGTGCAGAAACTTGCTCTCGGCGAGCGTAACTCGGCCAGCCCGGTCCAAACTTCCCGGAACTTTTACTGAGTAAATTATCAATTTGTCATTTATGTTTGGCACGCATTCATGACGATTAACATTTTTATGGAATTCGCGGAGATTTACTAGTTTGCTATTTAGTATTCTACGCCGTTTTTACCGAATATTTATGCAAAATCTTTATCAGAATCAGATTACGATGAGAAATGGTCATGCGGTGGAGTACCAGTGAATATAGTTTAATGCTCGCCTATTGGACAATCGGTCCGTTCAATCCGATCTGATAGTAAATCTCCATATAAGAGAAGCAAGTCGTGCAAATGAATCTGTCACAGATATCTTATATTTGCAAGCTGGAATAGGGACTGACTAAATAAGAGGCGACAGCGGAATAGCAGATCGCCTTGGATAAAGGGTGCATACAGCTAGCAATAAATTAGTCACGCATCCTAAATTAGGTAGAATTGTTACAATTCAACGTAATCCTGCCTTGGCGCATCTGCTGTGGTAGGTAGTAAATGCAACCGCTTTACTTACACGAAAAGGTCTAGTATGCTTTAGCTAATGACTTGCAGATTAGCCCTTTCGTCTTAGCAGGGTAGTGTAGCCCTCAGGATAAACGAACGTGCGTCAGGCGCCGACCTGTCGCGACTTGTTATACAGGAATAACCAACGGAAGACGTGAGCAGACTGTTCATTACCTCGAGCCATCCTAGCTAATCAAACTTACGGGGATCATACATATGCATAGTTTCGAATCCAGCCAGACAATCTCGAGACAAAGTATTACAAGAACGGTTCTTGGACCCATGCATCTGCATTTTTTGTAGCTAAAGAATTCTATCTACCTAATCTACGGGACGCCTTTATTTTGTCTTTCTTCATCTGTCCTAGAACTCTTAGACGATTTTAATCATAACCGAAGAAAATAAGCAAAACACTGAAACAAGGCTAAACAGAAATTATAGCCTTACCTAATTTGTTGTACTAGATTAGTTTCTCACTCACGTTAAGTACGAAACGTAAAGTCGGGCGGAGTGCGCCAATGCCCGACTCATCAGAATCCAGTTTGTCCTTAATTAAGACTTACTTGGAGGTTGGAGCGCGACCGGCGGGGCATCACGCCCACCGTCTCTCCTCTCATTATGGATTCAATAACTGTAACAGAAGATAAATGTCAGAATGAGCAGTGGCTTAGAAAATAAGTCGGCGATAAATTCTAAAAACATAAAGGCATTAAACGTTTATTCAGTTCGATAAATTGTGCAATGTAGTACATGCAACTAAGAATAATATGTACGTATTTATATGTAGTAATAGTAATAATATGAAAACGCCGACGTATCAAGCACATCTTAATTACTGAAGCTGATTAATATCCCACATTCTGAAGTAATAAGATTTGCTACATTTGATTAATCCTTTTACGTATTGCAATTTGCAAGCATACGTTGCACAAAGATTCCCAGTTGCGTCACAACTACGGCTTCTCGCATCCAATTATGATCAGAACTAAGTTACACGTGTCATGTTACGTCCATTAACTATATTTTGCAATGTATTTGACTGCAATGTGCAATTAAAGTTTAGGCCTTTGTTTATTCTATCAGATAGTTGAGCATTTGATAACGCACGTCCGTTTGGCATATTGTTCTCATATAGCCGGCAGCGGCCATTATTGATTCCTAAGCGGAAGTTCAAATTACGATAGCGCTGGCTGATATGGCGGATTGAATACAATTTATAGATTTTGATGATCGACGAGTTCAAGATGTTACGGGAGTTGCTGTTTTTTTACCAACCTTGTACAGACTAGAGAGTCATGGCCCAGATCAGTGATTCTAACAACACAACAACCATCTGCTAAACAGTTCAAAAGACGTGGTTTGGATTGACACAGAAAGATAACTAAATAAGAATGTCTCCTCGGAGACAGAAGCAGACGTTAGCAGAATAATATAATGAAAAAAGATAATTTAAGAGAAGTAGACTAGGACGTTTTTGGGAATGAATCTCGGAATTTTCTCCGGCCTTGCGTTAGTTTATTCAGTAACCTAAAGCGCATAAATCTCGTTATAAAACGCAAGCCAGTTGGCAGTGAAAGCGTACATATTGTTTCGCAGCGGCCCCCGTTGCTCACTGCAGCGTGGTGGTGACGCAACCGAATGCCGCGAGCTATCTACGCCGCCATGACCCCACTAAATCGGGTTATCGTCATCATGCACCAATGATTTGCACTCGCGTAGTCGCATCAAGATGAACAATGGATTCGGACATGATTTATCTTACCTCCATCGCCGAGGAGTCTCATCTGCACTAGCGCCGGGTCCTCGCTGTGTTCCTCCAACACTGTATCATCAGTTACTGTCAATTCCTGGAAAAAACAAAACACTGTTACTACAACAATTCACCGAAGCATTTTCAATATTATCTCCTACAGAAAAGCTGTGAGACGTGGATTGCCAGAACAACTCTCAAGTTTTAAACAGGTGCTTTAAATTCGTTTGTATACAAGATTCCCCAAATTCTCATCTCAACTTTCCCACGCCGGACGACGTTTACTATGAACTATAAATAACACAGAAGCGCATCTGTTTAATATTGCTATCGTAGAAATCAACAATGTAAGTTAACGTCAGCAAAACCGTTTATAATACGTGTATATCTCGTGTAATCATTAACAAAACAGGTGCGATCATTTATAAAAACTCAATGGATGTTCTTGAAACCGCTAATAATAGGGTAAACGGGTAAGTTAAGGCGAAACCACTGAAGAAAAAAGTAGTTTTATAAGAATGCGATAGCATAATGATGTCGTTAAAAATATCGCCGAGCCAAAAGTTGGAGTTGAAGCAGAAAGTTGTATGAAACAAAGAGGAAACTTTGAGAAAGTTACTTATAAAACGAGGGGAGGGGGACGAATGGGGGGTTACTCAAAACTTTGACGTCGCGGGCGCCAGTAATACCAACCTCGCCAAGTTTTCCACTCGCTAATTCGCAGTATAAATTTGTTTAACGTCTCAACTTTTTAACTGTAATTACTTAGGAAAGTTCAAGATAGATTGAAGTACTTCGCAACTCTGACAGCGAGGCCGAGGAGTTTGACGGGTAATTGAAACAATATCGCTCTGCAACCTTACACTCGTTCCAGACAACACACATGAGAACGATCGAAGGATTATAATGATGATAACTGCCATTAAAAAGAGTTTAGATTTCGAAAACATAATATATATATTTTCCTCCGCATTGTTGTTTATTTGATCAGCTAACGAATTCATGGCAAACGACTAAAAATTCATTATTTTCAGACATACTCAAATAATAAAGCTTCTAAATTCTATCACCTATAGATAAGAATCTTTTGCAGACAGTCAGAAGGGGTGATGAAAGAAACAAATTGTTTCGATAACGCGAAACAACAAAGTTTGTTGTGCAAAGTTGGCGAAGGGGTGAAGAAGGATAAGGGTGGGGGCACCTGAGCCGCGAGGCTCAGGGGGAAGCCAGCGATTATTGATACATTGTAGTATTTAATATTAATTTAATATTGGGGGAGAAGCTGCGAATTATCTTATGAATAAATTAGAAACGCGAAGACTTTGAGTGATTTTGAACGTACTTCATCAAGTTTAAACATTTAAATTAGTTATCAGAATATGAATTTAAATATTTGCAATCTTTATGGGTATTTGCCGTACCTACTGCTTTTCGCATATAAAGACCAATTCCTCGGAGTCGGAAACTAACGTTAAGGTATAACTGCATCGAGTAACGAAGCCCGCCAGCCGGCTGCACTCCGTCAATAAAACAAGGAACGTTCAATTAAATTTCGATCAGGAGGCATTCAACACAAAAACTTGTTCTTGAACGCGGCCATACCGCTTTATAAATCGACTAGGCCATTACCCTTTTAGGATGCAATTAATAAAATCGGAGGCAGGTGGAAAGTTCAGAATACCATTTTGGTGTTTATGGATTTATGCAGCATTCAAAGCTTGTTTCCTTTCGCGTGAGTATGGACTCGGCGGCTATGGCTATACCGGGCGTATCTACACACTTAGCCAGTCCTTATAAATCCGACATCGTTACCGTATCGGCGGGATGCCACCGCGTTCAATAAACCGAACTGGTTTCACCTAGAACTTCCCGCTATGGAATTACCTCGTAGAATGTTTTTACAGTTACTTGTAAACGCTATAGTTTTTAAGGCTTGATCGTGTTCTAGATTATGCAGGACTTATTACAGTCTAATAGATGGGGACCCTTAAGCGGTGAGACACTTTGAATGATGAGGAAGACGATAACCTAATAAGAGCTATAATTGCGGATGATTTACATAAATATTGCACAATCCGTCCGTAATAGTCCGTATCTGTCACATCACATCAAGGTTTCTCTTACAACACGATAAATTTCGGGAGCAGTCGTCAAACCCAGTAAGCCTCTCAATTTCGGAATAAAATATGTATCTAATTTATAAAGGACGAACAGTAATTAGTTGTTATTAAGTCCGTAAGTACTTAAGAAATGATGTGGCTGACAAAGGCAGGGTACTGTAGCGGAATTGGGTAGTTATTTAAGAGTTTTGCGTTCTTTTGATAGATATAGTTTTAAACATCAAGATTTTACAGTAATTTTATTTTCTAGTCGTTGAAAAAAAAATCTACATCACTGAAGTAACATTTCGTGAGTTATTTTGGCTGTAGTACCTTGCCTTGTACGCTTTTGGTCTTTAAGAAAAACTTCCAACCAAACCAACCTTCCCAATTAAGAACGTTTTCTTAAATCAACGATACCAAATGTGGCAACGAGTTGAGTGGAGAACAACTCGATACCTAATAATGTTCTAAAAGGTTCGGGCACGACATGAAGCTAAAATAAGTGAAAATAAACGATAGTAACTCATCATAAATGAGACGGTACAAACAAAGTGAGGTATCGCTACGTAGGCAATTTGACTTCGTTTCCACATGGAGTAACACAATACATTCTTCTATTAGCCACTCCCATTCGTTACCTACATATTATATTTCTCTCATTTTTCTTTGGTGCAAGTACGAAAATCAATAATGTGGGACTTTTACACGAAATTAAGTGTCATGAACTTAACAGAACGAGTTTGACATGTCAGGTCCCACATTTGAGTAGCCTATTAGGCTCAGTACTCACGCCAGTATGCTCGTTCACGCCGACTATGACGGCGGTGTACCACTGCGTGGCACCGGCGACGCGGTAGACCTGGGCGCGACATCCGCCCAGCACTGACGGGGTGGTGGTGAGGATCCGCTGCCCGTCCTGCGTGCTGCGCCAGTCCGCCGCCTGCGCCGAGAGAGCTGCGAGCGTCTCCGTGTCCACGCCGGCGTCGGAACCCGCTAGCCGGGCGTCCCAATCCTGCCGAGGAAAAACAGTATTTATTAAACGTGAGAAGCCGTGGTCCTCCATGACGGAAATGGTGTGGCAGGCATCAAGGCGCTCCTTGATGGTCCTTGATGGATCAAACGATTGACAGAGTAATCAGCGCCGGCCATGGAAACCCGCGACGCTAGGAGGGGAATCTCAGAAGCGTTGCCGAACTTTGATTAGAGAGCCTCTTGGTCAGCAAGTCATAGTGGTTCGTTCGTAAATACCATCGCAAACGGCTGTTCCCACAGTTGTGGTATTCAAACCGGCAAAAAAACTAACAGTGGTAGACTAACATCCATCGAAGTGGTGGGAATCCTTGACGGGGACGGCGACCAGCTCACCTCCAAAGGAGAGAGAGATTTCGAAGATGTCACTCCGATGTGAGATGATATAAACTGTCTGTAAGAACTCTTGGTCTTTTGGAACTTATGTAGGGAACCTATGGAATTAGTAGAAAAAAACTAACACACGTCTGGGCTCGCGCGGGGTGGTTAAACTTACGTCGTAATTGTATGTTTTATTAAAGGTGATAAGATAATTATATGTTTGATATTAAACAACTCTATTTTCCGGCTGACTACCTGAAGATGCACTTGTAGTCTTGTAGACACGTGAGGCAAAGTTAGGATAGCTGATATTTGATTATGTTATGTTATGATACAAGCGAGTTAACAGGATATAAATATGTGTGTGTTGATGTGTTTGATGTGTATACAGATCTACTTAGATAAACATTGCTCTTTCTTGAGCGCCTAGTGCCTTCGCGGTTTTAATTGCAAATTTTCCTTCTAGTAATATGGTTTGTACTCGTAAACATAAATGGGCTTGACTTTTTTTATCACCTTACAATTTTACTGCCGCTGATAACTGAACAGAGGTTGTAGTCAATCAGTGTTTCCAAGATAATAGCTACCATCACGACTATCGTAATGCTATGCTATGACTCATTCAATGTTGGATCACGTTACATAATATAAGTATACATGTATTATATCCGCTATGAACCAATAGATTTGTTTTACATTGAGTTGATAATATTCAGTGAAAGTTATAAGAATATGAAATGGCGCTAAAGTATTAGATTTGGAATACTAGGTAGATATAATTAGGTAGGTATATTGCTTCGGTAGGATTCAAGAAGATGAAAAAATTATGTGATTGTGATCTTCACTTCACCCTGGATGGTCCTTATTCCATACTGATTGACTTCAGGCTTTCGCTTCTTCCACATTGATACATCGAGCCATGCATGCTGCATGTCGATGTACCCGAAACCGACGTGCATGTTGCATGCACTTAAGATTCGGCCCTTTTCCAGTATTTCTCCGATCTGATTCGAAAAAGTACGCCTAGGGCCGCCCCTAAAATATGGATATAGGTGTTTTTGAGTTATTGCCGAAAAACTGCGATTCTCAACAAAAGGACGTAAGTATCATGAGGATACGTTTTTTTGCCGGTGCACTTTTTTGTTTTTACATATAGTTATTAACGACTTCGGTCGGAACCCTACACTGAGCATCCGTCGCCGTCCGACATGCTCGTCACCGGTTTTTTTTATGCTTTATTAGAAGGATCCATAACTTGAAATGTCAGTCCTATTACAATTTACCTATAATATAATATTTAATTCCCTAAGCTAGTTAATACGTTTAAAGTTTAAAGTATGCCGGTGGTAGGAAAAACTGACAGGAGTAAGTTGTTAATAATTTTGAATCGAATAATGACCCAATTTACTATATTTAAAAACTTTTTTTGTAATATTACCCCCCTTACGTAAAATATAATCATAGTGCGGTCACGACTTGTGGCTACCTCATTACTTACCATAATACAAGTATCATGCCCATTGTACAAACTGTAATTGAATATCCGATACGATTACAACAGTACACGACTTAACGACCTCGCATAGTGTAAACATGCCCTACATTACCATACACACACATACAAACGTCCATACACTTCATGTTTATCGCATTAAGTGCAATAAGTCACCAACATAGTTCACAGTTTGAAGTTAAACCGTCATCCGTAGCGTCTAGGGCTTAAATTATTTTAACAGATGGCTTTCACACTGCATTATTATGCTCGAACTATGGACATGGTCTGACATAACACAGCTACTTTATCATTGTTTGTTGTAACTACGCTTATCTTGTTGATTAATTTATTATGAGATTACAAAGATAGATTAAACTATACGTATCTCTGTCTTAATCCAGCTAGTTTAAAACACATTTGCCGTATAAACAAACAAAGTCCCCAATGCGGATTTACTACTTGTAACTAACATCTCTGCATTGGTATAGCACGCTTATTTATGTCAATGTTACACGCACACAAGCGCAAGACACCCACACCTGTGCATTCTGCACGCTGCACACTGCCCGGCGACAGACGTATCCGGTGCGTTGAACTCTCCCCTCCCCCTCTAATGACTAGTACGTGTAGTCGTGTAGTGTGTCGGCCTAATACATCGCTATAATGGCGCTGGGAAAAAACAAACGAAAAACGGTGCTCTATTTTTAAAACGTGAAACAAATCAACCGCGCAGTTTGAATTTAACTGGCCAGTGCTTTTTTTCGGGTTTTAGGTTACGTTCTCGTTATATTTTACATTTATGATATACAGTATGTAAACTTACTAAAACCATTTATTTGAACCCGAGCATGTCTAGGCGATAGATTAGGTTGGGGTATATAAATTATTGAAATCTTAACACTTTTTCAAATTTAAATAAAGAATGCACTAAACGCAAGTTCAATAATCTGTTACGATGAAAACATTACATACGGGTCTTATAATGGGCACTGAACAACGATGTAAACATTACACATGGGATGATACTTTTAGAGTTAACCGACTTTGAAAAAGGTGAGATGTTATAATTTTTATTCAATGATAAAATTAAAAATATTCGACACACACTAGCAAAAAATGTAGTAAAACACTTAACTCAACTAGCCTAGCAACTGGTTGAAAGAGATGGTTTTAGTAAGTTTACATACTGTAGATAGAATGCCAATAACATCGTATTCGAAATTGGTGACCATACATTTACGCACTGTTTCCCGTACGCTATAAAGTATAAATGAAAATTAGAGGAGCGGAGAATGCGCTCTCAGTAATTAACAACCGGGCGTTGAATGTTGGATTGGTCTAATTGACATGTAAAAACCGTTCAACTATGTTAGATAAGCCTAGTTGCGCATTTACTAACTAAGCAGTTAACTCATCTACACACAAATAAAAACAGTTATAAAACGTGTTTAACGTAGGTATGTTAATTTCGATGTAAATATCAAACCCCCTATCGCCAGGGTCACCTCTAGACATGTTTGAACAAATGTTTTAAAAGTAGAACATCCATTATGAACGGCTTTTGCCGTTGCGTTGGCAGGTCTGAATTGACATTTGTCACAGTCTGCTGCCCGATTATGTCAACCGAACAAAGTACCGCAAATATGGTTGACGGCTGAATGCAAAGTAATATTTTACGTACTTAAAGCTTACTAAAATGTTATTGTCTTTCAGATTAGATTAGATCAAGTCAAGCAGAAGAGTAAACAGTAAAAAAATAACAGCAATATCAGAAATATAACGTACCTAAAGAGGTTGGGCAGGGTGGCTGTGAGGGAGGAACCGTGAATTTCAACTTATGAGTAGGTACGGTTTTTAAGAAATATAAATAGGAAGTACAAAATAAACTGGAGGAAGAAAAACAAGGATAAACGGATTTTTTCGTTAGGTATGGTGTGATTAGTTATACTTACTTATAACATGATTAGTTACAACAACCCTACTTGATTTTGACTGTACTAGCACAGGGCTTCTATTCTACTCGGTAAAACCATATTGCTTTTGACATGTTATCGTTTTGTCAACGTTATGATAGCTCTTACTTACCTACTTGACAGTAATGGCAAGCGAGTTATTAAAAATATCATGTGAAATATAAATAAATATCATAGCCGTAAGGTTTTGTTTCCCGAGTGCGATAAATCTAACTGGGATGTAGCCATATGACTTTGTGTATACAAAGATAAATATACAAAAATTAAGCAATTTAATCCAGGTAAACTATAAAGGTCACCCTGAAGGTAATTCGTATTGTCTACCCAATCCTGCTGCCCCATATAATCTGAAATCTGAACCCCTCCGCCAACGCGTCCCTAATATATCACCAGTAATCTCTCATTACAGCTCCCCACTGATTATGTAAACCCGACACCACTATACCACCTCCATCCAGCCTCTAAACCACCTGCCTGCGGCTTGTTTTATAAAGCCAGAAATTATTAAATCATTTAACCGAAGCAATGTTATTTATTTGCATAATGTCTCATGACTCGTGCAGCCTAATTAAAATATGCTCCAATATACTCATGGTATCCTGCATGAAACTCTGTTCGCCCTAATATGATGTATCTTCTTTCAAGAAACAAGCCGAATCAGACCCACGTCTGTGTTAAATTAGATTTAAACCCTTTTACGTCTACACATACCTACGGGTCTATCATCGGATCTAGAAAGACGCCATTACTCATTCATGTATTTTTCCCCGAATGGGTCAGCCAGATCTCATTAAAGAGCTTTTATTTCGACTTCAGCTCTGCATTATCTGACCTCTAACTGTATAATATACAGTTAGAGGTTGCGACAAAACTGTGCTATCTTCAAAGTTGCGACAAAAGAAGTTGTCACAGTTTTGTCGCAAAGGTGCAATATGTACTACATAATAGCTTCTTTGGCAATCTAGATTGGTTTTACGAGTGTTCATGAGTACAAAGTGAGTAATTTACCGCCCAATTAGCATAGAATAGTCAGGTCTTAAACGGGTTTAAGTCGTTCAGCCACGAGTTTCTGACTTCATCCAACAGCAACAATATTGTTCTCTATCCTTGGAAAATGTTTATTTATTTAAGCATGAATATAACGAAATCATAAAAAGACAATCCGGAACAAAAGACAATGTAGCACTCGATCTATGAAGCGGAATGGAACGTCCCAGGAAGACGGAGCGCGGACCGGGTGGATTATAAATGGGGTCTTTGTGGCCACTCCGCCGTCCATTGTTACCGTTGTCATCTTTCCTGGCATCGCTTTATCTCCGAAAGGTAAGACTGTAATGCAATCTGAAATCCCGTAATCAGAATTTGTACTTGAACATCTAACAAGTAATGAGGTTTTTCTAGTCTAAATAATTCCGATGGATTGAATATACCTGTTCTGAGAATTATAAAATTTTCATCTTATAATTAGAATATACAAAGAGTCCTAGCTAAAGCAGATGCAATAATTATGATTCTAAAATGAATTTTACTGCCCTTGTGCTGAAATTGCACAAACTATAAAATATCAGCTTTAAACACGCCTTCATTAGTAAAAATACGACACAAAAACAATAACGCAACAAATGAGACTTAGCGGCAGCAAAATCTTAAACAACAAACAAAACAATACAAAAACATAAAACCTATCATCAAATCCTTCAGTTACTTCTTAATCTCCATAAGGGATGTCAGCTGGCGTACTTAATAAAACAAGGGGCAAAACCACACACACATCCACAATACCCCCCAATGGGGGAGGGAGCGCCGGACAATGGGGCAAAGCTAACTGAAACAAACTTTACTCGTTTAAAATTTGCGGAAACTGTTTCCGAGTTGCGTGCATACGGAAGAAACTCAGAGTTCCACAGCTCGTTGGGTCTAAAACTCTAATGGCTTGAAGTTATTACTCGAGGTAACTGCGAGATTATAAAAGCAAGGTTAAGTGGACAAAGGTATTGTAATACTAAAAGAGAGTTCGTAAATAGTTAACGTTAAGAGTGGTAATAATAATAACGCGTTTATTCAACCGGGTAAAACCATATTGCCTACCGAGTAGATTATATTGTATTCATTTACTTTAACCCATTTTCACTGGTGTTGAGTGTTATTATACACTTTTCTATTTTATCTGGGCCAATTAACACTATAAATAGACGTTATCGAATTCTCACTAAGAGATTCAAGAGTCTGTACTCGGACACCTCTCACATTCACAATATCCTACTCGTACCCTTTGCGAGCTCAGTAAATAATAAACACGCATTTATTTCTGAAATATTTGAACAGGACCCTTATAGAAAATTGCCCTCCAAATATAGAAATATCTCATTCCCAGTATTCCATTACTTGTAATATTGTTTTCTCTAGATAATGTACCTGCCGCGATATTACATTATACTTAATATAAAGAAAACAAAGCGTTTGTTCACATTTTACATGTAAGAAGCCATTTTTAAGCCCGATAAATGATGTTTACATTACATGATTTCCTTTCTTGGTACCTAACTTAAAAATGTTAAAACTATTTTTAACATTTTTAAAAGACAATTTCACAAAACACGTAAATATGAACGCTTTTAAAATAATTTAATGTTTAACTAATATTATAACAAAGAAGAATATTAAAATCACTCCTCGTTTAAACTGTAAGGCGAACTATATTTTTTAAGCAATAAAGATTTTCTCGGAACAGTTTGCCTACACGTTGATTAATAAGTTTCTTACCAACACAAAATGTTAATTAGGTACATTTCTAGCCATATAGCTCGCAGATAAATGACGTTCATACATAAAACTATAAATATTTCCAATATATCTTTGGAAAAAATACTTTTATGTTTTAAACACCTGTAATTTAGTTTTAGCTAGTTAAACGAGACCAAGGTTGGCAATACTGAAGTAAATCCTCAGAATTAAGCTAGTTTTATAAAGCAACTTCTACATGTAACAAGTAAGTTAGTTTTTGTTGATCAACAATAAATATGAGTAGCCTGGCCTCCGCCCAAACGCGATCAATTGAAAATTTTCGACATTCGAACAACAGAGAACAGTTGATTAAGATTAGCGGGCATCAATCATGGTCGCGGCCAGGAGGCTGTTGCCGAAAATAGCATGACACGACGCGACACGAGCGCGGGACACGCCACCACCTGGCTCAGATATTATAAAGGGGCAGCTAGGAGGCAGGGCGGAAAATCAATAAAGCGGGGGCGAGCATCAAAACATACCGCTCCCTCCCCCTCCCACCGGCCCCCTCCCGGGCCCACCCGTCTCCCGGGAAAATCCCCCCTTGTTTGGCAGACACCGTCCTTGATCTCCCCGGCTCGCCCGGGCGCACAAGTTTGGATAAACACTCGCAACGTCTACTCGAAATTGGGTCGCTTATGCGTTCTGCTTTTTGCCCCTGGTTACAACTCAATTAAATACTTCCTGACATATATTTCAGACGGATTTGCGAGCATGTTCGAGATATTAATGTACGTTTCAAGCAAATATATGAAGGCACAATAAACATTTACAGTCGTTACGTGTTTTATTTCGCCAATAAACGTTGCAGTCGCTATCTATCAAGGTTTAATCACGTATTTAGGTATATCAGACGTCGTAACAGTTTGGACGGATTTAATTAGACTGACAATCACAACGACTCAACGGATTTGAATCAAATCTGTCACATTGATAACAGAAATTCGAGAGGACAAGTTTGCTACATTGCTACTCGTATACCATCAAGAATAAAGACCAGATTCCAAAATATAATAATAATGTAATGTACGCGAAATTGAGAGCAAAATCTAGTTAGTAGGTAACATTATTTTCTTCGCAGCAAATTATTTATACCGGGCGTGTAAATAAACGTCACAAAATGATCGCTCCTTTATACATAAAAGAATAATTAATGAAGCTGAAATAGCAAATAAGAAATTCCAATAAGAGCGAGTTCTTGGAACATTTACATGACTGAGACGAGTACAAGAATTATTTAAACGTTGTCACGAAGTATATTGAGGACATTTACGATTCAGTGGCGCCTCCATTCATTGATATTTGTCTGGAACAGGTGTGAGCACTTAATAAAACACCTAGCAATGAGTCAGAAGGAATAGAGTTGGTTCACGTTTATATCAGATCGATGGCGTGATTCATTCACGGCACGTCCGAGTGCCAATTCGAGCCTTACCTTTACTGTGGATCGTAAAATAAATAAATTCGAACGTAAATCAGTTTATAAATGTTTTATTGTAGTTTGCACGCCCGGGGTGATCAACGGCCGAGCCATAGATGCAACGACACGTTACGACAACAACGCCTATAGCAGTTATAGCACTTATAGCTGAATTGCAGATGGAACGCTACAAAAGCATTATAGTTACACAAAGTGTTTATGACATAACGGATATCTATTTTATTGAAATCTATTTTTCATAGATTCAAGATATTAATAATGCCGAAGAGAAATTAAGTCATTTAATACGAGTAGTAGGATGTGGGTATCATACAAATTTACTGTCCAAATGATTTATTATTAAATTCATTTCAAACGTGTCATTATCTTACAACTCCTTGGAGCAGTGAGAAACACTTTAAGTCATATCTCATCTTAACTTAAATAATTTCTTCTTTTCTTAGAATGATTGCAAAAGGAATTTTATAATGGAAGTCTTATTTTATTTTTCTTTATGGAATCTGTGAAAGATTTCAGTTTTGAAACAGGCAGTCTGCATTTACTGTCTAGCCTTATAATTAACTTGCAGGTTAGTGGAATTCCAATGACACTAAAAATGAGTTTGCATCTGTGGAAACCTAAGTGGATTATACATGTTTTTTTATAGGACTGAAGTGTTAGTTACCTGAAAGGGTTGCAGATCCGAGTAGTCGAGAAACCTGAGGTTTCTGTCGTGCAGGAACTCGACGGGCTGGGCGTCCGCCTGCAGCGTCAGGTCTGCAGCCAGGGGCGTGAACGTCTGTCGGAGAAACGAAGGAAGGTGAGTGGGCATACCCCTTAATGGATCTACACCATGTATGCAAATGTAAGAAAATGTTGAGCACTTTAGTAGAAAGAGGCCTTTGTAATCATCAAACTAAACATTCAAGTACGATTTATTCAATGACAAGTGACAATGACATACTGGAGTGGTTTTGCGGGTGGTAGGACCTTGTGCAGGGTCCGTCCGGATCGCTACCACCGTCTTATCCATTAACCTACCGCCAAACAGCAGTGTTCGCATTGTTGTGTTCCGGTTTGGGGATGGGACAGTCGGTGAAATGACTAGCATAGAGGCATTCCATCTTAGTCCTCAGGGTTGGCAACGCATTTGCAGTCTTAGGATTGCTCTGCAGTCTTGTGAATGCGAATGTCTATGGGTCGCAGTTTCCACTTACCATCAGGTGGCCTGTGTGCTCGTTTGTCATCTCTATGCCATAAAAAAAAAAAGTGGGGCGCGTCTTTGTGGAATGAGGACGCTAAAAACATTGGACACGTCATCTCTGTTTAAAAGAGATCATTGAGACAGATGATGATCGTTACAAAGCTGTGTCCTATTAACCCATCATTTTATCGAAATTCACTCCATCGATTGTTTCCTTTCATAGAATCAATTTTTTCAGGATGTTTTAAATTTATTGCTTTAATTGCTGGTGAAATTCAGCGCCAGAGTATTAAACTCAAGGTTTAAAGCTAAAGTGGAGCATTCAATGTTTGCTTCCAAACACGCATACCTAGTCAAAGGTTGTTTATTACTATAATTACAATACAATACTCGTATCCTTCTTTCTGCTTGGTGCAGTCTAATTAAGAATAATTAACAACAAGTCTACCAAAAAGCTAGTTTTAAAAAATGGCGATCGGGTAAAAAAACCAAGTCCAAACCAGAAGTCGAAAACAATCGAAATAATTAACTCTAAATCTAAATCTATTACGGTTTAGGTTGGTTTTACTGGGTTACAAATCGGTCAAATGAAAAACCGGTTTTTCACAAATTTTCTTTTGTTGAGCTAAATTAACCGGCTAATTAAAAAATTACACTGCAGTATAATAATTAATAATATAGACAGAGCGAGAAGTATGTTATCTCATTTACATACCTACTAGCTTTACGTTACGTCGACGATGATGATAATGATGAGATGACGGCGTGAGTCTGAGTTAACTAGTTAATAGAGGTTTATAGCAGATCCTCAATTTCTTTAATATTATTCCTATTTACCGGTAACCAAAATAATTTCGGTTTTTTAAAACCGATCCTTTCATTGACCGTTTAAGGGATGATCGAAATCATACCGGTTTTAAAAACGATATTAACCGCTATCTTGAACCGGGTTCCGAGTTATGGTACAGTCATGGGCACCAATATGTAAATTTACAACATAGGTACATTTTTGCACCTGTTGTGTACGGATATTTATTTTCACCCGTGACTGTACAAACAAAAATGTCAATGGTACAAACAACACAACATAACCTAGCAGTTAAGTCAATAGTCGACAGATGCAATCAATCTTGTGCTAATCACAAGGCAAGGGCACGCATACGCACACACGCGTGAAGATAAACACCGGGTCAGGGGCACACATGAACACCTGTGTTGCCGCGCAAAAAACGTGACACGTCACATGCCCCTAACGCATGTATTGAGAGCGAATGTATCTAGATCTAAAGCCGCAGCGCACTGGGAGCGGAAGCGGGGCGTTGCGGAGGGTTCCCATACTAATACTTGTAACAAAAAGCAAACTTCCTGAATGTTTTGATTATCTCGTCTATGTTACAGTCGAACTCAGAAATAGCTGTACATTTTAGTACTATGTCGCGGTAACGTATTAAGTGAGAGTGGTTTGAATTTAGTGTATGCACCATCTGCGACAAGGTATCTACTAAATGTACCTACTAGGTACTTCTGAGTTCGACCGTACGTTAATGTAGTCTATATTATAAACTAGCGACCCACTCTCTCTTCGCTTCGGTTTATGTAAGTTTTCTGTAACACCCATACATAAACCAGAATTAATTACACATAAAAACCTTCCGTGAACAAATTTCTAACTGATGGTGAAAACCATATCTACATCAAAATCCGTTGCGTAGATAGAATAAGATCTAAGCCTACATACAGAGGGTCAGACGGCGGGAATATTTTTTTATACTATGTATTGAATAATAAAGATAACTTATAATAAGTAAATACCAAAATGGCGGATACACCCAGTGATATTCGACACACGACGCTCTCCTTGGACAGTCAGGTAAAAACGCTTTGGGAACGCTTTTCAGAATGGGAACGCACCACAAAACGCGCCGCTTCCGCCCGCAGTGCGTTAGCGGCTTTAAAGGGATTTTATTTACATAATCACAGATCCTGCTGATAGTGACATTTGTAATCAAGGGGTTGTGTTGGCTTTAATTGGATTATAACATACTCATACGGATTAGTCGAGACAGGAGAATTTATAGCGCCTTGAAAATTACTAACTGTAATATGTTTGCCTTGTTATCCTCTTTGAAGACTTTTAGGGATCAATTCGAACATTTGAAGTTTTACCAACTTAGAGGTAGAAGACTTGAGAACGTTCGCAACTTAATACGCATCATACCCCCTTTTATCCTGTGGGGGTTGAATTTAGAAATCACTGTTCTTATTATCGCACGTGCAATCAGTCAATCAAGCATTATGTAGGTATGTTTCTTTCGTAGTACTTAATTAATCTATTTGCCCAAATTAATAACAAACAATTATTACATAAGTCGTCGATGAAAACATACCCCATGTAAACTGTAGGTAGATATCTAACTACATATTAAACTTGGTTACAGGTTGTGATTGTGACATTTGTGACGGATATAGCTAAAGGAACTTTAATTGATGGTTTAAAACTACGGCACTCTAAAAAAGTGCCACGCCATTATTAAAGTAATTATTAAACAAAATGGAAACTTCAAACTTAATTAAAGAGAAGCAAAGTGGGTACCTTATACAGAAACAGAAGCTCGCTTTCCTCTGGATCGGAAATTAAGCTCGCTCAAAGATGCTCAAAGGGATTTGGGCGCGCACTGCGCGAGACATTTCTGACGTTTGGGAGGAACGTGAGCTTTGAGCGAACACCCATCACGTGCGGGCAGAAATACTCGGGGCATAATGGAATCAAGATAAAGGTAATACTCACCTGCTGTTTAGATCTATCTAGAATTAACCCTTAATTTGACAAAAATAAAAAGTTGTGAATTCAAACCCTAATTTAATTTGGAATAATCATAAAAAATAACAACAAAGAAGAGAGAGAAAAAGCAATTATTGTTTGTTCTCTATGATAAACATTGTCAAATTAACGGTTAAATATAATTATAGATACACACGGTAACGTTAATGGGAATTGTTGAAAAAATCTTACTAATTTTGAAAGAAACATTGAATAAAAAATGGTCGGTTCGCGATTTCTTTGTTTATTATCCAGCTCCAGAATGAATATCAAAAGTATGCTATCTACCATATTGTTTACAGTAACGAAACATTAATTTGAACCACCGGTATTTATACTTCGAAGATGATTACTGGTACTAAGGCTCGATTAATCCAATGCCTAAAATGTGTCAGAAAGATATCACTGCTTTTCTTTATCAATAAGAAAAGAATAAATGGAAAAGAAATTAAAACGAGTCTTACCGCGGTCAGAATATTTCGCGAGTTTCCGATATTTCGACGACATGTTGCAATCTTCATGATCACGGGCTTAATGAAGTCTGCGGGTAGGTTTTCATCCGTACAGTGTAAATATGTAGGTAGCTCGACTATAAGTCTGGCTGACAGTCTTTGCGTAATTTGTTGTGGGTATGTACATTATCAAACCGACGTAAAAATTTAGTATAATAATAAACGAAACAGAGGCTTAGCTAGAAATGAATGATAAAATACCCTCCTATTAACGTTGAATTTCACTAGCAACCTAACAGATGAGTAAAGGTTGAACATTTGACAAAATGGTGATGTCTGCAGATTTAGATTTAATAACAATAAAAGGACTAACCAAGCGTCTCAGCATATCACATTTTCTTACTGCTGGCGCCATCTTTTGACATCAGGTAAAACTACTAAGCCGCAGACTTAACTACGATGTTTTTTTTATGATTGTCTTTTTATGAGTTTAAGATTTTGATAATTGTAGCGTAAGTAAATAATATTTTTAACTCACCAAAGCGGGCCATTTGACGGGTTCGTCCTTGAAATTTCTAGGAGCCCACACTAAAGTTCTTTCCACTAAAAAAATACGAAACGTCCTTCGGGAATAAACGGCTACCCATTCACGTCTTTGCCAGTCTACTCCATCGTATTCCACTAACACCTGAAACAAAAGAAATAAACATTAATATTTAAACAAACGCAAGTTTCATATAATGGTACGCATAGCGCCATCTAGCGTCGAGTAGCGGAACTACCACCACACGTACTAAGCTTGTTAAGTCAGAGAAGCGCGCGTGTCAAGTTGTTGCCATCGTCCCGCTAGATGGCAGCACGAGTAGTCACGTCAATGTTGTCGCAAAACCCCGCCCATCCGTTTCGACAACACAACTTCGCCCGGGAGCGAAAGTAAAAGTACAAAATGTGCAACAGAGAAAACAATAATAACAAACAAAACTGTTACGTCATTGTTCATTAAGCACAATAAATTCAGATCAGGAATTGGATTAAAAGTGATTACCTACTGTGAAGTACCGAATAATGTTGAATTCCTAGGTAATTATAAAGATGCGTCTTGCCATGATTAAAATACAAATTAGGTAGGTAAGTAGTCACAATAAATCGGAAAGAAGGTGATTTACCTACTTACATTACCTATATTAAAATTAATTAATGTAATTATGGTGTCCTTCCCACACATAGAGTTAATAAGAAACCAAGAAACTCCTTTACCAGAGTTTCTTGGGCGACTTTATTTACTTACATGGGACAACTTAATTTTCCAAGGTAGGTAACAAGGTCTTGTTGTAGGTCATTCATACCTTTAGGTACTTACACAATAAGGGCCTTATTTCTACTCGGTAAAACATTATTATTCTTATGTACTTGAGAGTGATGGCGGCGAACTTAAAAACAATAATAACATGTCAAAGGCAATAAGTACGGTTTTACCGAGTCGAGTCGAGTCGAGTAGAGGCCCAGATATAGCCAATAGATTTATCTGTAAATAGGTTAATAAACATACATAGTGGCTACATGTAGCTGCGTGATTTCAATGTCAAGATAACTTAAAGATTGCATCCACAATACGCTTAATAATATGTAATCTTATTGAGTTTATAGGTACAAATTATAGTAGATAAAAGTCCGATAAGAAACCGTTTAATAAATCCTAAATAGCTAGGTGTGTTCTGTTGAATTTAGTAGGTAATTACGTTTTACTCAGTATCGTGCTGTAAGTAAGTCGTAAATATAGTAGGTAGGTTTATTCCCTACTAGCGACCCGCCCTTGTTTCGCTTCGGTTTATGTGAGTATGATTATGTTATGACTATAGTCTTCCTCGATAAATGGGCTCTATATCTAACACTGAAATATTTTTTCAAATCGGACCAGTAGTTTCTGAGATTAGCGCGTTCAAGCAAACAAACAAACAAACTCTTCAGCTTTATAATATTAGTATAGATTTATTGTTGCACAGGTTGCACTAATTGGTAGATTATGGGATACAACTTATAGGGCTCGTAAACAAAGTCATAAATAAGTTTCTATAAAAAAAAACATTTTGGGACAAGCTTTTGCCGTAGACTTTACTTTTTGTTGCAAAGTTTTTACCTGCTTACCTATAGAATAAACTTATGAAATCCAGCACGGTGGGTCAACGTTAAACATAGCGGAGATCCTATCGCTACTTTCCGACCTCATCGTCAGATCAGCTCTTAAATTCCATTTACGAAAACTGGTTCAAAACGGATTTGTTTTGACGGACAACTTACAAACATACCTAAGTACATACGAACAGTGCAAAACCAGATCCTTTCATTAGACATTCGTGACTGTGTCCAGGAATAAAGTTTTTAAAATCATAATTTTGAACTCTGATTTTCGAACGCAAGCTCCACGAGAGTGTTCTAACATGTCTGCATCAAAGTTAACTCATTACATTAAGTAATTGCTTAGTTTTTGGCACCGAACATGAAGATAGACAGATGCTAGTTCGAAATGTAGAGAGATTAGAAATTAGGACGGACTAGTACGTACATCTTGTGCACAATGAATAACTGTTTAAAAGATAAAGCTTCGATATATGTAATAGTACCTAATTCCTAATTTAAAAATCTCTGCCTACCCCCACTCTGGGATTACAGGCGTGAAGGTAAATATGTATGTATGTAAAATTATCTAAGAGCAGCTTTAAATAATATAAGTATGTCAGACGGGCCAACATGTAACCCGATCGGTCGTTCATCATAATAAACGTAGGTAACCTATATTGAGCTGCGTTGTTACTGAAAGTGCACCAGTGCATCATAACTTCAGAGCGAACGGACAAAAGAAGTACAGAGGCCCCAGACAAGATGCACTACACTAGCTAGCCGAGCGTTTCTCTTCGTTTCGTTTTTAAACCAATCGCGTCACTGGTAGATGACGTGATACGAAAAGTCACGTGATGTGCTAGTGACGCGATTGGTTTAAAAACTAAACGTAATGCATCGTGTCTGGGCTCTCAGAACATAACTGATATACACAAACGCCAAACGGGAAGTTGCATGCTGTGTTAGGCTGCAAAAATCAAAAAGAGCTCGGGTGGATTCGTAGGCTGACTTTAAAAAAAAAATGCCGAATGCAAACGAGCATGGCATAAGCCACCTGGAAGTAAGTGGGTTCTGAGACCCATAGACGTTTGCATTCACAGGACTGCAATCAAATGCGCTACCAACCCTAAGGACTAAGACGGAATGTCTATATGCTAGTAATTTCATCGGTTGCGTTTGCCCCACACCGGAACACAACTGCTGGTCAGCGCAGTAGGATAAACGATAAGATGGTTGTAGCAATCCGGATGGACCCAGCACCAAGTGCTACCACCACTAAAATTGATTGACCCGACCACTGGCCGTTGTAACCATGTTTGTGGTCAGGCTTTGATAAAACGACAGACGAGGATAAGGGTGTCCAGTCATCATATATTACCCGGAGTTTAGAACCTATAAGAGTCTTTTCCAAACCTGGCTGGCCTTACGGTCATACCACGGATATAAATACACATAGATAACGCAAATGCATCTACGTCGCGTGTCCGAATCCGGATTTAAACCTCGACGAAGCGTCGGGGTTGGCCGTCGCTACTGACGTTCCGCGCGCCTGTTGTTGCAGCCGGTCGGCCGTGAAAATGAAGGAAATGCCTCGTTGGGGTTGGATAAACTGCAATAGCTCAAACAAGCGACGACTTTGAATCGATTTTGCGCAGAAAACGGAAAATTGGGTAAGTAAAATTTTTGGAAGAGATGTAAATTATATTTTTTTTCGATAGTCGTCATCCCGAAGATCATGGAACTGCGGCTCTTTTACTTTTATTTCCTCTAATATTTTAGAAATCTTTTTTTTTAGTTATGAAGTTGACATTTGTAAACTTTAATGACCGACAAACTTGTTGCCTTCGTATTTAATGAAATAGAAAAAAAAACTGTCACTTCTATATCTGTCAACGTCAAATCAAATCAAAGTAAACAAACAGTTCAATTCAAATAAGTAAATTCAAGTAAATCTTTGTAATACTCCATTTCCACAGTCCGTGTGGGATTGCCTGAATTCATTGCGTGGATTGTACAATTCAAAAGTACTCTCGTGGCTATCAAAAAGCAGGGCAAGAGTCGTCGAGAAAGGAAGAAATCGGTGTCCAAGAAGAAGTGCCAAAGGGTTCGAAAATAAATCGTAGACCAAATGTCGTGCAAAGGTCTTAGAGCAAAGCGGCAAAACGAAAGTCCGGAGTTCGTTCTGAGATCGTTAAAAATATTTCTAAAAACACTGATCACATGAAACACAAGCAAACAGAAAAGAGCTGTTGTGTTGAATCGTTTGTTTACTTTGATTTGATTTGACAATGACAGATATAGAAGTGTTTTTTTTTTCTTTTTCATTAAGTACGAAGGCACCAAGCTAGTCGGTCATTAAAGTGTACAAATGTCAACTTCATAACTAAAAAAAATATTTCTAAAATATTAGAGGAAATAAAAATAAAAGAACCGCAATTTCTTGATCTTTAGGATGACGACTATCGAAAATAAATATAATATACATATCTTCCAAAAACTTTACTTAGCCTATTCCCTACTCTTGGTACGTGCCAGTTGGTAGAAAAAATATACACGGTTGGTTTTGATACAGATTGAGTGGTTTACGTTATCTATTTGTATTTATATCTGTGGGTCATACAGAAGTTAATTGACCAACAAAATAAATGTCGAAAACTGAATGCCCGGGCAGTGTAACATCACAAGTTCACAACTTGTAAACAATAGTCGGTTTCGAAATAAGAATGACGCTCGGTAAACAAATGAACGCCGCGTGTCCCACGCTCGCGCCTGATCCGTATGCAACTAGCAATGGATCTGCGTCGGAATTATTTAGCATCCATCCAGGATTCTGAATAGTTGACGCGCTGCCAACGGGCGTTAACGGGAAACAGCTGAGGGTGTGTCCCTGTGCGAAATGCAACTCACCGGTAGATAATGAATTAGATATATTATTGCTGTGGGGTATTACTTCCATAGATAAAGTGTGTATTAGTGGAAATTAAATAATTACTTCATTACTTCTTTTTATTTGACAAAAGTGCAATTGTAATGAATGTAACTGTGAAGTCGATAATTTATTCAAACCATGAGCCTACAATAAAGTTGAAATAGGTAGGTATAAATTTAGGTACGTGACGTTTGAAAATTCGGGACCGAGGTAGAATTAGCATTAATAATGTATCTATACGTTTAACCAAGTCAATACAGTTTGGCCAACACAAAAAAGTGGAAAGATTCAGACGGGCGGGAATTCCACGTTCTCGCTAATTCATCTATACTTCCGAGTAATTTTTGCCAAGAATCTTCGCAAGAGTTGAACGGAGCGAGTAGGTATTTGGAGACAATCAACGGAAAAATGATGAATCTATCGGATGTTGAGAAAATTAAATTCCGGGATAAATAACTATATAATCAGCCACTTTTGCATTGATCCGAATCATCTTTATTGAATTAAATAATCTCCGATCATGGCCTTACACTTGTTTAACCACTAGGAACAACATAACTGCTATCTGCATTGTTCTGGAAATGCCATTAATTTACCATTACATTTCCTTTAAAAATATATTTCTATTTCAGTTCACTGCCCGGCTTAACGAAGAAGTTTAGTATTCTGTAATGTATACCTACTGGGATAGAAGTCAATGGACTTGGTAGCCGCGGAATTTTGATAAGATTAGATAGGTGACTGAAATATACGTATCGCAAATTGTCTGATTAAAATAAAATTCACACAGGAACAGTCGCATTGACCTTGACTTTAAGAAAGGTTTTAAACCACAGCAGCAGTGCAAGTCTCATCACCGAAAGCTCTCAAAATACTTGGTTCCAACAGGGTTCTTAGGAACCCTAACTACCTAACCAGGGTGTGGTACAGTCACGAGATTTAATTTGGTATCCACCTTAGGACCAAAGTCAATCTGACATTCTACAACAATAAGGTTGAGTTTCCTAAAAGTTACAAATAACTTGACATCTGTAATGACATTGACGACTTCAAGCATATTTTTCTTGAAATCGGTCCCAAATTAACGCTCGTGACCGTATGTATTTAACAAGGTCATGGTTAAGTTAACCAAACCTTTTTCAGTTTTTATCTATCATTGCCAAAACCGCTGTTGTTTCCGAAAAGGTCTTTGGGTTGACGATGTTCTGTAATTAGGAGCATCTCAAAATCGTTTTGTCTTTATTTTAAATTCATACCAGTCAGATTTCTATGAAAGCGAGACCACAGCGCTAAAGCTTGACTTTCATGGGTAGCGGCCGATGCGACAGACGCGCGCGGCTCACGCTAGCGACAGTCGCCCGGTCTGCGCGTCAGTAATAATAATTATGAAACATAATGGCGCCACTTTCGAGGCCAGCGGCTCGAGCCGCGCGCGGCTCGCGTCAGTAGCGACAGTCGCGAGCCGCGCGCTGCTGTGTTTGGTTGGTCTTCTACTGACGCGTGATGTGCGGTAAAAAATGGCGACTATTGTACCGTTTTCTATAGAAGAAGAAGAAATTCTTATTAATTTGGTTTCTATTAAAATACGATAAAATCCTTCATCACCTCTATTTCTGAAAATTGGATCAATTGAATTCCTTTGCTTGTAATAATATAGCAATAGCAAATCGTCATCCTCTTCTTCTTCTAGTATTGCTAGCAAAATATCTTTTTTAGAAGCCATCAGAGATCACAGATCACACAACTGCACTGGACGGACACTAACATAAATATGGCGTGCCAGCGGCCGCACGCGACTGTCGCATAGGCCGCGGGCCGCGACCCACGAAAGTTGAACCTCCGTATCAGCCGCGCGCGACTCACGCATTGGCCGCTACCCATGAAAGTCAAGCTTAAAAGTGGGTTTAACATTACCCCTTCGCCTGCCCGGAGGGGTATAGTGAGGACTTAAACTATCCCAAAAGGCAAAGGTATTTAAACCAAGTTCAATTCCTTAATATAACAAATAAAGTTGTTAAATCCAAACGTTTTATTCTGGCAGGTAAGATGTTATGATAATAGGAACTTTATCAAGGTGACAAAAGTAGTGTGGCCAAAGTAGTGTGGCCAAAGATAATTCCATTAATTAGGTACCTACTACATAATTGGGATTGTTCATATTTTTACAATTACGCCAATTCGAAAACCATTTCGAGGAAAAGAGTTTTAAAGCCATTCTGCATTATTAAGTTTTTGAAATATTTATCTATTTTGGATATTTCGACAAAAGTATATATTTTAACCTTTGTTTGACTTTCGTTTTTGGCTTAAAGCCCTCCTAGGTGTATCTTACGGGTTAGGCGAAAACAGCTTGAAATAGTATGTTTTAATACAGTATTAAAATCACTTTTTTTCATTGGATATCATTTAATTGTTGTAATTTATTAGAAAATGCCATCCGAAATTTAAAATAATAATGTCATCCATAAAATGTCTGCTAAATAAATAAAGATATTAAAACAAAACTATTGGCCCAAATGCAAAATTAATTAAATTGGTGTCTTAAAATTTCTTATTCTTTCGAATGAGAAAGTAAAATCCGTGAGTTATTTTTTTTGGTCAATCCCAATTAGTGGTGTGGCGCTGATTTGTCAAAGTTGACGTCATATACACCATCCGCTAAATTGACGGATAATGTATCTTTCGGGCTGAAGTCAGGACACTGGATGCTCCCTACTATCCCATATATTATTATAATAATTATATAGATACAAGAGGTCTTAAAAAAAAATGAATAAAGCACCACATATTTGAGACTAGGCCTACTAAAACAATACAGTCGACCAGGATCTCATAAACCTGTGTAGTTTCCGAGGCGGGCTGGGGTCCCGAATCCGGTTCGCGCCCGGGCGGTCGAGGCGGTTCAATGGGTCAACGAACGGGCGCGGACCTGTCGCTCGATCGGTTGCAAAACAACGCGCAGGGCACAGACTGATAACAGTATGATTGAACCGTACTGTTCTATGTCGAGAAGGTTATAGGTGTTTCGCTTGGTACGGGGCGAGATAAAAGTGTGTAAATTAGCGCTTTAGCATAATATGCCAAAATATGGAAATTCTTGTAAGAAAAGATCATAAATAAATAAATAAATATACGGGGACAATCTTACACCAATTGACCTAGTCCCAAACTAAGCTCTAGGCTTGTACTATGGGTACTAAACAACGATATAAATACTTATATAGAGAAATATTTATATACTTAAATATATAGAAAACATCCATGACTCAGGAACAAATATTCGTGCTCATCACACAAATATCTGCCCTTACCGGGATTCGAACCCAGGACGGCTAGCTTCGTAGGCAGGGTCACTACCCACTAGGCCAGCGCGTCGTCAATCATCAAACAGCCAAGAGCGTTTGTGGGAAGACAGGCCGGGGCGGGAGGTGAAGTTGGAAATTATAATCTTGTAACCACTAGTAACGGACTACGAAAATTTCATTCTGGTGATTAGATACTGCAGTCAGAATTAGTTGCACGATTTGACATTGAGACCTTGACCTACAATGAAATAGCACAACGAATTTCAGGTTTGTAATTCTTTCTCACTTTCTGACATACGCTCTTATGTTTTGTTAGCCTAAAACTGATAGGTACCCGTAGCCCGTTGTTAACTTTACAGTCTTCTACTTGCCACACGATGTCGCTAGTATCGCTAGGCGATCGGAAGAAAATCGAGAATGTTATAGGTAGGTACCTATGTTATGTAGGTGTCAAGGTTCTAACTAGCTAACTATGATGATTGATGTCACAGGCACTACAAACAGCATCAGGTGTTTGGACCTTGAACTACCCTTACCTCATTCAATGAACCTAACGTGACCCTCGTGACATTAAGTAGGTATAATCATTTTTATGATAGGTACATGAGCAAGCGCTAGGCGCAAACTGTTTTTATACTGTGCACTGTGGCCATGTTTCGGCCTTGGAGAACAAGGGGATATACATAGACAGTCTGACATTATACTAAAACTTCAGATGCTGATAAATATTGTAAGTAGTCGGTACTGTATTTGGACAAAATACTAGTAAGCTTATAATGGCTAGCATGACGGTGTTAACAGTGTAGACTTTGTTTCAAAATGTCGCCACAAGATGGCACCACTTCCTTTGCGCTTTTCTAATCCCGCCTCCCGTCTGCGACAACGGTTATCGTTATCGCATAATAAAACAAAAGTAACAAACAAACCCAACTTTTAAAGGTGGTTACATTATTTTTGTAATAATTGCTCTCTTCAAAAAGTAAAGACAAGAAAATCCACAGACTAAATATACCTATTGCAAGTATATTATCAAGTGATTTATTAGATATCTATTTGAATGTTTATGTAAGCAAGTGAAAACTAATATCATGTCTATCAGAGAGGAAAGGAAACATCATTGACGTAACGTAACTCATACCCGCTTATCAGTGCCGGCCGATGACTTGGACATTTCGCTCGCGCGTAATATCATGCTTTCACTTGAATACCACGAGAAACATAAAAAATAATTGTTTAATTATAGCTTTCCGACCGAACCAAGAAACAGGTATGTAGGTATAATCGGTACACGGCGATAATAAAAATTCTGAATTGACTTTATGACTTAGGTTATTTCTCAGAAGTGATTTGGATTGGATATGTATGTGCACGCACACAAGGCCGTATAATGTATTGGTACTATTGATAGTATGTAACATTATTGATCCTAACTAAAGAAGATGTTACCTATATTAATACCATGTGTATTTCGCTCCGTTTTCAATTTAAAACATGGAGATTCTGAACGATGGACAGCTTGGGTTAACTTGAGAAAGTTCTTAAAAATATACCTAATACCAATTCTGTATGATATCGAATTTTAGTTCCTTTCTCTTTCTCGCTATACGCGAGTAAAAGAGATGGGTCATTCGTTTTCTCGATTTTGATCTTCATACCTAGTAACTATCCAGCAACCTCTATCGGCCTAAGATAGCGACATTCCGCTGTGTCTGGGACAAAACAAAGATACGTACGAATTCCGCCTGAGTAATTACATCATTATTAAGGTTCCTAGTTTAATTACAGATGGTTGCAAGACTTGCAAGTAAGTTGTGATTCTGGTGGGTCCAAGTCATAGCTCATTCAGAACCTACCTTAGGGCAGTGTTTGCTCAATTTCCCATAGAATTGTTCCCCTTTCAGCCTAGGCTCCAGGGTGCGGCGAGGCGACATCGTTAATAATTAACACGACAGTTACATACCATTACCTAACCGTAACCGCCAGTAACTTTGCTTTAGTATTACCCGAGTTACAGTATTAAATATGCATGTTACTCACTATAGTATACTATCTATAGTAACTGTGATTTATTATAAATTATAATTTTGGGCCGATAATAGGTAAACGTATTATATTTAGAAGTTTTACTTAAATGACATCTTGTCAAACAGCAAAAAAATATCAGTAACTACTTATACAGTCAAGAACTTGAATTTAGGACCCACCTTAGGTCCAAAGTCAATCTGACTTACTTCAACAATAAGGTTGAGTTTCCTATAAGTTACAAATGATTTGGCATCTCTAATGACATGCACGACTTCAAGCCAATTTTTTTTTAAATGGGTCTCTATCTAACGTTCGGCGTTCGTGACCGTACCCATATAAGTAGTCACTGTGCTAGTACATCAACAAATTAGATACCTAAACCTTAAAATACTTCTTCAAAATTGAGTTCCTAAATTTCAATCTTCTACGAGTATATAAAAGGCAAACCTGACTCACTGATTTATATATCAACGCACAGCCGAAACTACTGTACCTAGAAACTTGAAATTTGGTACAGGGGTTCCTTTCATGAAGCAAGGATTTTCCGAAAGTCGACCCCCAACGGGAAGAAATAGGGGGAGTAGTGGGAAACTAATTCTACGCGTACGAAGTCGCGGGCGTCCCCTAGTTAGACATAAATCTCATCTTAACAGCGGTATAGACAAAATTAAATAGCGTAGGTGTACATCTACAGAACAACGATGAACACAAACACTGTGGGAACATTCCTAAAACAATACAAGCGAAGTCTCAATAACAATGAGCGTGACCTTGGACAATTTGAATAATTGAAAGTATTAACACTAAGAAGCATCCAAATTACGTATCAGATACGCAGAAATTCAAATACTTAACAACCTTTGGCTTTGACGTGGTTACACTATATCTTGGATCAATTGGAGCAATATATAAAATTATGAAGCTATGTATATTTTTGATATAGGTAGTAGGGAATGTAAACCGGCTAACCGGTTAACCGAAAAACCGATTAACCGAAACTTTTTGATCTCGGTTAAAAACCGGTTTTTTATAACTTTCGCCGGTTATTAACCGAATTGGAACTTGTCCTTAAAATACTGTAAATAGCCTTATATAGATACCCCAGAATATTCTTCAGACTATAAACTGACGAATATAGCGTGGAAACGTATCTTTATTTTGTAAAAATCAAGAATACATACTCGAATTTTTCGTGTAGCGAATAGTAAGAAGTTTTGTTAATTAAATTTCTTCATTAACGTGCTGAACGATACAATACAATTTATACAATACACGAGCTACATGAAACATTTACATTGCTGAAGTCCTTCTGGGGCATAAATGTCCAAGGGTCAGAGAGTCCAGGTGTCACATTGTCCATTGTCAAAAAGTCCGAGGGATGAAACGTCCTAGGGTCTGAAAGTCCAAGGGTCAAAAAGTCCACGGTCAAAAAGTCCGGAGGACGAAACGTCCCAGTGTCTGAAAGTCCTAGTGGTATAAAAGTCCATGGTCAAAATGTCCAGAGGATGAAACGTCCTAGTGTCTGAAAGTCCTAGCGTCAAAAAGTTGATGGTCAAAATGTCCGAAGGATGAAACGTCCTAGTGTCGGAAAGCCTGAATGTCATAATGTCTAGAATAAAAATAATTAAAAAAGTAATTCATCTGCATAATTTCCTGTGTATTATCTAACACCCTCAGGCCCATTCTCGGTAAGATCCAGATGCGTCAATGATAACTCGTAAGTACATGTGTCAACGAGAATTGACTAGCTGATACAGTAATGGACAGGGTAATACTGGGGCCCAATTCTACATTGTCTCTTCCCATATTGTTGTCTACGTGGTGACAGCTCTTAAGCCTGTTAATAGTTAAATAAATGTACACTAAAGTAATTTGTGCAATTTGGACATTGTGACATTGAGACATTGTCACATTAGGCCTTTTTAACAATTTAATATTGTTACACTAGGACTATCCGACATTAGGGCATTATAACTTTCGAACTTTTCGACAATGGACAATATGACATATATACTATCCGACGTATGGACAATCCAACCAGGGGGCATTATAACCTTCGAACTTTTTGACAATGGACAATGTGACACATGAACTATCCGACATATGGACATTCCGACCAGGGGGCATTATAACCTTCGGACTTTTTGACAATGGACAATGTGACACCTGGACTCTCTGACCCTTGGACATTATTATGCCCCAGAAGGGCTGAAGTTAATTTATATAATACTTAATACTTATTCCCTATACTAATCGAACAGCTTTAAACAGTAACCGTCCCCACTCCGTTTTAGTTTGCCGCGTTAAAAGAGCAGAATGGGTTTGTGGCTCGGCTGGGTAAACCCCATTGTTTTAGTTTGCTATCTGCCCTACCACTAGTACCAATATTTTTGTGGCAAATTTCTTAAACTTTTAAAGTTTAACATTGTATAATTAGTTTATTTAGTACAGAGTATATCATTTAAATCTCAAAAAATACACCGTTACGAGTAACACCAATAGTAACCAAGAATAGTAAAATTATCGTCTAATACTTCGATTTCAAATAGTTTGCAAAAAACCGGCTAAAAACCGGTTAACCGGTTTTGAATCCGTCGAGGCGGTTATTAACCGGTTTTTGATTTTCACCGGTTTTTACATTCCCTAATAGGTAGATGATGCTTAAATAGAGGATGTTAAACATATTTAAATAGCATTACACAATTAAGTTCGGCTTTATCTGAACATTTACACGTGTAGTGTAGTGTAGCTGCTCCTTAAGGTGCACGATCAATTTTTTGAGCAATAATCCCGACAACAATAGCTGTTTCACTCTAAAATGGCCCGTGTAAGTGCAACTTTGAGGCACCACCTAATTAGCTGTGGCGCTGACCTGGTAAACCAAAAAGTGGCATCTCCTAGGAAATATTGGCAGTATGTGCAATCTTATTATTACTAACGGAAGAGAATCGAATCTTCGTTAGCGTTTTGGCTTGGATGGGTACTGCAGTTGTACTGCACCCTAGTGCCGGGAAAACCATGCTTTTTTTCACTTTACTTTTATGTCTTGTCTCAATCACTGTTTTTCAAAATTGTATAGACCTTTTTAAGTTTTTTTATAAGTAGATGCCTTCCTGCTAGATATAAATTGTCTATACATTTACATATTGTCGTGCACCGTCTTATATACAAATATAAGTAGGTGGGTTTTTGTTGTTTTTCTCCTTTTCTCCCTCTATCTCGCTCGTAAGATTTTTGGCATGTTTTCCTGCTGATCTACGAATGTTATTGATATTATATTTAATTTAATATTTATAGCTTTATATAATGCTAGACTAAATAGTACCATTGTAATTAAGTTTAAAAAAAAGCGGCCAAGTGCGAGTCGGACTCGCGCATGTAGGGTTCCTTACCACTATACATCTAAATAAATGTATTTCTTTATTCTTTATTATATTGGAGTGGATTGAATGAAAGGTAAAATGCGGTTTACGATTTATAACGTATTAAAAAAAAACTAATTATTAGATCTCGTTCAAACCAATTTTCGGTGGAAGTTTGCATGGTAATGTACATCATATATTATTTTTACATTTATCATTCCCTTATTTTGTGGGGGGGACACACATTTTTCCACTTTGGAAGCGTCTGTCGCGCAAATTATTCAGTTTAGAAAAAAATTATATTAGAAACCTCAATATCATTTTTGAAGACCTATCCATAGATACCCCACACGTACGGGTTTGATCAAAAAAAAAATGAGGTTTAGTTCTAAGTATGGGGAACCCCAAAAATTTATTGTTTTTTTCTATTTTTGTATGAAAATCTTAAAGCGGTTCACCGAATACATCTACTTACAAAGTTTCCACAGTATAGCTCTTATAGTTACGGAAAAAAGTGGCTGTGACATACGGACGGACAGACGGACGGACGGACAGACATGACGAATCCATAAGGGTTCCGTTTTTTGCCATTCTGCTACGGAACCCTAAAAATGACGGACTGCTGAGTTTCTTGCGGCGTTTCTTCACAGCAGTGTCTCCTCTTGGGAAGCGCTGGTAGATTCTTGACGTGTAAAAGTGCACGTGCAGCCTACTTACTGAATAAATGTCTTTTATCTTTTTATCTTTTGTAATATGGGGAAAATGGGGAAGAGATGTAAAAAAAAATATGATGACGTAATAAAAATACAGTTTTTGAACTAGTTTTGAACCATTTCTTCAGAGGTCTCTTTTGCGATTCGAGGTAACTTAGCGCCAAGATATGCCAGATAAGTAAACACCCCCTACATAGGCAACCGTGTCGGTATCTAAAACACTTAAATATAGAATCCAAAGCAGTCTAGCAGCAAGCATAAACAGTATTCGTTACAGCACGAAGCGTCAAATAGCGAGTGACCTTGCTGGCACTGACCGACCTTCACGCGATCCATATTCAATGAGCTCGCTACCAAGACTTTGTAAAGCAATATCACGATGCTTTATCAAAACAAACATGATCTGTTACATCTTTAATGGATTATTTTCTGTTTATGTAACACCAGGGCCTTAGCAAAGGTCAGATGTTAAAGAAACCTATGGAATATACATTATGAGTTTTAGGAATTGGTAACTTCAAGTGCCTTTGTAGAATTCGGAGATTGGCCCTGTAGAAGCAACCCTGAGGACTCGTTGTTTTAAGCCCGACGCATACTATCCACATAAACCAATAGGCGGTATCTCAAATTCAATAGCCAAAGCAGATTAAATCCTCTCCCGTTAGTGATAAGGTTGCAATTGCTACAGGAGTTTTGTCTGAGATACCGCCATTTATCTTAGCAGGGAAGAATGCAAAATTAAAGCAAATAACTCCTCGAATAAATAGGTAGCGCCGCAACATCAAAATTTGAGGGACAAAGGTGGATAGTCTACGACAGCGATTCCCAAAGTGCCAAACCAAATTTATATTGATAATAAAAACTACAGCTGAGATAATAACAGTCACAATGGGGTTCCATTAAAATAAAAAAGGATTTGGTGAGTATTCCTGTTACCCCAAAAGTTTGGAATACCTTAAATAATGAATAAATATCGGGGGACCATCCCACACAAATTTACGTAGTTCCAAACTAAGTTCTAGGCTTGAACTATGGGTAAGCACCGATAAACATACTTATATGTATAGAGAAATAAATACTATGTATAAATTATTACAGACACAAAGAACTATTTCGTGGACATTCACAGTCATTTAGCTTTTGATAAATACCACCAACAAAGTCGTAAAATGGAACCATCAAAAAGTATTTCTCAGTTTTTATGGTATAAAACAAGTTTTAAAACTATAGCCACAGTGGCGAATGCTCGTATTAATAATAAGGAACGTCCAAGTCGAATAACTCGTAGACTAACCCCTCATCTGGCAACACGTATAATTATGACTCAATTAACTTGAAGATACGCTTCGAGTACATTTTCTAGATGGCCAGTAATTACTGGTGTACGGCAACTTAGCATAAAACACAGGCCGACCGCGTTGACAAACTGAGGTGAGAACGTTAATTACGCTGTTGAATATTAAGTACATTTGTTTTTTCCTAAAAAAACTCGAGGCTATAGGGTTTTTATTACAGACAGAAAGACTAGGTAGTCGCTTGATCTATACTTCTATACTAATATTATAAAGTTGCAGTTTGTTTGTTTGTTTGCTTGTTTGAACGCGCCAATGTCAGGAACTATTGGTCCGATTTGAAAAATTCTTTCAGTGTTAGATAGCACATTTATCGAGGCTTTATATCATACTAACATAAACCGAAGCGAAGCGAGGGCGGGTCGCTAGTATAAAGATATAAGGAATTCGGGGTGAAGCAAAACTAAGAGTTTCGGGAAAGACAGTATGGTATATTGATCTTAAATGTGCAGATTAGTATTAAGAGAATAAATTAGCAGGAGGGATAAGGATAGTATACTTAGTAGGCTTAAAGGAAATCTAAGTCTCGAATAGGTGTGCCTATTGTAGCTTTTGGGAAACAAGGTTTAGACAAACGATACAATGGCATGATATTTCGGGAAGTCAATATCGATTTTCGGTCATAAATATGTATTAATAAAATACTAACAAATCACTACATATTATAAAACAAGTCCCCGACGCCTCTATCTGTCTGTATGTTCGCGATAATCTCAAAAGCTTCTGAACGGATTTTCATGCAGTTTTCACCATCAGTTAGATATTTTTTGATGGAAAGTTTTGATGTATAATAAATTCTGGTTTATTTATGGGTGTTACAGAAAACTCACCTAAACAGAAGCGAAGCGAGGGTGGATCGCTCGTTAAGCGGGCATTACATTATATAAATTGCAGAGCGCTAATTCAAGTAGGTATAGTGCCAGTGCAGCAGAGCTCATACGACCGCACTAGATTGGATCACCTGACTAGCTGTCTTTACACTATACAAAATAAGTGTACCAACTCACCAGTGCTCTGTAAGTTGTACAATGTAATGGCCGCTTTAATAAAATAATTCTAAGCTAAAGATTCTGTATACCCAAACTGTCCTACTTTGAAAAGGAAGGTAACTCAAACTCCTTAACAACTTTTTGCCCAACTTTTCTTTACATTTAAATTCTATTACTAGGTCCGCCTCGTTCCTTGCGAGTTCTGCGCAAGTGGCAGCGGGAGCATGTGCGCAGCTTCACTGGCTCATAAAGCGTCCCTGATAAAGCCTCGAGTCCTGAGGGATAAGGGGACAGGAGGGCGGGAGGGGCTCACGTACACTGGAGATGAAAGCGTTATTAAAATTTACAGAATCAAGTTAGTCTACGAGTATAGCACGGACGTGTTTAGTTTCGATTTCTTGTGTCCTTAAACAACTTGACGTTTCCTTTGGAATAAATTCAAACTTTGTTTTTCCATCTACACGTTTCAAAACGTTTGAGTGCTTGACGTATTGATTATAAGTCCTAGTCCAAGTACACCTTTCGTGTGTTGTCTAGACTGTCTTGAAGCTCAATCTTTGTGTTTGTCTAGTCTACACTTAGATTGAGCAGAGTTGTTCGCTGCTTTTGAAGAACAGACAGCCCGCCAGAACTTTTGATAGATCGAGTCTGGCTGTCAGTCGAGGTCGAGGTACGGTCACTTGTAATATAATTTTCTCAAAGATGCTCGGAACTGTACGCGTTGATGTTTATGGCTCCCTACATTAAGAAAATTCATTATTGTCCGCTGCTCTAACCTTTTAAATTTGCTTACTAACATTAAACTGACTAAAGGAAAAATTACATACTGCCAACCACCCCTAGACTCTGTAGCCTCTGTAATTACGACATTTAAAAAAAACCAAATCTTTGGTTTGGTTATTTATGTGCGGTTAAACATGGTGCTCGAATAGCTTGTTTAAGTGGCATGTTTAGAAAATAAAAAAGCGGCGAATTAAACAATTTTACTTGGTTACCTGGTAGTTATTTTAATTTTAATATTTTTTTATATATTTATTTCCTCACATTGCTTCAGTAAAGCACTATACAATGCTCGACCGGAACAGGGATTGCAGGATTCGGTTTATCCGGCCTCGCCTACGACTCGGCCGTCTACACTGAGAGAAAAACTAACTAAAATAGAGTAATTATTACTAAAATATTACTTAATCCGAGGACGAGAAAGGTGTTCTAATAGCAACAAATTGACTTTTGTAAATTCTATTAGTAGATTTTACATATATTGTGTTTGTAATTCCAAGCGTGCAATAGTAAAATCCGAAACCATGACGTCATACATAAACACAAACTGTTTTGTAATTAGAAGTTTTCATGTGTGATTCCCGCAATTATATGCTATGTAATTCCAACAGTGCTTTATCAATATCCGAGGTGATGACGTCACAGTTGAGAACTAACCGCTTTGTAATTCCGACAATGCTTTAGCAATATCGAAGGTGATGACGTCAGGGTTGAGAACTAACCGCATTGTAATTCCGACAATGCTTTAGCAATATCGGAGGTGGTGACGTCACGGTTGAGAACTAACCGCTTTGTAATTCCGACAATGCTTTAGCAATATCAGGGGTGATGACGTAACGGTTGAGAACTAACCGCTTTGTAATTCCAACAGTGCTTTAGCAATATCGGAGGTGATAGCATCATAGGTTTTACGAACTGTTTTGCAATTCCGAGCTAGCTGTTGTTATTCCAGAGGTAATGACGTCACAGGTAAGAACTGAACTGTTTGCAATTCCAGGCAATTAAACCGGCTCCACACGTTAGCGGCAACGTGTGGTGCCGGCCTTATCTTGTCATTTTGAAGGTCATGACACCACAGGTCATAAATCATTACCTGTATCGAAATACGATCTTTCAGAGTACCAACACAGTAATTGTGTAATTCTCGATCATAGGTCGATATAGGTGATGATTTGTAACCTAATGACGTCGTCACCTGCAAGATAGCAATGAAAAACGCTTGCAATCACAGGTTAGTTTTACCCATAACGCCATCTCCTTCCATTATCTTCAAACGTATACTTTTTTATACTTAGGTACACAGGAATTGTGTAGGTCTTTGAAAATCCAACAACAGTATAAGATAAAACTACTATAAACCTATGATGTTATCACCTCCACAATACCAAAGGCGGGTTTTATAATGATTTAATGAGATATTCTGATATCGAAAACATGTAAGATTAAGGATAATTCGTACTGTTCTTGAAATCTAGCGATCTGACATTTTATCTTATTGATCTTTATAAAACCTTTAGTTTTAGTGGATTAGGTGAATCGTATTCAAACTGTGGTTAATGTCAACAATCATTTATTGGTAAAGTTGTAACTTACAATCTCCTTCACGTTTAACAGTTAGCCTATCTACTCACAATAATATCATCTATATAGCTTATGATAGGTATGGTGCTACAATTATTAGAACCGATAAATCTAGAGACATACAGAAAAGTGCATACTACTTTTTCTACAGAAATACTGATTCTAAATAGAAATAACCCAAAACTCTGTGAAACAAGTAGTGTGCACTTTTTTGGTTATCTAGGCTTATTGTATGTACACTAATAAATAATGAACTTAAAATTAAATACATCTTATGAGAAGGTACAGTCGACGTCAAAGATATGTTTACACTTTAGTACCTCGTCTCTTTACCCGCTATGACAATTTAAAATGGCAGTTGCAGTTGTAGTTGTAGTTGTGTATGATAGCCTGATGCACCTGCTACAGGTGTACTCTTTGGACCTTAAACATAAAAATAAAAAACAGTTAGCTAACAATAAACTGGGTACCTACCTATATGACCCAACGTGATATTATAATAAATGCTTAATGAATGAATGATTGACCATGATTTGTTTTGTGGCATGAAGTCATCACTAATTGTACCAATTTCCAGCAGTAATAAGTAAATAGCATAAGCTACTCCATTATTCTCAGAAAACCAAAAGCCAACTCAAAGTCATAAACAAATGTTGTTGTTATTTATAATGTTTTAAGAGCAATACTATGTTTATATATATAGGTACATACATACATACAATCATTTTCTTGATCTTTAAGCCCACAATTGCTAGATGAGCACTGTAACTTAAAAATAAGTTTCATGTTCTCAGGATACCTATTTGAGAATACAGGCGCGCTGGCGTGAGAATATGTATGTATGTACATTACGTTATACTTTGTATAAAAAGGCAAGACATCCATACAAAAAGTAGATTATATTAAAGTTGAAAAAAAAACAAGAACTTACGCTTGGTGTTCTGTTATGAAAGCCAGTGTATTCAGAGTCAGCCTCTAATGCTTTTAATTCAGTTTTCCAATTGTCTAGGTTCGCTTTGAAGTGGGCTCTGTCTCCAGGTATTGGAATAAGTTGGTTGATTTCATCGGTTCCTAAGAGTCTTAATAGGCCAGCATCTATTTTTCCTTCTAAAAAAATATAGAATATTAATTAGTTGGTTACCTGTTCCTTGCTTCGCACGGATTATAAAGGTACGAGTTCGTATCTAACCCCAGACAGCAGCAGCAGACGACGTGTCGCTGCGACACTACTGGTTTCTATGTATTTGTGTGAATGCGATGCATCACTTGCTACAGAAGGTATCTAACACCATCCTCAACGAACAAACTATATGTATACCTGTAACTTACAATTACATACATACATACATTAAATCACGCCTGTTTCCCGGAGGGGTAGGCAAAAACCACTTCTTCCCACTTGCTACGATCCTGACAAATCTCTTACCTGTAACTTAACTTACATTAAGTACAATATTTGGTAAAACGATGGGTAAAACTCACTGTTAAAACCGTCGATGTACTCGGCGAGGCCCCAACTACATAGAAGGTCTCTCGTGAGATTGTCCATTTTATTTTATCAGCTTGATTTTTTCTTCCTGCTCACTGCACTTGATGCTGCACATGGCATATAAAACTTGATTTGTTTTTTAATGTTTATAAGTAACGCAATTTAACGACACACCCAGTACAAACCAACACTCAGAACGGGAAGAAGCAATACGGCGTCGCGTCGCGCCTCGCGGTCGCTTGCTCGTATGGCGTGGTTTGCTGCCAACATTACAACACTGGGAATCACTTGGCATTTTGTTGAAAATATTAAATTTCACTTAAACCACCTGTATTTAGTAATTACAGTAAAGCCGGTGTAATCATAGGATAGGGTAAAATCCCCAAAATAAGAACATTAAAATTCATTTTATTAATTAATTATTTTATACGGAGAACAGGTACTATTTTTTATGCGCGAAACTCGCAGTGCGGTGCGGTGCGCCAACGCCGCCGGCAAGAGAGTGAGAAAGTGGGAACACATATGACGGAAAATCCGCCCGTGAAAACGATACCTAATAGCCTAATAGGGAATATTCATGATTTATTCACAGCTTCAATAAAAGCTAACTGATGTACCTAACAAATGGGTAAGAAAAATATTTTTTTTGAATAGCTATAAAAATAATCAAGATATATTAAGCCAACAAAGATTTGTTCCTATCACTTTCTAGCAAAACAGATTTTTACGTGGACTTTATAATATGGCCAACCTGTTACAATGACGTCACTGTGCACTCCGGATCTCTCGTGTCTTATTAGTAGTTTAAAATGCTTGTATAGTCTGGCAAAAATGTTTTGAAATTAAAAAGTGCCAACACTGTAGTGTCATCCCTTTCAAATCAATCAAAGAAAAAACAGACGACACTACAGTGTTGTCACTTTAAATTTCAAGACTTTTGCCAGACTATATCATCCGTATTTCTTGACCGATTTTAATTTTAATTTCACTCTTGTTGATGTCTCTTACGGTATGTATTTTGATAGGATCACGATAGGATACACTAACAATAAGTAAAGGCCACTCGATCTAGACAGTTTTTCAGCGATACCTAACTCAATATAGGTTTTTCCTACTATTTGGGGAAAAAAAATAATTGAAAGTATTAAGTATTAAAGGTGAAAGCACACCTTCTGTCTTGTCTGTAAAGCTCGCTTCCCACAGTAGAATAAGACGTTCTTAGTATCGTCGGGAGTTTATAGAGTAAGTACACACGTAGGTACGCAGTCAATCAAAATTCATGGATTTGACTTTGACACTAGCTACACTAAATGGCGCTGTACGTGGTTAAACGTCTTTGATGTGTTGATTGTCAAATGTAAATGAAATGTATAAAAAATATACTTCATAAGAAAATAAATTTAGAGATAGGTACTGTCCTTATGAATAACGGCAACAAGCTGCTGGCAATATTAAGTTATGTGTTCGTTACTGGTGCCACTACCCTATTAACCGTCAAAGATTACTAAACTCATTTTGTTATTTCAATCAAAATAAATGTAAACAAAACAAACCAATTTTGCACATGGCAGTAACGTGGTTGTGTTGGCATTACAAAACTCGTTTAGTGATTCCTACAGAAACGAATATGAACACAATCAATCTATTTACTAAATACCAGTAAACTTTGTAATGTTAGCATAAACTCAACTGGATTGTTATTTCAAATGAGTCAAAGTAATTCCAGCGAACTTATTTTTTAAATATTGTAAATTTTTGTAATTGAGTCATGTACTAAAATCATAACTTGGAATCACAAATGGCTTTTCCAAAAATAGGCAATATAATTCGTAAAAATAAGAGAACTTTAATAATAATTACAGTGATTTGTAATAAATACTGAAATTTGGTTTATGTTACATTTATTAAAGTCTGTTTGTTGAAATCAGATTTAGGATAACTAAGCTGTTTGTAGAAATAGGTAACTTCTACAAAAACCGTAAAACTTCAGTAATTAATAGTAAAACTTTATTTTTTCCCCAAGTACAAACCTGTTTTTTAATTCCTGGTGATGATTTTTTTCTCAGTGTACCCCCAACTCATCCAGCAATCCTTTACTTCACAGCCTCTGGAGTAATGAACTATTTATCCAACATTAACCTCAAAAATATCGTTTAAGAGCGTGTCAGATATTTTTAAACGCAATGTTGGTAATTTATTTTTGCTGGTGACTGTATATAAAGCCAGGGTGCAATGATCACTTACGGTAGAGGCACAATAAATAAGTAACAAAATATACCTTTATCAGTGTGAGTTTTTTTTGAACGATACCTAAATTAATTTTAGGTCGACGAAACGGTCAGCAAGAAGTTTAGACAGCGTGCAGGATGATCGTAAATTTAACCGAAGGCCAGAAACTTGATCTAAAAGACGCCCCCGGGCTCCTGTTGGAACCATCTGCAGTAATAATGTGTACTTACTACACCTGAATTTGAATTTAATATTGTGCTAATTCTACAAAATTACTCTTGAGGAGTAAAAGTAAAATAACAACGAATAATCAGAAAGATGAAAGGCAAGAAATTCTACTTTTACTCATTTGTAACTTGTAAGGGCATTTTAAATGCTATGTTATAGCAAACCTAATATTTTTGAGGTCATGACATGACCTTTGCTCTACAACTTAAAAATACTTTTGCTGATTTTTACTTATGCAGTGCTTTTCAATCAAAACCAAAGACATGAAACCTCTTTGAAGGACACGTATGAAATAATTAAATAAAAGATACCTATAAGTATGTTAAGAGGCATTTCATATTGGAAATTAAAGTGATTAGTGAAAAGTAACAGTAATTACGGTAAAGTCTACGAGTGGGTAATGTTGTCAAACTAGTTATTTTTACAAAATCTACTTCTCAGCAATCCAAGGAGAACTAACTTTTCGTCACAATAAATTAAACCCCCTCCCCTGACGTCGCTATCACCGCTTTCGTCCAGCGTCCGCCAAAACGAGAAAGTTTAATTATTTGATCTATTGATTAATATTACTACAAACATAATGGTCATAAATAGAATAGTAATAGGTACTTTAAATATTTATTGTAGTTTGGTTTCTTTAGTTTATACCGCCCGCTATGTCTGTGTCCAATAGTGTCCATAGCTATTTCTCTGTCCTATAACCTTGTCGCTATTTAGTGGCAACACCGCCTGTTGTATACCTTTAAGTATAGTTTAAATAATTCTATTTTTATGATTGAAATGTAAAGTTCTGTCTTTTTGTGTTGAATAAAGAGTATATTTTGTAGTGTATTGTACCGGACGGCCCTTCTGCGACTTGTCACTTTTCTTCATATTGTATCTACTATTACTTTTTGCCTTAAGCTTTTATTTATAAGGTATATACTTAAGCACCTAAGGAATATCCTAGCGTATGAAGCACGAGTGTTGATTGGTTCACGTGGATGCTAGCCCATAAGGTTGCCATACGTCAGGATTTGTCTGGAGATGTCAGGATTTTTAATTCTTTGCCCGGATGCCCCGGATTGCGGCCGGACTTGGCAAGTGTCAGGATTTTTAGGAATTACCTATATATTTATCACAAAGTTTACACAGTTTTAACTAATGAAAGGATGCATAAAAATAGTACGTAATGAACAAAAACAATAATATTTCTTTCAAAACATTTTAAAATAGGATAATTAATTACAGCTAAAGGGATCTTAATCAATTTGTTTGCTTAAAACTCTAGCTTCGCAGAGCGCAGCGCGCATCGCCCCGGGGCGTCGTTCAAGCTACGCCAAATGTCTGTTACAAGAAATATCAGAATTTTTATTCATATGCCAACCCTAGCCCAGTAGGAACAGCGGGCGACTCGGCGCGCGCGGCCGCGCGCATTCCGCCGGTCAACGCACGCGCCGACGTTTTACACATACATACACGCGTTTATTTTTACCCATCGATCCCGATCCAAATGATTGCACACAGGTATTAAATGATCTACGGCATCTTGCAGTTCTGCTGCAATAACAGTAACGTTGTTTTTACTAAAATTAAGCCTTTGGAATTTGTTTTGATTGTAATTATGAAACTAATTAAGCCTTGATATCGGACATATAAATCGGAAGAATTTAAGATGAATTATAGTTTGATTGACATTCTAAACTAAACAATTTGGGACATTATAGGCAACATATGAATTTAAAATTAAATGGTTTAGATTTATATTGCCCACAGAAAACGACAATTCCAATGGCCATCATCCTCACATGATCTGTACAAGTCTAAATCAATGTTTTTAAAAACTATCAAGCATTCGATACCCTTTCTATCGGGCAAATTGAAACAGTTGGTTCACAATTTCACTCAGTCAACGTCGAATGTAGGTCTTGGTGGCTTTTATTTATCTTCTTTGACCTGACTTCTTACTTTAAAGACGTGATTTAAGTGCGCTTTATCTCAGTGTACCAGGTAATCATTACCAAAAATAAGAGGGTAAAAGTCAGAGAAAATGAGTTGTGAGTTTAGAAAGTGAATCTATTGAACGGAAGGCAATTTATCTGAAGTGAAATAAATTGCGTAACGAACGTAATGTGCTCATGCTCGTAGTGAGCGATAAAATGCCTTTAAAACAACATTCTTCAGTGTGAAATGAATTGTATTGAATTTAAACTATTAAACTGGAACTCAAAACATTTTTTTGACAAAATAAACACAGTGACTACAACACAACTGACATAGTAAAAAACGGCCAAGTGTGAGTCGGATTCGCGTATGAAGGGTTCCGTACAATTAGTATAAAAAATTATGTTTTTTGTATGAGATTTTTAAAAACAACAAAAAAATTACCTTTGTTGTCCGGGAGCCCCCCTTAAATATTGAAACCTGGTGTTCACCTATTCGTATCGCTGAATAATTTTTTATGGAAATAAATATGTTTTGTCGATATTTATTAAACGTTTGTAATTCAGTGATTTTGAAATCGTTTTTGTTGACCTCTTCATCTCGCGCGTTGCATATTTTAATTATTTTTTCGGATACATTGGGAATATCTACATACAATAGGTTTTAAATTGAAATTTTCACATCTTGAAAAACACAGTACACATTGAAAAGTGGTATTTTTACGTAAGGCCAATACTAATAAGTAATAATGAATAATGACAACAAACAATAATTATGTTGAAATATGGACCGACTATACTTCATTTAAATCAACTTTATTATGAAGAGTTGCAGTGTGATGCATAATTCATCATTGACGGGCGGAAGCAAACACCTTGTAATTCCTCTATACTGGAAATTGTAAACAACGCAATGATAATAAACTATATTCACGATACTGACTAAACATGAAGGAAGCGGCCAAGCGGCAAAACAGTATATTTTTACTCGTGTTTTGTTTTGAAGTCCCAAAGTCTTCCTAAACTTTATGAAATATTATTTAGACGTAGGAAAAGAAAACCTTCCCGCATCATTCTTAATTCCTCTGACCTCAGTGTTGCGTTAAAAGACTTATTAGATAAGCGTACGACATAAGTTATCTTTAGATGGTATTGTACAGTCACGATATGGACTAGAACCGCCGCTTCCAGATCTACATGGTAATCCATGAAAGAGGCACATGTCCAGCAGTGGACAGATATATGCTAAAGAAGAGAAGAGAGAGAAGAGTACAGTCACGAGATTTAATTTGGTACCCACCTTAGGACCAAAGTCAATCTGACATTCTACAACAATAAGGTAGAGTTTCCTAAAAGTTACAAATGAATTAACATCTCTAATGACATTGACGACTTCAAGCATATTTTTCTTAAAATAGGTCCCAAATTAACGCTCGTGACCGTTCCTTGGAAAATTGTAACGATCAAGTGTACGTACGGTTCCCTATTGGATGGCATGAAATTATTTGTCATATTATTGTTACGCATAATTGCTTTTAGCCGAATTAGCGATGGGCATACTCATCTTGAGTTAAAAATTTATGCGATTGAAGGGGATCCCTGTACGTACACATAACCTGAGAAATTCAAACCGGCCTAATACCCTAATAACAACGCATTCATAATAATTCAAGGCAGAACAAATTAGGGTTAACGTAACACTTTCGTAGAAAACAACGCAAAACGAAATTAGTTGTAATGTGATGTGACCAATTAGCTTAACTAAGACAACCTTGAATATGAATGCATATGTGTAAGGATTTGCGATTTAAAACCAAATTAAATCCTACCGGGAATCGACACCTGCACGTTTAGGATTCAGTAGCGTGACGCTACGTCATTTTGAATACCAATTTAAATGAGGAATGAGGAGCGGAATTTAGAACGTATGGTAAAAAGCCGGGGTTTTTCGATGAGTAGGTAAATTAAAGCGTAAATCGCAGAGGGATTAAGTATACTATAGTTGTGTGGCTGGTGCTCTAAGTTAAGATCGGAAAATTCGAGATACTTACAGAATAAATTTAAAGTTAAATATTCTAATGTTGAAACCGACTTCAAAAAATCTCTCATCTCTCTTCATTCCGTGAGTACCTTGAAAGAATAGTTCTCTTCTTCTTTTCTAATTTTAGGTTAGGTTTGACCTTTTAATTTGTGGCAAAATGTCGATTGATAACTGAATTTTCCATGAGTTTTCACACAGACCTACTTCGTTGATTTCTTCGTTAGTTTGAATTGATTTCGTTCTTTAAAACACAATCCTTATCCTTATCGTAGTTATCAAGTCAATAAGTCCCACCATTACACTATGTTGCAAAAGACTGTGCGCATCTAGATCAATTTAGACGTTACGTAAACTACTTGCACAATAATGCACAGTACTGCAAAGAGATACCTCACTATAACCATTGCCACTTTGTAATTGCTAGTAAACAAGTTATAAGCATGAGTAGCAAGGCATTGCACAATATCTACGCATTAATATTCGCAAGCTAGACATGGTTTTTGCTCAAGCTTAGCTGCGATCCACAACTAAATAGAATCCTGCCTTGATTACCCTAAATTAATCAACGGAACTCACGTTACGTTATCTGTTTCTGTCCCCTTCTCTTCAGAACAACTAACGCGATCTCGAGCCTTCCGATCAATACACATTTGGCAGACCTTTAAGCATTAAATTCAGATCCAAATTCGACCCTAGTGCGGCAAACGAGCCTCCCCGAAGGCACGTCCCAATTCGACCCTCCGCACGTTTTGACCTACTTCTGAAAGCCGCTCATTTGCAACCGTAGGTTTAAAATGGGGTTGCATAGTAATGGTTTCTTGCCCCCGAACTGAGGGATTTTGTTCTCTATAGGAGCCTTTTATCTCTTTCGTGCTGCGTCGAATAGGTTGACCCAAATCTCGTAATTGTCACTTGATGAGTTTCTGACTTGCAGAGTATTTTGGTGTTTCTTACGCAACAGAAAACCAAACATCACTAGCCAATCGTATATTTTCTTCAAAAACTCAGAATCACTTGCTGTTGCTACTATTGTTATTGAAGAGCCCACGAAACTCAATCTAGTTCGAAAAGACTACCGGATGATATATAAATAATTAGTCACGCCATAAATGGGGGAACACGAAATTGCAATTCTGCAATTCAAAAAACTGGCACAGCATTTTTTTTGTGATAAGCCTGATGTATAAATGCAGTAGTGTTTTTTCTTACGCACAAATTGATTCAGATGAGGTTTAGTTTTTGAGGAGATCGATCATACGAGATACTTAAGTAGGTACGAGGCGTCGCTTCTCATGCTGCTGCCACTGATTAGGCCCATCAGGGCGGCTTGCAGCACTGCATTTTCATATAATCCTACCCCTCCCCTGTTCCGAAGAATAAACGAAACTTGCGAGTCTTATTATCATATTAGACATCGGACTTGGTATGGTATGGTATGGTGATGGACTCCTTTTTTCCGCACTTAGCCCGTGTATGTCGGGCCATTGTGCGTAGGGGTGCCGGCTAGTAGTCTAGCCAGCCTAACTCCGACCAGAAGCGCAGGATCCTCCTGGTATCTCCACAGGCTTCTCGGAGTGACCTCGGTGTCTTGAGGATTTCAGTCCGTTGAGCGGCTACACCTACGCATTCCAGGATTACGTGGGGGGCTGTTTCGTCAGCCGACAGGCATCCCCTGCATAGGGGGCTGTCGGTCATACCTAGAACATACAAATGTTTGTTAAGCAAGCAGTGACCAGTAATGTTTCCTACAATTATTCGTAGGGCATGTCTATCTAGTGATAGGAGACGCTTAGTTAGACGCGCGTCCGGGTGTGGCACAGTTTCCCTTGATTGTCTACATGTACTGGTATTTGCCCATTGATTGGCATGTTGTTCAAGTGTTCTGTGACGTAACCATGACCTTAGCTGGTTAAATGCTAATGGAAGCATTGGAGCGGGACCGATCGCTGGGCGGTCTGATCCTCTCCTGGCCAGCTGGTCAGCTGCATCGTTACCTAGAGATCCACTATGCCCCTTTATCCATTGTAGCGTGAGTTGGTTATTTGAACCTATCAACTCCAATGCTGAGTGGCACTCTAGTATGAGCCCGGAATGTATTATTTTGTTGTCTAGGGCTCGTAGTACCGCAGCGCTGTCAGAAACAATTCGTATCTTTTGGTCTTTGATACCTCGCCTGGCTACTGCCTTGGCAGCCTGTAGTATGGCAATACATTCACATTGGTATATGGAGCTGTATTCGCCTAAGGCTGTTGATATGTTGATGTTAATTTCGGGTGAGTACACTCCTGCACCTGTTCCCTTTTTCGTCTTTGATCCATCCGTATAGATGCGTAGTTCATGTATACTGGACTGGTCAGTGGGTTCCTCAGCTAGCTGGATGGTGTAACTTTTGTTGAAGTTGTGTTGCTTGGGTACCTTGTCATTAGGAGCGGCTATCAGTGGTTGATATGCAATTGCCTCCTGAAGGACTACGGTATGGGTCCCGTTTGTAACACCCCAGAGGTTGAGGGATTTTAGTCTGATGGCTGCTACCGCCGCCTCCTGTTGGATGAAAAGGTTTAGGGGCGGTAGACCCAGCAGTATCTCCAGCGCCGCTGTGGGTGTAGTTTTCATGCAACCTGTGATAGCTACGCAAGCTAGTCTTTGAAATTGTTGCAGTTTATTCTTGGCCGTGGTCAGTTTGGTTCTGGGCCACCAGACCACAGCACCATAGGTGATAACAGGTCTGATCACTGCCGTGTATAGCCACATGGCAATTCTTGGGTGTATACCCCAGGTTCTGCCAAGTAACCTTTTACACTGCCAGAATATGACACAGGCCTTTTCTAGTTTGTTATCTAAGTGTTTGTTCCATAGCAGTTTGTCATCCAGGATAACTCCTAAATACTTGACCTCTTTGGAGAGAGTCAAGGTCGTGCCTAGGAGTTTCGGTAAACTTAGGTTATCAATGACCCGTTTCTTTGTGAAAAGTACTAGTTCGGTTTTTGATGGATTTACTGACAAACCATGTTCGGAGCACCATCGTTCGACGATTTTGAGAGCCCCCTGCATGAGGTCGCATAGGACTGACTCAAACTTTCCCCTTACGAGGATAGCTACATCGTCTGCATAGCCTACAGTGTAGAAGCCAGCCTCGTTTAGTGAGCGGATTAGGTCATCCACCACGAGGTTCCACAGGAGCGGTGAGATGACTCCTCCCTGCGGACAGCCCCTCGATACAATGGCTCGCGTGGTGCTATTGACTGTTACCTGTACCGCCCTTTGTCTAAGCATGTTGTCGATCCATCCCGAGACGGTATGGTCGGCGCCATGGCTAAGTAGGGCGTGGCTTATGCTGTTGAATTGCGTCTTGTCAAAAGCCCCCTCGATGTCGATGAAGGTTGCAAGAGCTGATGATTGTGTTGATAGTGCATTTTCTATGGGTGAAATGATGCTGTGTAGTGCTGATTCTGTTGATTTACCTGAACAATAGGCATGCTGTTGGTGGTGAAGAGGGTAATGCGCCAGAGCCCCGTCTCTGAGATCCCGGTCACAGAGTCGTTCCAGAGTTTTTAGTAGGAATGACGTAAGGCTTATTGGTCTGTATGATTTGGGCTGCGTATAATCACTCTTACCTGGTTTGGGTATAAATACCACTTTAACTTCTCTCCATTTTGTGGGGACATAGCGGTGCCAGAGACATGCCTGGTAAATCTTGACTAGGTGTGGTGCCACAATATCTTGACACCATTGTAAGAGTCCCGGAAATATGCCATCTAGGCCTGCCGCTTTAAACGTCGAGAAGCTGTTGATTGCCCATGTCACTTTCTCTAGTGTTACTATTCTTTGGGCAGTATTGACGGCCTCAACAGCTGGTTGTTCAAAAGTCTGCTGGGTCGTGTCTTCCCATGCTAAGTCTTCCGTAACTGTACATCCTGGGAAGTGTGTATCAAGCAACAACTCGCACATCTCACTATTTGTGGTTGTGTAGTTGTTGTCTGGTTTTTTCAGTGAGCCTAGGTTTCGATTCGGTTCGCTGGATAAGATGGTTTTTATCCTGGCTGCCTGAGTGTTTGATTCAATGTTAGTGCAGAAGGTTCTCCAGCAGTCACGTTTCCTCTCACGGATCCGCTTTTTGTATAGTAGCTGGATCCGCTTGTAGGCGTCCCAGTCTGTTACCTTCCTTGTGTTGCTCGCTCTGTTAAACAGTTTGCGTAGTTTGCATCGCATTTTCTCGAGTTCAGGTCCCCACCAGCCATTACGATTGGTGGCTTTCGTCGAGGGCGTTGTTGGTGAGCAAGCTTTCGTAAATGAGTCTATTAGCGTTTCCGTCAGTTTATTCACGTGTCTCTCTATGTCTGCAGGCTCTTTGTACCCCATCGGGATTGTGGCAGGAGCTAGGTTTGCAGATATCAGTCTGTTGAACTTTGCACGGTCGGTTCGTCTGGGATTTCGCCAAAGTTCTGGCTGTTTAGAGTCCACGTTTAGTTTGTATCTTACCCACCTATGGTCGGAGCATGACAGGTCTTTCGACACATGCCAGTCGGAGATCACCTCCGATACCCTTTCCGTAGCAAGTGTGATGTCGATTATAGTTTGGAATCTGGAGGTAACAAACGTAGGTTCTGACCCCCTGTTTATAAGCCTGAGATTAGTAGAGAATAAAAATTCAACTAGGTCCTCACCTCGTTTGTTGGAAGATCCGCTGCCCCACAGGGTGTGGTGCGCGTTTGCGTCCGCCGAGATGATCAGCTCAAGCTTGTTGTTCTCGCAGTGCCTGATGAGATTGGCCAGCTCAACCGTAGGTATGTCCACATCGCCCGCCAGGTAGGCCGATGCTATTATAACCTCCGGGATGCTATGGCAGTTGTTTTGGAGTCTGACCGTAGTCAGGTCCCTGGAACAGAACTCATTCATTAAAACTGCATTGATAGATTTTGGTACATAGATGCATGTGCGTGGATTAGTCACAGTGGTATCGAGTAGAATCTTACCCCCGATGTTGTTTAGACCGCATATCCTGTCCTTCCTTATCCACGGCTCCTGGATAAGGGCGACGGTCTCGTTGTTTACCTCCAGCATTCTTCGCAGGGTAGCCGCCGCGGCTTGTTTATGCTGGAGGTTGGCTTGGACGATGTTAGAGAGGGGAGGAGGAGCGAATGGGACTGCTCACTTCCTCGTCCGTTCCCAGCGAGACGTCCTGGTCCATCAGCTGCGCGACATCCTCCTCCAGGTCGCCGAGGGCGGCGTCCACGGTGGAGGTAGTCTGCGAGCGAGCTGATTTCCCATCCTGCTTCTGCCTTTCGGCGGAAGAGTGTTGGGTGACCAGTGGTTCGCTAGCTTCTCTCTGCCTTGCGGCGGAGTTCGGCCTGCTAACCACAGACGAAGACGACATCGGACTTATAACTAAAAAAAAAGCTTTGCCAGGTTTTTTGAATAGCAGCATTTAGCAATAGCCATTTCGTGTTCCCGCATTAATGACGTGAATAACTACATATTATATATCATCCGGTAGTCTTATCGAACTAGGTTTAGGGTCATGGGCTCTCCTACTATTGCCGCTAAGTATAATCGTTCTAATAATAGTACATTGTGCATCAAGGGTAGTAAGAAGGGAATTACTAACGAGAGTGTTAGAAGCCCGACGCCGAAGGCGGAGGGCTTTTAATGACTCGAGTTAGTAATCCCCTTACTGCCTGTGATACCACACAATGGTTTTCATCACATTTGCGAGGAAAAAACACTTTAACTCTGCAAAATATAAAGAAATAACTTTTGACGAACGGGAACGTAAATGGAAACGATATTTTTTTTGTGACCTCTACCACAGATAATAACTGCGTTTAGTTTCGACCTGGATTCGAGCCAGATTTAGCCAATTTGATAAAAATGTATAATTACTAAAATTAATGATAAATGTTGATATAAACTTGAAATAGGTATAAAAATAATGAAGTTTAATGAAGCGTATAGGTTTTGTGTAATGTAAGTTAGTCTATAGCTAATTTTTAAAGATGAAATTAGAAACCGATTTAATTTTTGGCTGAAAATTAAACCTCCTTAGTCAGAAATGATGTACAAAAGAGTTGCAAATTTTAAAAAGAAAGTCATTACTCCCTAGGGATGACAAACTCGCCATAATTCCCGCGGGAACAATTTAGGCCATTGTCCTTCTGTATACAGGCATGGAATAACACCATTTACGAGCAAGTGTGATGAAAAGATCTTTCCTCTCTTTAGTTATCATGACATAGTACATTCACATTATGTGGACGACATTGTTTCGTTAGATTCAAACATAGATAGCCCTAAGCTCCCATTTGCGATAAATGATAAGAACTAAAACAAAGTAATAACGTTTAGCAATGTGGCGTGAAGCATAGTTAGCCAAGAAACAGGTACATCAGACGTAATCTACTAAAGAGCACGGGACTGGTTTGGCTGCAGTTGTGGAGTTGAAAGTAAAAATAGCCGTTACGTTGTTTCAACCTTGCAAAGATAAGTGTATGTATCTCTTGGAATATAATAACGAAACAGTGTGATAGTCACGTGGGTAGCATACCGAGTTTGTGCCAGTCAGATGTTGATTTAACATGTTGTTGAGTTGACATATTTGTTGGGATTTTACGTTTGTTCGAGCGTGCAGCGCACTGCTGTTACAGTTGACAACAGTGACGTCTAACGCCATGTCTACCTGTGGTTTTGGAATAGGACCATTAGGTTTACAGTGATACCTACCGCAAACACATGTCTTAACATGGCACACCGTTTACTACTACTATATTAGGCGCGTTGCTATAGAGTGGAAATCACTACATTTGCTTCTATATTTATATTTATATGTATATTTATATGTAATGGTATTTTGGTTGGTGCTGAAAAGAAACTCATTTCACTTTATAATAAGATAATATTGGTTGTTTCATTTCACTAAATGTTTATTTAATGGTCCCAAAATATAAACTTGCTCCGTTGAATTGTGTTGCGTAAGGCACTTATCTGCGTTCCGCAATATTTTCGCCTTATTCAAATCATAGGAAAGTGACAGTCGCAGACAAGGTCCCTCACGCGAGGGGTCGTTGACCGCGTTTGCGAGTGCTAAGTATACCGACATTGTATACCTACTCACGCTTAAGCGTCGCAAATGTTAGCAAGGACAGTCGGTTGAATAGGTTTATGGTACTTAATAAAATGAATACTAAGAGTCGAAGAATTTTTAAAAGATGAATTGAGAAATTAAGACAGACTTGCAGTATTTTGGAGTAGTTGGAAAAACAAGATCGAAACTGCTTGAAGATGAAATTAATTAATCAGTAGACGTAAAAGCAGAAACAAAAAAAGACAAGCTTGGAGAGGCTTAGGTACTCAGAACCCAAAAGCAGGATCTAAAATTGTATAGGTACCTGTAGATTGCAGTTGACTAAAAAGAAAGACATTGAACATTGACGTATTGTTATTCATTGCTCCAATACCTAAAAATGCAAAACGTATTTTGTTTTGATTCTGCTAACGTCTTGGATTAGAAGAAGATATTACGTTGTGACATAAATTGCGTAGGACTAGTAAAAAAATAGAAATGTAAGGTAGTATCAAGCATCTGTGAATAAAACAAAGATGACATCAAATGGCAGGCTTCATTTTTACCTCCAAGAAAACTACCGCGTGAAATGTAGGTAGGTACTACAGTGTTCCCGCTGTCCAACATTGACTAGCAAGAAACTTGGACGTGTTAAATATCACTAGCTACTAACTGACAGGCAGTCTGCCATTTTTTGTAAGTAAATTTGCGGCCTAACTTCGACAGAGGACCTACTGTTGCCTTTATTCAAATTATAACAATATCGGCCTATGTTCGACAAAGCGATAAAATAAATGCGCCCGATAATTGTACTCGAATAATCATTACCATAAATATGTATACTACTTAAATCACATAACCAGATCCTAAAAAAATATGAAAAGTGACTGTCTGATAACACCGCTAATACAGATTCATCCTTATCAGTTAACAAGCAGATTGATAGTAAAACTGGTGTACGTCGGTGAGAATTGTTTTTTAAGCCTCGGTGAGGAATAATATTGACTACCTACACAAGACAGATAGCAAGGATCAATAAGATAAAATGCATACACTTCACTATGTAATATTAATATTCCATTTAGCAAACGTTTTTAAGTATAAACAAACAAACAGAATAAAACCGCACAAGCCAGTGTCAACGGAAAAAAATCACGTGAAATTATTGGACAAGATAGTGGAATTAAGGACGGGAAAACCAAACAGCCATTTAGGTTTTGAATAGCTTTGAATTGCAATTTCAATTGGTAATATTAAGAAATCAATCTCAGATAGTTAGAACTCAGCGATCAAGATTAGGAAATGCAAATCTTATCTAGCTTATAAACCAATAGTTGAGCAACCATTCATTAGAGACGGCAATTGACACATTTTCATAGCGATCACGGTTGAGATAAATGATCCTAAGACAACATAAGAATAACATCACCTTGGAACGGCAGCGTGGAAGGTCAAGGGATTAGAACAAACGAGGAAAATACTCCATTGACAATGGAGGTACCGGGAAATATCTGCCATCTAAGTGATTCCAAAGAAAATAATCTTAACAGTAAAAACCCTGTAAAAATCAAAGTAAACTTTACATAATACAAGATCAATTAATGATTCCCTCACTAGGCTAGCCCTGTGAGGAATATGATTAGCTCATATTAACCGGAGAGTTCAAGTAGTCCCGTCAAAACGTACAAAACACATTTTAGCGCGTGCATTCTCAATTATTTAGGCAGCGAGTCCGGAGGGAGATGACACGTTAATAGTAAAACAAAGATTAAAGGCCACTTCTTATTAATACTTGATGATTGTTTGTTAAGGTGTTTTTAAGGCTCAATTATTATCTACACTATCTACACTATAATAATAATATTTATTATAAAGAGGAAAGATTTGATTGTTTGTTTGGATTGAATAGGCTCCGAAAACACTGGACCGATTTGAAAAATTCTTTCACCGTTAGAATCCTACATTATCCGTGACGAACATAGGCTAAGTTTTATTGTTCTGCGCGGACGGAGTCGCGGGAAACAGCTAGTTTTATTATAAATTACTAGCGACCCGCCCTCGCTTCGCTTCGGTCTATTTGAGTTTTCTACAACACACGTACATAAAACAAAATGTATTATAGATAAAAACCTTCCTCTTGAATCACTCTATCTACTAAAAAAAATCGCATCAAAATCCGTTGCGTAGTTTTAAAGATCTAAGCATACATAGGGACAGACAGCGGGAAGCGACTTTGTTTTATACTATGTAGTGATGATAAGCAAGCATACATACATACTTAAAACCTTTTCACTAATTATAATCTCATTGTTTTCGAACTTTATTCATAGCTTAATTATAACAGTGTATGATATACCTATGTTGTGATGTATTTCATTTTATAAAATTGTGTTTCAAAAAAAAAAAAAAATATTTAGTTCATAGTTCATTTCATTGATAATTTTATTGATAATAATAATTAAGCATATAAAATATAATAATGATATTAGAATAATTGTAAAACTAATTGATACATACGAGTAGGTAATATAAACATTGATTAATTTCATGAAAAAAGATCACTGTAGTCATGTGTTTCTCTTCTCTTCTTTAACTTGTAAGCAATTATTTAATGCATGCCGTAGTTCAATTTGTATATTTACTGGCGTAAGATGTGGTTTCCTATAATTAGATACGCATCGATTTAGATTTAAAAATAGATATCACCGTTAGTTGGATGTACATATTATATTATCTGTTGGAAACCCTCAATAAATTATATGTTTTGTGAGGTACTTACACTAGAAACAAATTCCAGTTCTCACCTTAAGCTACGGCAAAACAGCATCTTACAGTAAAACCTCTTTAACCGGTTCTGTGAACAAAGCGATGCTAGTTGTTCTTTATTGTCATCTATTGTGTAACGCTTAGCATCTTACGTTCTAATTTGCTATAAATTTCGAAATAACTTTGTAAGTATTGCTGATGAGATACCAACTAAAAGTAATTACATAACTAAAACTATAGTCACATTTAATTAACCAAATTGTGACTAGAAACGTTTGTCTTGTAGACGTAGAAAACTGATGAACGATCAGATATCGACATAAATAAAAGTAATTAGCTTTTGGTATAACAAGCTAGTAAGTTAGCAAAGTACGCGGAAAGTTCGTCCTTTTTTTTTATTAATGGAACTGGAATGGAACTCAACACAGGTCAAAATTAACACAAAACACCAACGAGGTACACGACGCGAGCAGAGAATATTAATACAATAAATTAGCATATAAAATACCTTGTGGCCCTTTCTTTGTATGTCATATAAAAACTTAATTGGACCGCAACGGTTCAAGGAACATTGAAATTACGCCTCAAGTAAAGTGCCCCAATGTCATTCGTTGTTTTAAAGCAAATGGCGTTCGATGCATTAACTTTGTTTATGAGCCATTTGTCGTAGATAAACATTAATTACAACGTCACATTAGATCTGTTGTGTTGTGTACAGTTGGTGAGATCTGGTTATTTATAGAGCTTGATAACATGCAGCTGTTATCACTGGCAAACAATACGTTTATGAGTACTTCACATTTACAGAACACACTGTGCACAATGTTTTGTATTTAAGGTTAGCGTGATGTAAGGGAAGTGAATGAGAAGAAGCAGAAACCATTGTAACAGCAAATAAAGAGAAAACTAAGACTGAAATCAACGCGAAACTAATCTAAGTCGAAATACAAGAAATATAACCAATCGAGATTGTAATGTAGTTTGTCACGGTCCAAACTCGGTTGATGACGAAATTCTTGCATATAGTAAAAACATCTTCATCTAAACAATTGAAAATCTGTGAAGTGAAATTATATAAGGAAACGTTAGGATTACCTACTCACCCCAAACAATTAGACAGCAGAGTTAATTATAAATCTTGAAGGACAGTTTCTTTATTTCACTGTGATAGTATCGAAATATAAAACAGATTTATTTCAATCCACTTATTTAGTAAACAATTTGCTGCTCTGAGACTTGATAATCTTATGATGAATCATGATGGTGGTCTCCTGAGACCGAGTTTTTCAATCTTATAGCATGCCAGTTACAGCTCTTTGTGTCTTAATTTTGTAATGTTAAATAAACCCCCCCGTTTCAAAAAGTAAAAATAACAATAATAAAAAATAAAAATAACAATATCTAGTTATGTCATTAATATAGCGATGACTTGGACTGTTATGGTTCTATATATTATGATATCATCATAACAATAAAAGAATAAAGATAACGACAACTTTTATTAAGAAATCTACAAAAAAAAGAATAGATGAAATTTCTGAATAAAGAAGAGTGACGAATAAAGGTTTCGGTCAAAACCAAATTAATGCATAGGATTTATACAATGTATGTAATGTGTATTTAGATTTAAGAACCCGTGTAGATACTGTTAAATCGTATGGAGCGTCATGCATGATCGTTTACTTAAAAGCTTCTAAAAGTAAGATAAAAAAAGGTTTCAATTAACTTTTTGCTTTAAAAGTTCCAAGTTTTTTTCTTCGAGCATTTTATTTTCGAAATACCTTGAAATTATTTTTTTTCTGTTTTTTGTGTATTTTTTGTCTGCTATGATACGAACCTTTACCTTTATAGCTGGCGTAATTGAGCAGATTTAATTAGTGCTGGGTTTAATTTATTGCAGGATGCAGTGGCTATTGCTTAATTGCGGTCGTCAACAGCACGTGCGCCTAAGATCCGAGGCCTCTTTATTTTGAACAGGAGTAATATTATTTTTCTTTTTAAGTCACCGAGGAGAGGCCTTTTTGTTTCTTATTCACGCGGAAAGAAACTTGAAATGCTACATTGAGAGTTGACAGCGGAAATCACTTATAAAACGAGAAGGAGACTTGGGTAATGCTTCTTGAAAATTGTCACGTCGATATCACCAACGATAGTAAAAGCTCTGGTAGATTGTTGACGTGTAAAAGTGCCCGTGCAGCCTACTTACTGAAAAAACATCTTTTATCTTTTATCTTTTTTTTTATCTTTGATAATAACAAAAATATAGATAAAAGTAACACTCTGGGACCACACATTGATACTAGTAATATAGAATTACCTATACTAAGGGAAACACAGCGTTTAAATCTTTCTAGAAGCCTGTCGATTCGAAATCCCAGTGCACTTGCAGACGGCGTTGCGAAATGCGCAGCGAAGCCTTTGAAATGAGTGAACCGCTCACCGCGCAAGGCCGCCGGTCATGGCTGGCCATGGTACGATAAATAACCTCATCTACTTACTCAATAACAATGACTAATAAAAACTGTAATAGTTACGTGAGTTGGAAAACCAGTAAACAAAAGAACCCTTTGGCGTCGATAAGCTGTTCGCGGTTCTCTTTCATATTCTTATTGTAATCAATGCTTGACAATCGAGGATTAAAAAAAAAACCTTTTTTCTTTTGATTTAAACACAATGTAAGTAATGATTTAATGTTTTTGATGTTTTCGAACTCCCGAAATTCTTTTATTAATGGTAATACTAGAGAAATATATTTGGAATAGCATTTAACTACAAATTACCGCTGTTAATAAAAGTGAAAGTACAATTAATGTTCTTACCTACGGTTAGAGCAACCACAAGAATGACAGTAGTTACATGATGTTACGAATCATGAGATGCGGTAGTACCTAATTGGAAAATAAATTATGATTGTACAGAGCAGTGTCCGTTATAAAAAAAACTTTAACAAATCCCAATTTCTGTATCAAAAAGAAAATCCTATAACCCTGAAGTTGGAGAAAGTCACGCAGTTTCTAATAACTGAACTTTGGCTCGTTGAAGATTCGTTCCGTTGATTACGCCGCACGGCTTATTTCTAAATCGTCAACATAATTAAAAATCGATGTTGAAATACTTTCGTCTATGTTGTAACAGGTTCATTCTGCGTGGTTGTGTGTATAAATAACAGTTAATTTCTCGTCTCACGGTCCGTTAGCTGGCGTCGCGTGCCGAACCGCTTCCTGCTTACTACAACTGGATTTTCTTCTTCTATAGACTATTGTGACATGAATTGTATACTTTCTATATAAGCCAGTAAGCTTTGTAAACAAAGAAAGGTTTTTCGTCTGAGCTATAAAAGACTTCGTGGGAAAACGAGACGTAAACAATTGGTCATGAAACTCGATCTGACTGAACTTCGTACTTCACACTGGTTTTAATAAGGCCTGGGGTTTGATTACGATCAATATTATGGAGAATAATTAAACGTTTCTAATTAAGTGAGAATATTTACCTACCCAATTTGATTATTAAATTTAAAATAATATTTCTACTTCTAATTTTAAGACTGTTACTGGTTACAGTCAATGTTTTTCCTACGCACCGCTGCTGCGGCAATCAAGACTGGGTCGGAAGAAACGGTGGAGCGTGACCAACGCCGTCGTGTCCTCGACATGTCCCTATCTTTGCCTACTCACCTACTGACACATCAACACATACATATGCAAATTGCATACGCAACACCACGAATACCAGGAAGCAATTCGAACAATATGGAGTTCCGCTAGGGTCATTTACTGACTTCATTCATTGTCCAAATCAACCTCTACCGCTAGACCAAAGAAACCTTAAACCACCTAAAAATCCTTTTTTTAATAATAATTACGACGTGGTAGTAAAAAACAATGGTAAGTAAGTAACCTACATTCAAAATTTAAACCACAAGAAGTAAAAATGTCAAGTCATATCCGAGAGTCACGAGGTTGCATTTTCAGACTGAGAACTCGGCATTCCAATCGTTGAGGCAAGGAATTGGTAAACAGAGCTACGAAAATAAATGTTTTTATTTGGGTTGTTCATTTTCTGTATCTTGAATTTAAACAACACAAACTGGCAGATACAAATCTTCACAATGTTTGGCTCATCTCACGGTTTCAACTGGGAATACACGTGATTACGCAATAAAGCCTATTGAATTTAAAATGATTGATGTTAATTGAAGTTAATGTAAAGAAAATTGCCTCGCGAATGATATTTTAGGAGATCGAAGCGCCCGCGCAGAGAATTTAGGTCGCGTGCAGTTGGGGGGTAGCTATTTCCAATCTTCTTTAGTACCACACCATCCCACTCTTGCGTCGAACCATAAAAACTTAAAGTGCTTTTAACTCGTCTCCTGACGATAAGAAGCATCGAGTTAGAAAATGAAACTTAGAAAAGCTCGTTATAAAAACGTTCTTTTTTTGGTTTTCCGTTCAGAGCAATTAGTTAAGCTTCGGAGTCTTCGTTTAAAGTAAGTACGGTCGTGTAAGTCTCAAGAAGTAATTTCAACGATTCGTGAATAATTGTTAAAAAAACCTTCATAAAGTATTGCGTTTGTTGAAGAAATCACAAATCTAAATAGATTAAAAAAAATAACATTTGGTTTGGTTTTACAAAGCGATTTACATCAGCAAATGGTGGTAGAGTCCATAGAAAGTCGACGGTCGTAGCACACAGTCCGACCATCTACGGTGACAATAACAATTCCGTTTTATTGCTAAGTAACAATAACAAAGAAACGTCGAATGACACGACTGCGGTGCGACGTCTTTGTCCAACCATCGCATGTATGGCGGCATCGGCATTCCGCGCCGTAAGTATTGCAGGAATATAATGTTCGTTTTGTTCTTACTGCCTTTTGAAAACCGTCCAAAATTCGTATTCGGAATCATTTCTCGCAGGAACTTTCCGCTGAGAATCGTTAGGTTTTACAGCAGCCTGTAAATTGCAAGGTACTGCAGTATTACGAGTACGAGTGCAATATGACGGGAGAAGAGGAAATAGTTTTTGATTATATTATAATACCTATATTTATGTTATTTCTTCGGTCAACCTACTTTCGCTGTTTTTCCCATTTGCATTGGTGTCCGTTTCCTTCTTTATTTGGCTTCTTTCCTATTTCGGATAAAATATAATGTGCCGCGTACATAGTACACCTATTGTGTTCATCCTTTTACGACTCAGTAGCTATGTTTTTGTATTCCTTTTCTTGCCGTCCGTTTGTCACTCTGTAGACTGTTTGTTTGTTATTTTGCACAGTAGTTTAATTTTTGTATATGTAAAACCAACAAAACATTGTTTTTATTCAGTTTCTTAAAAGTGTACCAATTTTTGTTATTGTTACGTAACCTACATGGCTTGTGTTTACATTCCCATAGACTAGTCACATACCCTATAATCTGTGGACTAGTCTTTTGTTTTCTGTTTCCTTAGTGTTGCCAACCTTAACAGGGTGTTACTCTTATGGTCGTTTGAGATAATCTCGAACAAATTATTTTAATTTTAATCTTTCATGTTTTTAATTTTTACGTTATTTTGTGTTAAGTGTGTCACTATCCGTCACCTCACCAAGCGGTTCCAACGGAAGACCAGTGCTGGCTTTACGGCTAGCGAATGCTGAGTTGGGACCGTTTCGCAACTGTTTCTCTGTCTTGTTATTTTTGTATCTATGTACCTAATGTGGTTTTGTATTGTTGCGAATAAATGTCTCTTTATCTTTATCTTATCTTATTGAATCTCATATAGCAAACTAAATAGTAATAGTTGTAAAAATACCTAACCGTCTCCTAGAAATTTGAAAGTATATTTACCCTGAAAAACGATGCAGGGGCAGTGTTGATGATGACCTAGTTTATCAAATGACCTTTCGATATCAGTAGTTCGTGCAGCAATTAAAGTAATGACAATAGTTAACATTAAAGCATACTAAGCACATATTGAGAATGATCACACACAGGTTCTCGTTTGAGATATGTAGTAAATCAAGCTGCCGGCCAAGATTTATAATACATGCCATAGATGGATAATTCTTCAGGGATGTTGAACAAACAACAATGGGTTATATACGAGGACACAACGGCATTGCAGCTAAGTAATAAGGTAGTGATATAACAGTAAGAACGAGTCTGTGATGGCACGGGGGCCGCGAAGGTTGCAGGGCCGAGCGAGGCCACCGACAAACCTTTGATCGTTATTAATACTACCATCGGTAGTCTAATAAAAAACTATTACGTAATTTACATTAGCTTTGTCGACCACATTCGGATCCCTAAATGAAACTTTTAAACGAACCACGTCACAAAAAATCAAAAGTAAGTAACAAAGAAAATTCCATGAATTAGCTCTGTGTTCAGTCTTCGTTCGTTCTTCCTCAAAATAATAAAATTATAGGTTCTCGCCTCTGCAAATTATATTTTTCATTCTTCGGTCTTCGCTGTATTTTATTTATCAATATACTTACGTCATGCAGGTTAAAATGTTTATCCCAAACATAGGTGGCTGTCTTAAAACTTATGCGTGAATGTTTGTTGTTACACAAATCGTTAATGTTTTGATCAAAGTTAAATATTTGTTTATTTACCAAACTGTCCCACAATCATGATATAACTTGCATTACAATGATAACATTTCAGTAAGAGAAGAAGCAAATTGCAAACTTTTGCATCATATTTGAAAAGGTCTTTTAATAATATACCTATCTAACCTACATTTCACGTCAGAAAAAGATTAAGGTAGAGTATAAATACAACACGATTCACGAAGTGATTGCCAAATCGAAAACACCATCAACACTGGCAATAACAACTTCTTTACTTGGGCATACCTTACGTGGGAACACAAATTGAGCTGTCAGATTGGTGACGGAAAATTCTGAAGATATGTCATTAAGTTCAAAATGTCTCTCTTGAGAGTACAAATTAATCGATGGGTATAGTTTCTTCAAGTCGATTTGGAGCCCGTAATTGTCTGTAATTCCACGTTAAAGATATAAACATCACGTGTAGGTGTTTGGCACAAATTAAGAGTATACCAGTTGTACAACTGGTTTGCCGGCTGGTTCTAGAACAGGTCGCAGGGCAGATGGGAGTTGGAAACCCTACGCGAACCGTTTTCACTTCACTAACTACGGACGGAAACGTTGCGTTTTATTTCTACGATTTGTTTTGAAAGTTGAGATGTTTTGTCTGAGCCGGAACTGGAACTTGTAAGCCGATACAGAGTTCGCTTTTTCTCGAATCATCGATGTTGATGAAGGTAATGTGCTCGGAAATGCAGGAGGAATTTTAAGTAGAGAAGGAAGCATAGCGGAAATAGGGATAAAGGTAGATGACGGACCAGCTAAGAAAATATGTTTATAAACATGCTTGAAACTAATGATGATTGTCTTTTCTTGAATAATGAATTATTGAATTCCAAACAGTAAAGGTTTTAGCACTATGGCTAAAAAAGTTGATATTATCTGAAGTCCCGAATAAGTTAATTGATTGCTCCTCTAAAACAGACTGATAGTCAATGAAGAATAACGAATCGCAAGACATTGTCCTGTATTACGGTCTAGTTTCTATGATTTAACAGAAAATAACGTAGCATAGATTAGATTATTCTATTATTTATTGCTCAATCTAAAATATGGTTATAAAAATCAGAAATCAAGTTATGAGGTTTTAAATATTACGTAGTAGAGAACAATAACGAAAAGATTTCAGTTAATTCAAAACATTTATTTTGTGGTCAATTTAAGAACAAAGGGCACTTTCACCGCGAGACTGAGACCCAAACCAAACACGACACTGTTAATTCTTAAACACTTTTCAAATTCAATCAAGAACAATATTTCATTTTTTTTTAACTGGTGGGTGACTACTTTTAAGGGACACCGCTTTCCCTGCGTGGCGTAGCGCGACCCCACCATGATAAGTGGTTATTTGCTCCTCTTGTGTCCCACTCTCGGCCCTCCTTCAGTTCACAATCACAGCCCACGGCCTTAAATGTTCATTCAGAATTGACCAGCAGTAGCACCTAGTTCTTTCGGTTTCTCGTATCTTATCTCAGTGCTAAGAAATCTTTCTGTTTTGGATCCAATATTTTTCCCAGTTTCCAAAAAAATATAACTCAAGTAAAAATGTTTATAAATGCGTTACTCATACGGAACATTTTTAATTTATTTATAAATGTTTTCTTTTTCCAATATGCCGGAAAAACTTTCACACTATAACGCGAACCCAAAACTGAGAACTCAACACCAACAACTTTTCATTTGGCATTGGAAAACTGGGCTGCAAGAGGAGCAGCCCAGCGGCCTAAGGGCTCCTCCCGCGCCCCGCCGACCTACATTCCCCCCTCGATCTTTGTGCACGCTCCGGCTTGCACAACTCTTGCGTGGTATCAGCTGGATTCAATGATAACTCGATAGCGGTCGTTCGATCGTGTTGTAGAAAGTCAGTGTTATGCTTTTGTTTTTCGGTAACAATTGGAGCTATTCGATTGTTTTGATTTTTAACCCGGCGGCCATTGGTAGCTCTTTCGATAGCATTTAGTAGTTTGTACTGGCGCTCAGCCCATGTTGATTCTGGTTTAAGAGGTAAAATTTTGATTGTTTTATTCGTGCAGGTACTCAGTGTTTGTACTTGTTTTTGCGTCATCTTCTATGATTAAATAAAATAACAGTGGATCTTTCCATTTCATAATAAAGCCTTCACCAGGTATCTAAAACACAACAACACTACATTACGATTTGCTTTTGCCTAGCGCCCAAGGTCTTCACGTAAATAAATCATCAGTCTGCTGACTGCTATATGTACCAAAAACTTTGTGTTAATCTGTTCGTAACTTGTTGATAAGTTACATGTCGTGCTTCACACACATAAAACTTTTTGTGATCGCCGACACAGTCGCTGTGACGCTCGCAATCGTTGACAGGTAGTAAATGGCCTTGCCAAGGGCAAATCTATTCTGATACGACGGCAATATGTATTTTGTTACTATCGTGTACCCAAATTACGAAGGCACTACCAACTAATTAACTATTTTAATTGTGATTGCGAAGGGCAATCATATCCAATACCAAGGAAAAATCATTAAAAATCTCCAGATTAATAAGTTTTCCACTCGTAAGGTGTACAATCGTCAATTCGTGATTTAGCACATTTTTCGCACAGTCATCCCGTACTTGTATTTACCTACAGTTGAAAAAGCACTTTTCATTGCCAATATTTATGGCCAATTATTAAAGTTTTTTCACCTGCCAAAGTATGACAAATCCGTACAAAGGAAAGGAACGTCTTAAAAATATCATGATTTACTCTTAGCTCTGTGTTCTGTCTCCTTCCTCAAAAGAATAAAATTGTGAGTTCTCGCCTTTTCACATTATTAATTATTACCTTAACAAGCTACAAGTGTAATTAATGACGCTGATTTGACTCCTAAAGATAAAATTGAATGTTTTATATTTCAGGAAATAGGTTGTTGTTGAATTTACTTTATCATCTTATGCTGAAGATATTAATTTCCAATCAGAAAACATAATCGTGCGGATCGTGCCCAAAGGGTCAAGGCTAGCAGTTAACTCATCAAGTACAGAGAATCAAAACTAAATTGCTATGCTATCCATATTCATAATTCAATCAGCGGCTAAGATTTGCTAGTCAAACAATAAACAAGGCATGTATCGGCTACAGCACACAGCTGATCGACATCAGATCAATTAAGCAACAATAGGTTACTGATTAATGGGGTAATTTTGGCTTGTTGAGCTTCTGTTGACATGTCAATTTAATCAAGAAACTATTAAGCATTTGTTCTTTGGCCGTCGATGCCATTTCAGAAATTAAGATGTATTTTTTTTCTCGAAATTCCTTTTGCCTGTAACGTCGATTCTATTTCTATTCAATAGTTTTGGACCCATTTTTGCAATCAAACGTTTTCGTTCGTAGCTCTCCTCTGCTTAAGACAACTTATTTGACACTGGACAGGCACTGTAGATCATACTTATTAACATCCGTATATTGATGAAAGTATTTTTCGCATGTTATCGGTTTATGTTTAGGATTTTTTAGCTCGAAAACATGTTCTGTGCTCCTAGGGGATAACGTAGGTATGGAATTCAATTTGTAAGGTGAAATCGGAAGTTTTACGAAAAACTTCCAGTAACTAGGCATTTAATAAATAATGTATTAGTTAGTGCTTATACGTCGGAGTTTGTCTGGCGTATCTCACTCACGGCGGGAGAGCGAGGGTACAAAGATATGGCTTCTATTTATAACCGAGGAGTGAGTGAAGAGCGCTGCAGGCGCGCGGACGCATAGCTTTGCTTTGTCGCCGTCTTCGTGTAGTACTGTGCGGTCTATGCAGGTTGCGGCGCTTATAGGCATTCAGTTTCACTTCACAGGCTTGCGAGGGTTGCGGCTTTAGAATATCATTTCTGGTCACATTTTCATAGGCCTAAATGCATTGGAAACCAGCTTTAATTTATCTTATGTTGAACATTCTTATCGGTCTTGGCATAGAGCCGCCACAGCTTGCCGAAGCAAAAAATAACAAAAAATAATCGTGACTGTTGCCGCCTTCTCCGCGCTTGTAGGGCTGCTTAAGTAGCTCGTTTACTCAGAATTCCAATACCAAACATAGTAACTATACTATGATCCTTCCGCGTAACATTCTCTAGCTGTAATTGTATTCTTGCTGAATGATCACACTTTAATGTCTGTTTCTCACTGAGAATGCAGGAAGGCACAGCGACGTCAGTGGGGAAGGTGGAGTAATGATATACTTAGTTTTACTGTGCTCAGAAGCTATAATATAATCCAGTTTTTCATCCGCAATTTTTATAATAATAGTTTTCTTCTTTCTAACAACTAGTAAACATTGCGTTTGACCTGCTTGATGGCTGGTGTGTTCTAGAATTCGAACAGAATCTATCGTCAGCCATATTTCCAATACAAATTCAGATCGCTACAAGTTGATAATATCCGGTGGGGTGCTATTGTCTCGTAAGCTAAACTCATTCAATCAAATCGAAATTGACATCATTCCCAGGATCCGACATTGTCATGCCACGAGTGGAGCGTACCATGCGGCGGAAATTTTCCCACTGTACATTAGAATGATAAGTTAGATAACGAATGTCTCATAGCCATCTTATCATTACTGTTATTTATCTTATATAATAAAACCAGCCTTTTCTTGCATCTTCGCTTCGTCCTCATTCCTTAAGAAAGTCGTGTATTCCTTTCCTACAGGAACTATTTACATTGTCCGCGACAAATAATATCCCATGTCCTAATCCGAGAATTGAACTATTTGAAAGTTCATCTATATCCGTTCACCCGTTTATACGTAAAGAAGGGACAAGTATCCTCACATAAATCAAAATCAAAATCAAAATATTTATTAAGTAAATTGGCCACATACGGGCTCTTTTACACGTCGGTAATAAGCGAATTTACTAGCGCTTCGGACAAGACCATCATTGCGGAGAAGAAGCGCCGCAAGAAACTCCAACAAATAGTTAGCTACATACATATTTTCAATACAATAGAGTAGGTTAAGTTACATATATAAACTTTTATATCAAAAGCAATTAAATTTAAATCATCATCACTTGAGTTGCACGTTGCTCAAGCTAGCTATAGTACTAGAACAGTTACTTTCTAATATCGCAGTAATTTAATAGATAGTAATTTAAGGTTGTGACGCAATAAGATTACAACAATGATACCGCATGTTAATTGTGCCCAAGAGACTTGAGTTAATAAGGTTTCTATTTTAGCTACGGCTTAGATTCTAACAGGGCAAGAAGGGAGAGATAGATCTTTCATTAATTACACAGTGTGGATCATCCAACCTCAGTTGCGCGTAGAATGCTGGTCTATACCAGACCCACTCCCGCAATAATTTCTTGCTTATCGGCAGAAAGTATGGGTTGGTTAATGTTCATATGACAAGATTCAATATAATGGCAGGATGGTACAGAGAAAATTTGCATTATATTATTGATACTTGGCAAGTCTTTATGCTGGTTAAATATAAGGAATAAAGAAAACTGGGTCGAAAAGTGGGGCAAACAAAAGCTGTAATTTTTCCTGGTTTGTGACTTCCTAATCCAGCACAGTTTATTATCCCTATATCCCTACGGAACTATTGAAACGACGTTATTTCAGCTGTCAGAAACGGGTCAAGGACGGTAGTAGGACGTCAATCGGCTGTCCATCAATGACGTCAATATGTACTTTGACACAAATATTCCTATTTTTTCTTCATGTAGTCAAGACACATTTTGAATGGGTAAAGTTTTGATAAGAATTAAGCACAAGCAAGAGGGAATTTTAAGTCAAATAACCACAACCTCACCTGAATTTAGTGACGACGTTCTGAAAGTTGGAACGCGCTTTCTCGAATGGCCTTTTCACAATTATAGACCGACAAATTGGTTTGTGACCTTTACCTACTTGTAGTACAAATTAATACTACACTAACTTCGACGATCAATAGGTATCTATGTTTATAATACCCTGGTAAAACAAGTAGAGATTATGTGGTATATGTACATAGGTACCCATACCAACAGAACCTCAGTCTGCAACAATGGTAAGGAGACAGTAGAAATATGTGATGTTAACATCGCATACACTCTAACATGACTGTTTCTGATATTATATCGATAAGCGGGTGACGAGTCGTCACTGACGACGCTATTCAGCCTCCAAGGCTGGGTAAATACTTGTTGGTTCTATTTTTTGGCATTTCTAAGGTTAAGGTTAACCTTACACTATGATTGCTAACCTAAGTTGCCCGTGTGCAGTTTCCTGCAAGGAGTTAAATTTGACAACAAGTTTATAGCAAAAAGCTCGAGTTGTTCGGTTAAAGCGCAAAGTCGAAAGTAGGTCAAAGGGACTCCGTGCCAAGGAGATAAACACGCGTCGATTTTGGTGACATTGAGTTTTACTAGATTGGCGTCGCCCCAATTGGATACCGGCTTGAGAACCAAATCCAAACTATCCAACATAGTAGCTGAACCGGGTGCGCCAAACTTCATATAAAATTGCAAATTAGATTATTGGAACTCCGAAAATGTATCTCATATAATTTTACAACCTAATGATCACTCTTCATACTCTTCATATTTTTTTTGAACTTATACCGTCAATATTCATGGAACCGTACACTTTTCAGAATTTCTTAAATATCTTACGTGCAGATAAAATTAGGTTAGGTTAGGTTAGATTTATAAAAATCTAAAAAAAGAAACAGTTTTTTGAAAAAATTTATTATGAGTTGCGATGATTATGACTTTAAAAAAAGTATGAACAAAAAAGTATGAGCAAAATTTTTCGGAGTAATGATGAGTATAGTCACAAATCAGTATTTGAATAAAAATTCGAAAGACCAATTTTATATGAGCCAATATGGGCCCAGCTGAACCATTTTTATATATTACACCCCCGTCTTTGAATTACAACTCGTCGTCACAGAGTTATTGGCTAAATAGCCACATGCATCCGATTTTCTTTAAGACAGGATACTAACTCCTCCTGATCCGGACTTGAGGTATGTACCAAGCTTATCAGAATCGCCATGTCGCCACTGTTTTCCGTTTGTATTTAGGGATTGACAGTTTCAAAGAAGATGAAGACTACTAGGATCGATAGCTTCATCAAAAGCAAAGCTATTTGGTACGGGTTCTTGTTTGTTCTTTTTCGCGTGCCAAACCTTATTGAAGGTTTCAAAATTTTATAGAACCTCTGTGTCTATACTGTCTATTGATAGCGTATCTCCATTTGATGGCTCTAGGGCACATTGTTTTTAGATCTGGTGTGTCATCTACGTATGCAAAGAAATGTTTGGTCTACACACACGTCTTGTGTTATATCAGGACAAAAATTAAATGAAACTCATTCCGTTTAGTTAGGTGCTTACACATTAAGAAAATTGTCTGAACTAGGTAGTAAACTCCTCGGAAAACATTTCGGTAGACTGAGGCCTTTGTAACTTATTCCACTTGACAACTTTCCTGAGTATTCACTATTTATTGATACAACAGATGTTTTATATAGTAAAAAGTTATTGCTAACTCGGTATTATTTTGTTTTTACTAAGAACCTTCAAATATTTATTTACTTATAAATAAAATAAATGCCTCAGACAAGGATGAAAAAGACGTACATAGGTAACGGAATCATAACAGAGTGGGTACTTGCAGTTCTAAAACTTCCTCGCGAGTCTCCACTCGAGGCCTATCTATGTCCAGCAGTGAATTAACATAGGCAACCATTACATGGTCAATGCAGAACGTGATCCGACCAAGGTCGCAGATCGCAGGAGATTTCATAAATCTAGGTAATATGTAAGTAATCTGTGATTGTCCTATTTGATGTTTACAGTAACGATAGGTTTAGATGTAGGTACCTACCTAATGTCTAGTTTATTATATTTATTACTAGCGACCCGCCCTCGCTTAGCTTCGGTTTTTGTGAATTTTCTGTAAAACCCGTACATAAAACAGAATTTATTATACTTACATAAAAACCTTCCTCTTGAATCACTCTATCTATAGAAAAAAACCGCATCAAAATCCGTTTTAAATCTAAGCATAGGTACCTACATAGGGACAGACAGACAGCGGGAAGCGACTTTGTTTTATACTATGTAGCTAGTGATTGACATTCTTATAACCTAGATGCTATTTCACTTCTAACAAAAGTAAAAAAAAAAGTGGTATCGCAAAACTTTCTTTTAGTCAATTCAATTTAAGAACGTTGATTCGGTTCAGAAACTGCGTCGACGGTGTCGGGCCGGTGTGCATCGAACGCGGTGAGAGCGGCGGGGTCGACGAACCCGCTCCATGTGCATTCGGTGAACTAAATTGTCATAGATAAACGGGTTACTTTTTTAAAAGCAGTAATCTGACTGATTAGTTTTTTTTAATTATTATTTGAAAGTCTTTGTGCCTACTAGTGTTGTAAAAAAAGGTTTGTTATTTTTAGGTGCTATGTTTACTGACTTGCAGCTGGATGGACTGGATTAGCTGGCTATCTTGAAATTAAGGCTCGTATTAATAAACTCATGTTGGCTGAGACGCCCGTCACAAGATACGTCAAAATTAACGTCAAACCATAGAATACTGTCACTGTTTTTGACGCATCTCGAGACGAGGATTAGAGTTGAAATTAGTTTATTAATACGACCCTAAGTTACTCATTCATCGTTCGGCCTAACTGATCCTTTATCACAAAAGATTTAAAAATCAGTAACTTCAGAAAGTACGTAGGTCATCTCTGTCATAGGCGCCATTTTCAGAGGTCCCTCCTAGTTATGTTGGTGCCTTTGTGTAAGGTAGACAAAACCTAATAATAGGTACTTTAAAAAACGCTTGAATGATAACGACCCTTTATTCCCTGATCCATTAAGCTAAGCATGCTCTGAAACCGTAACATCAGGCTTATTTTTGACAAAATTCCTAACCTACCTATTTCAGGTGGACAAAATGTCTGTCACTTCATTGACAAAACCGTTTTAGGTAAAATAACTATATCTTTAGTCACTCGCTCATTTATATTATACTAGCGACCCGCCCTCGCTTCGCTTCGGTTTATATGAGTTTTCTGTAACATCCGTACATAAAACAGAATTTATTTTACATAAAAACCTTCCTCTTGAATCACTCTATGTATTAAAAAAAACCGCATCAAATTCCGTTGCGTAGTTTTAAAGATCTAAGCATAGGTACATAGGGACAGACAGCGGGAAGCGACTTTGTTTTATACTATGTAGTGATAGTGATAGTGATCACACATCTACGTACCTACGTAGTACCTACCTACCTATATCTTTATTTATCCCGGGGTTTGTAAATAGGTCCCAGGCTGCTCCGACCGAGCCCTTTCCAACTACTGTCCCGAGCTTATTTCTCACTCCCTCCCTTTCCGTCCCTCCCCCCATCGTTGTAGGGCAAAACCTACCTATCTATATTGAGCGGGAAAATAAATTTTCGCCTTACAAAGTGTGGGTGGCCCGCATAGGGTAAGGGAACCAGTAGTCGGCCTTTTTACGAAAGTTCTAAGTTCAAACTCCTCTCATTTGTGTCTGCAGGAACCAATTGAAAAAGGACAACTTTTTGTTCAATCATCATTTATTAAACTTTAATATTTGTAAAGAAAAACACTTAATAATTTCTTCAATTCTTAGATAATTAAGAAAAAACAAAAAAGGGCACTTTTGCCCAGTAGTCGGCCCCAAACGACCTTACCTCGGCCTTTGGGTCTCCAGTGCTCGGCCGTTACATTGGTTGAAATTAACAATAAGAAATAACTAGGTATCAGTAAAAAAAAAAATAACATACGTATTTCTTCTTACATACACGTTTTATTAATTTTAATATGGGTCTTTGAAGCATATTTAACTGAAAAAGAAGCAAATTGTGACCACCCAAAAGGCACATTTTACATATACCTATCATTATCAAAACAGGTGGCCGAGCTTTAGAACCTCAATACCCAATAGTCGGCCGCGTGAATATAATACATTTCAATGCGGCCGACTACTGGGTTTGCATCGTATTAGAATTCTACAAGTACTTACTAAATTCATTAATAAAAAATTACACATCTAATGACGTCAAAAGCATTCAAAAAGAAAAAAAATGCCAAAATCCAGAAGTCGGCCACCTACGGCCGACTACTGGATTTAACACTAAAAAGTTAGCACCCAATAGTCGGCCGCCTCAAAATACTACTTTCGTGGGGAAAAACATCGATTGTCGTACCAAAATATACTCGTTAACTATTAAAAAAAATATTCAAAATAAAACTAATGCTATATTGTATAAAAAGAAGTTGCTAACCGCTAATAATCAACACTTGGAAAGTTAGAGATAAAATGGCGGACATCGCACAACACTACGTGATCGCGGACGACGCTGGTATGAACCTGTTTTACTCTCGCCGCTCACCCCTCCCCGTACAGATCACGCGATCTTTCGACCAATCAGAAGTTGGAGATTTATTATACATGCATGTCATTGGATAATTTCAAAACTGGCGCTATTTGTGGCGAATAAAAGGCCGAAAAGGCCGACTATAGGTTCCAGGCCGACTTCTGGTTACCTTACCCTATTCCTTGAGCAATTTTTTATCGCATTGTAAACTTAAATTACAATAGGCCCTACCAGTTTAGTAACCGGTTAGAACGTAAGAAATATTATGGACATTCGATTCGTCTAATTAGTTCGGAATGTTTCTTTGCATCTATTTTAATTATTGATCTGTGGTACCTACCTACTAGGTACGTAAGAAGAGCGACTACAGATAAGCTAATCATAATAAATGCAATTAAGGTGGGTAGGTAGAAAGGGGGTGTCTATTCTATCAATACGGTATCAATCAACTGAAAAAGGAACGGTATCCAAGAACAAGGAACTTGGCCTCCTGACTTATGGAATACGATACGACGACGGTTACGTTCAGTTAGTTGATAAGTAAAGTATGCGATAGGTTGCGACTTGCGAGTGGTCGTTATAAATGAACGACCTAGAAAAGGCATGAAGCCATGACTTAACATAACAATAAATAACGTCTATTAAGCTAATTAAATTAATATAAAGGCACTATCATCTACCTGAAGCTCCTTATTCTTGTTATCTTTGAGCGATGCTGCCCTGATAACACCAGCTTTCCATCCCCACTCGGAAACTTTATTCACATTAATTTTTGTAACACCACTCACAGACAGAAATCGTTTGCCAACTAAATCTTCACGGTATTTATAGGCCATAACGAACCACACAATCACATTATTCACTTTAAAACTACACAAACGTCAAAAAACACAGCGCACAAACGCACTACACAGCACACTCTTCGTTGAGCGAAGGGAAACTACGTGGAAAACAAAAAAAGTGCCTGCCCAGAACGTACATTACAAGCCGACTTATTTCGATTCCTTATTTCATAATAGTTTATCCAAGCAAGCAGCCTTCTTTCCAACTTCGCTTCGTTATATTGAAGAGCTGTATAATGCTATCAAATAGAATGGTCATGCGTAAACTGAGTTTTGATGGAAAGTAACTAGCCATGCTTATAGTCGGGCTCTACCAAGCACGTAGATTATTTTACGTTATAATTTGAGTATTTGTCAACAGATGGTGCTGTTAGTATAAAATGATAGTTCGTTTTTCATCTATCTGACAGATGGCGTTAACAGGAGGATGGAAACTCTTGACTTTATAAAAAAAACAACAAACTACCATTCTGTTAAAAAATAAACAACAGTCCCAACGATTTTCAAATGATTCATGCAATGCAAATTCATTCGACTTTAACAGTCAACTTGAACTCGCTATTCATATTGATTGGTCACGTGATCAAAACAGACTTCAAACTTCATCACAATTCAATATGGCGTCTCAGATCTACCGCTGAGTGGTTGTGTATATGTCATGTCAAATTTTCTGATTTTTTGAGTGCGTATTTCATATGTGACCGTTAATATGATATCATCTATAATTTCCCGATTGGTTATGTGAGTATGTTTAAATTGTTTTTGCCGGAATTTAGCCTTAAAGTCAATTTGCTGTGACGTAGAGTTTATTTTTATTACACATCTGTCTACCCTTTGTTTGATTATTCAGTCGGCTTCGATCAATGTAAAATGTAATACTATTTGAGAGAAGTCGTAATAAAAGCCCATGTCATTTCCAACAAAAAATATTTTTAAACATTAACCCTTTTTTCAGTCACCTATACCTAATTTCATCACTAATTGTTTTACATCGTTTTTGTAGTCTTGAATAAACGAATGCGTAATAAATATTCAAGGCTTAGAAACTATAATTTATGATGTTTATGACCCTAGGGCTGCTATACGAAAATACTTTCACGGAAAGTCTCAGAATGCTGTTATTTAAGATATTAAACAGCAATGTTTTGATGCAATAAACAATGAATCCTTTTGTAACAATAAAGACTTGATTAAAAGAATGGGTTAGCAGGTTTAGATTGTAAATAACCTTCAATTCCGGAGAAATAACTGTTAAAAATCTGTAAAAACATAAAATTTAAACAAGTTAAATAGTTTCAGGATGTAACTAAAAACACAGTGTAATGGCTTATAACACATAAATAAATGTATTCGTTAGATTGGAAAAGCTCAGTTGTAACTGTAAAAGAGGACGTTTGCCTTGTTCAATAACAATTTTTTTAAGTCACAGTAACAGCTCAATATAATTGTTATTGTCATTGTCCTTATTTTGTGTATTTATTATTTACGTGTTAATTTATGGTAAATGGGTGAATGATTATTTTATAGCTTTGATCCTTATGATTTTTATTATTCTTCTAATGTCACAGTTATCATTAGACATCGGAATCAACGTTCAAATTTCATGGCAATGTATGGTCGGCAGAAAAACAAATACAAACAAATACACTTAGTATTTTAAACCTTTATTTTGTATAAGTAAAAAAGAACTGAAAATGTAAATAAATATAAAATCAGGATATTGTGTTGAGTCCATTATCTCAGTCTAACACGGAGTTTGATTGGGCATTTGTCATTAAAGCTAATTTTTTTATGAATGTTTCGATAAACTATTATTTGACTTTACAGATTATTTTGCATGACAGTTAAATTGACATTCGTTGGGAAATTTAACATAGTTTTATTTTTCGAATGCGAAATGAGTATTGAGGTTTTATGACGTATTTAGAATATCAACCTCTTTTAGTATATTTACAGTTTACCGCAGTGTATGAGTGTAAAAACAAAAAAAATAATTTAACGTTATTATTCAAATATTCAAATGTATTTATTTATTTTACTACCCTTACCGAGTGCCATGAAATTTGAACGTTGATACCGATGTATAGTTATCATAAATGCTTGTATGTTACATGTGTAAATATGCAGGGTGTCCCAGAACTTTATATAATTATTACAGCATGATAAAACACCCTTGTTAGTAGGTCAGGGCCTATCTTTAACTTTTAAATATGGTTTTTAAAATTTAGTTAAGGAGTTATTAAGGTTTTTATGATACTGGTAATAAACACTATGTTGCGGTAGTTACATCTAAACCTGACTTCCTAATAAGAACTATAATTGGTGATTCCAAACCTTGATATCAAATTCTCAATGACATAGCAATAAATGACACCATAATGCCAAATTATCTAATTCTAAGCCACTTAAGTATTTTTCATTATAAAATTCAATAACTTGCTCCTTGCACAACAAGACAACATGTCAATGTTGCCTCAAACCTGGCGCGGTTAATAAAATATAATTGTGTAACTAGTACCTACTACTAAATGTGGAGAAAAATGTTACACCTGCTTTTCTTCTAATTGAGCTATGTTTAAATTTTACACTCATCCCTAAATGATCAAAGTTTGAAATGCTCTATTCCACTCTACTCTGTAAAACCTAACTGGTTTAGACATGTGATCCTTTTTTTACGCCGCTGCCTTTACTGTCACGTACGTAGCCATTGACAATACGATAACAAACCAAGATTTCTGTACCTAATACCTTAGGTTGAGATAGACAATGAACCAATATAGGTGAAGGGGGCTTTCATATACTGTACAATTTATATCAATCAAGCCTTTACATTTGGCAAAAAATACGCATTCATCACCAATATTGTTAATAGATAGTTAGTATATTTAATTATGACTTAAATGATCACTTCAACACTGCTGGATAAAACAAAACCAAGTTCTAGAATTCTTCATTCTATATACAAAATAATAATTAAAAAATACAAAGAGGGGCTTAAAATTTGATCCCGGGTCCATCCATACAAGAGGTTAATAAATTTTGATTCTTAATCTTTCTTCTCGGCCGATATGGGAAGACAATATGATACAGATGTCTACACCAACTGTTTTCGCAGTATTGACACAGGTGCAGCACTATGGACTTACAATATTGGACATATCATTGGTGATATGTTTCTTAGACATATGATTTTACTATTGTTCATTTTGTGTCATTTAAAAACATTAACAAGTTTCTGAATAAATTCTTTACTTTATAATTAACACAACATTATGACATACAAAAAAGAAATGAAACAAGTACTATATGTGGTAGATACATCATCAAGCAGTTCATTACAGGTTTCTATACATGATCCCTGTAAATATTACATTCCCTTTATTAGGTAGTTGTGTCAAAATCATGTTTTTGTACTTTTTTCTCGGCTACTGACCAAATTATACAACGTAAAAATTGATACTGACAAGTTGACAGATACTTTGCAGACAGTTGACGTCGTGTACAGGACAGTCACTATATAGTTTGATATCAGAAGCTATTATAGTCATCACTAAATCACAAAAGGCATCAAAATAAGCATAAAATATTAGCAGCTAATGGCTTTAAATATCTTTTAATGACTACTATTGGATCATTCCAATCCAACCAACGCAAAAACAGTTCAGCTACATGTTGGCAACAATCCAATCATTCTTAATTTCAAGACTTGCCACCAACACTGGGTTTTGGCAGCATTTCATGCGTAGCCCCATTTTTAACCTTCAGACATGTACAAGCTCTCTTCAGGACAAGTATTGTTGTACAACTGTAATTTAAAACCCGAAGTTTACGAATTGTGGTGTTAAAAAATCCTATTATTCGAGAAGTTATACGTCGGATCAAGTCTGAAATAGAATCGGGGCATCGAGTAGCCCTAGTGAGCAGCTTTAGTTTTGTCGCTGTATTGGAATTCGTCATCGGGGTATCCCGGTGCACTGCCGGGTGCTATTTTCGGTAAGCCCGGCCGTTCGCCTCCGGGCTGAGGAAGCTTTAGTCTGAAGCGCTCATCGCTTGCGCTCGCGCTGCTACCGCTATCGTCCTTAGTCTATGCAACTTAAAGTGAAGTGCGTTGACACCTAACCGTACCGTGATTCATGTATCGAGGCTCGTAGCATTATTAGTGTCTGTTCCGAGTGCGCTCAGTGTGGCACCGGCAGGTCGTACACCTTGACTCCGACATAATTATGTCCTTATTGAGGCCGCTTGTCTTACCTTTTTAAGTGTAACCTCGACAGAGTTACTTTGTCCAGTTTCGCGGGTGACGTAGATTGACCTAAATAAAAATGTCTTCTCGAACAAAACTCGAAATAAGAATCACTATATATTATGAGGATCATGTTGTTGTTATTTATATTTGATGGTAATGTAAGGAAGTCGATGTAATGTTTGGACAAGAAAATAAAATGAGCTTATAGTTTTCAAATCTGTCTTTGTTTTCTGGCTGACAAATTAAGCAAAACTTGTACTTGTCACGTGATCATAAAGTCATTACCATTAGTAAAAGGGTGCAGTGATACGAGAAGTATGTTGTGTTTATTAAAAATGACTGAATTGTATGTATATTTCATAAAAGGATGGGGAAATGTATAAAGAATAATATGAAACTGACAACAAAGCGTCCTTTGCTATGTTTCATAACATCATAACGCTTCAGTGAATCGCTACAAAAAAAAATAGTGCACGACGAGTCATAAATGCGTACCTTATGTAGGTTACCCTCCCAAAAATAACCATGGCATGGTCAATTATCGGGCTGGCTTACGACGTCCGGTCATAACTGTGTTGCAATTATAATGGTGGGACAATAGAGGTACATGTATATTGTAATATTCTGCAAATATACAAGATGAATTTCCTAGCAACAGGCTAGAAGCCAATCATTTTTAATCAAAAATCGTTACGCTCGTAGAAACTATGTTAACGATGTCGCAACGATCTAAAGAATTGTTCTGGTTTATGGTTTGCTGTTTAACTGAAGCGCTTGTAAGAAATGTAAGTTCTGATGAAACTTCAACCTTAATAGTGCAATAATAATCAAGTCTGACTCATGTGCGTTGCACTCATCATGTACTTTGATTTTTGAAATCTTTTCTAACTACCTTGGGCTTCGCAACACAATAATCACCGAGAAGGTCTCAAGGTTCCCGCCGTTTTTGGACAAGTGAAATCACGTTTACGTGGCCTTGCGGTGTTCCCTGCTGGTTTTAGGTTTTTTTTGTGTTGAAGATGTTTATCTCGTGTTCAGGCGTATTTAAGCGTAATTGATAAATGGCATCCAATTGCTTGAATTGAGCGCCTCACACAGACTATTGAAAGTTTGATATCAGAAGCTTCAAAACGTAGTGGCTTGCACGGTTTTTCTTTGAATCACAACGTCACTGAGCTGCGGGGCGGAATCCTATATAAATGATGATAATTTGTTATGTAATGCCATATTCATCAGAATGTTCATGTTTACATTTCATTGTAGGTATACAACGTTACCCTATTTCTGTAATTGGAGCAAAGGGCCTCCCACAACGATCTCTGGCGTTACGCTTACGTACGTCGCGTACTTACTCAAGGAACGTACTTTATTACCGTTTATTATTTCAAAGAGCCGCTGTTAGGTACATGATTCGTGCCATAATGTACAATATTTTAACATCTTTTGTTTTTGATTAATGTTTTGACATACCATGTTTCATATAAGTACAAATCTGAAAAAGGTTAGGGAAAATCTTGGGCCCTTAATTATACGTTGTAGAAAAATGGATTGTCTAAATATCTGTTTATTAGCGGCAAATGAACGTTATTTCACAAAGACCGCAATTATTAGTTAATTCACGCACCACTGAACGTTTCATCGACCCTGATGCGAATGCGAAGCGCACGCGCTGCTTCTGGCGTGTCGATATTTTATTATGCTTCTCTATTGCGGTAGGAAGTTGCACCCAAATATGGATTTGGTTTATTAGACATTCATCTTTCGCTTACGTTTAGTTATGCTATTAAGTACTTTATACACGGAATGTTATGGTTACTTACTTTCCTAACCGTCTGCAAATAAGGTCAGTACTTTTTCCACACCTCAGATCGTTTGGATAGTCCGAATTTAACAACATACATGCATACATACATTAAATCACGCCTGTTTCCAAGAGGGGTAGGCAGAGACCACTTCTATCCACTTGCTACGATCTTGACAAATTTCTTTCGCTTCTTCCACATTCATACATAGAGTCATGCACGCACGTGTCGGTTTCGGGTCCTTAAGTTTCGGCCTTTTTCCAGTATTTCTCCGATTTGACTCTAAAAAGAACGCCTAGGGCGAATTTAACAACTACATCTTAAAATGCAGTTTAATTATTTTGCCTGTAACATTAAAGAAAATAAGAATTGTTTTAAATAACAAAATAGGTACCTAATTGATATAGATCTTAAACATCAGTTTTTTTCTTTTAGGTGCGTTTTGTAAGTGATTTTATGGCAGTTGCTCATGCCATAACCCCCTCTATGCCCTGTAACTACACTTTGGTTAACTATTCGAACCCATGTATGCATGTATTCGAACTATTACCCATGTAGGTACCTAACTCATTTGAATTATTCACTTGACAACGAATATTTTTGGGATAACTCACGGTTATCAGACGTAATTAATCAGACAATGACCCGCATTAGTTTCTATTGTCTTCAAGTTTAGCGTTAAGGACCACAAAGCAATTTTATGAGTCACTTTCGAACAAAGCAAACCAGGGCGTAATTTATTCCACAATGCACATTGAGGCAACGAACACCAACTAGCGTTGCAAGGGTTACCAAGCTGTGCTATGTGCTGTTCTAACCAGTTATATGTTACGTTTTCGTCTACTTTATATCTTGTTCTATCACTTCTATCGTAAGTTGCTGTTATTTTAGTTAAGTCGAACAATTTTATCTGATTTAAATTTCCAAGACCGGTTATTATGTTGATGTTTGCATTGATGTTTGTAAATTCGATTAACAAACGGAGGTTTATGTAGGTCCAAATGAATTAATGGTGGTTTATATTAACTTAGATTAACGAATCTTAGACGAGTTCAGGTTTCCCTTGGGCTGTAGAATTCAGCCCTTTAGTTTTCAATGACAGTCCGACCTGATGGTCCCTATATTGATCCATAGTAATAATCTTTCGCAGCACAGTGCTCGAAGCACGCATAGCTTAGAACGCACAAACGTGTCCAAGAAACATAATTGGATAACGGATGAATGCTCCCTTTATTCCTTTTAATTTACTCATGCATAGTGAATTCTGTGGAATATATTTAGAGATTATGTTAAGTATGATAACCCTACAAAACATAAACAAGTCGATGCACAAAGACTAAACCGGATCGCGTGAGATGCGTTTGAGATGCACTGCCCATCGGACTGGAGGTTCTTGACCTATATGCTATGCGGCCTACTTCGTGGGGGAGTTATATTTTCGTTAGATTATTAATAAACGTCTTTACTGCAAGAGTAGTCTTGAGATAAAGATGCAAGAAAAAAGTTTGTTTTGGCACGTGACCTGATATCCTCTGTATCCTCCGTTGCTGTTTATAATATTTTCTTTTCCATTTAAAATATAGGGAAGTGCTGTCGAGATTAGACATTTTGGGGTTTATAAAAACTTTATTTAGTCGCAGGAGCGTTTTAAACTGAGAGTGGTTTGATATTTGTATATTAATAGCTGCGAAAAGGTACTTATGAGTTGAACCGTACATATCATAGTAAATAAGATGAACGGATACTAATAGTCATTTATTGTTAAGATTTTTGGTAGCGGTGTCGTTAATAAAGACGCTAGCCAAAAGGTCTGAAGCTACTCTGGTGAGGGGGTACCTAAATAACTAAAATGAGCAGAATTAGCCACTTTGATCAGAAAACACAATATGTATATTATTGGAATACAGTCTTGAAGGACAAGCAACTGATAAACTTCGCAACGTTGAAAGGTTCTTTATTCTGCCACCGAACCGAACGCTGTAACACATCTATTCGTTCTTGTTCACTAAGAAATTTGTGTATATCTTACAGACATCTCCCGAAGTAATTAAAACCTCTATATGATGCATTCTAAAAATATTTCGCGCTTGTAATTGGTTGACTGGTTGTAAACGCTAGGAAATCAATACAGTAAACAGTTCATACTCGGGCGCGTGTAACGCCTCATTTGACCGACAGTTTTCATCATCACCTCGTTTATCGTTATAATGCGTTTAAATTTTGAACAAGTCTTCTAAACTTCTACGTTTTTGACATCAAACTTGGCAGAATTGGAGCAAAGGGAGCTGGTTCCGCATTTATTCCTGAACTGAGTTTATGTTATTTTGAAAGCAAAGAAACATCTTTGCTCCAATTCAACTCCGCTTTGTGAGTTATAATTATAATTGACGTATAGGTCTAATTAAAATCAGAAAAAAGATTATCGTGTTTGATTGCATTGAATGATATTTCCGTGTTTTTGTCTGATGCGAACGGTTTTGTTTGTTTCACGCAATTCAATAAGATTAATAAATATACAGTTGGGATAGTTTTGGTACTTAATTCGTATTACCAAGCCACACCATACATATCACATCCAGATTTCTCTTTAAATTACATGTAGGCGTAATCTGCGAAAAATGACATCACTTGTGTAGGACTTATTTGAGATCTCACTTTCATTTCATCGGAGCTTAATTATTTTGCCTTAACAAATGAGTCTATTCCCAGTTAGGCGTCTCGCAATAGTCTGCGCTTTTTGAATAGAATTTTGTTACAAAGCAAACTAGATAGCATTCTCCTGTTCTGTATCAGTCTGTAAACTTAAACAAACAAATATGACATCGTCTGCAATAGGACAATACGTATTGTTACATTAAATTTATACTACACGAAGTACCTATGAGCGCAACTGCGATGCAATTGTCTTGTTTATTTTTAACTCGACCAGTCTTATTGGAGTCATTTAGCCTGGGTTTGGTGCGTAGTTTGGCGAAGTGGCTGAAGTAGTGGGGTAGACCATTTGAAATTGGCTGAAATGTAGACATCTCCGGTTGCTGATCATTTGCAGAACAGTTACCACTGTATTTGATTGTATCCGTTTATTATCATTCGACGGTGTCAATTATTTATTTGACACTAGAAGTCTCACTCTATATCTACTTGTACCACTTAAGAGTTTTCGGGTATCTTGAAATATTGCCAAATCGTATTTCTCTATGTTTTTCATTTGGTTATGGTCTATGGATATTGAATAAACTCATTATTACTAGAGGCGGTATGTGCTGAGCAGACTCTATATTATTATAAGCCTGTCCGGTTTTTGAATATATCACTTGTTTGGTTTATTAATGTTCATGGACGCTTAGGTATTCTTTTTCTTTGTTTAGAACGTGTAAAATTATCTACAATTGAACATTCAAATTAGTATGTCCAAAAATAATAATTATATCAGTACTTCACGCTTAAATATTTTGAAATTGTTTCGCCCTAATGGATTGTTATAAAACGAAATAAATAGTGCTTGAGAAAGTATGGTTTAGTATTTTAATCCTTGGAAGTCCCGCCCCACTACAAATTACAAACAAAAGGCACCAGGCCAGCTAAAACCGATATAACTCTAATATTGTTGATGAAATTCGGCTAGGAAATCGACTTGCTCGAGTGAGTGGGACGTTAATTGGAGTTTAAGTGAGAAAAAAAACTTGCTCATTATTGCCGCTCGTTGAAACATGACGAATTTATACTTTTCTAAAGTCACTGACTGTAAGCTTTTCCAGGTAAACGTGTTCGTGATTATTATCGCATGCTCTAGGCCTTGTAGAACAACTCGTACTACGCTATTGATTCAGTTATTTCGCAGTACGCCAATCAGGGCGGGAGACGAGATCTTTAACTCTCAGTCTTAACAAGACAACAAGCGGGCGCGCATCTGTTTTATGAACCATTCATTACAGAGAGTGCACTCGGGACAGACAATACCATTTATTAGTGCATATGCATAATCTTCGCGAGTTCTAATGTCGTGGTTGGGCCGTCTCCATGGAGGCAGATCGCGCGCGCGGTTACCGTGACGACCGGCATCGCTTACCGACACTGAGCCTCGGACTGTCCAGCGTTAGACTCATTGTCAACAAGATCGAGTCAGAATACGCTCGTGCCGTTTCCGACACAGTCGAAAGTGGCCGCGAACTTGTGGAATACGACCCGAAAATCTGTGAGAGCGACGATGACTCCTCTCTCGGCCCACCGAGAAATCGAGTCTGGAGCCGACTCTTCGTGAACTTAGGCTTTGCTCTCAGCAAATGCATACCTAGTGTGACCTTTGGAAACTTCAGTATCCTAGCTGTCCTCACCGGTTTCTTCGCTCCAAGGATGCTTTCTTACTTGGTGGTGTATCCGTTTTGCAGATTGGTTTTCGGGACACTCTACCCGGCTTATGCTTCATATAAAGCTGTGCGGACGAAGAACTTGAAAGAATACGTAAGTAGACAACTGTTTTTATTTGTTAATTGGTTGTAGGCACGGTTTGGAATAGATAGGACAGTCGCAATGAAAACAACGCAAATGGCTGACCTTGTCACGGGTGCACGCTCAAGCTGTTTGAAACGCTTCAGTTCCCTGTGTGTCCTTTACCTCTTTCCTGGCTTCCTCGCTTGGAAATAGACGCACCGTGTTAGTTCCATGTCTCTTTAATTTTATGACTAAAGGATTTTTACTACCTACACCCATAAAAGGTTCATTCATCAGATACGTTGTGTTGTTGTTTTGTTTGCGCTAAGTATGCTAAGCAACTAAAAGGGTATTGTTATCTGTTATGTTAATGCTTACGGTGTATCATCAATTATGTATGTAACCAACATTCAAGACAAACAGCACGACATGACCGTACAGGTTTGAATGCAAAATAAATAGTCATTACCGTCGCGGTCTAAGCGAAACATTAAAAATGTTGTGCCAAATATTAAGGACTACAAAAGCTGAGCTGTTTATTTCAAAATTACCTAAATATTAACAGCTTGCGTAGCGCTCTAGGGTCTACAACGTAAATTTAGGAGAATTCTATATCCATAAACTTAGGTCATAAATTAAACCGTGTCAGTTTTTACCTTCTCGTATCATCCCAAACGGGCCGAGCCGGCGTGGGCGGTATCCGTTCCATAAATGCTCTTAATAACGGGAGACACCGAATGGCCATCATGTTGGTAAATTTCTTTACCTTATAGATCGATCTTTTGAGTTAAGATTAAGGATTAAGTATTATAATGATTATACACTCATCAAATATCTTGCAATGTACTGCATCGCGATTTGCTATAGGTACATTGTAAAATAACAAAGTTATGTAATTTTGAATTGTGGTCTTGTTTGATGTATGTATTACTGTATACATTTGATAGGTTATAATAATATAAAGTATATTACAAAGCACAATGAATAGACCTTTTATCAATGTTTTAATTTTAACGCTGGGTGTAAATGTATGCTTATTTCTGAACAAATACTATGTCACGAAAAGTAAAATGCTACCACACATTACAAATTCAGATTTCCTAAAATACTAAAATTTCAAGTCTTTTTTGTCTTGGCCAAACCAACGGTAAACAAACGGATAATAACGAATACATTATATTTCAGGTAAAATGGATGATGTACTGGATAGTTTTCGCACTTTTCACGTGCACAGAGACGTTCACGGACATGTTCCTGTCCTGGTTCCCGTTCTACTACGAAGTGAAGATCGTACTAGTGCTCTGGCTCCTGTCGCCTGCCACCAAAGGCTCCTCCATTCTGTACAGGAAGTTTGTACACCCGGCGCTGTGCAGGCGCGAACAGGTAAGCTGTTCATAACTAAATACTAGATAGAGTTCGCAATGTTCATGCACACAGAGACGTTCATGTCGTAGTTCCGGTTCTACTACGAAGTGAAGATAGTGCTGGTGCTCTGATTCCTGTAGCCTGCCACCAAAGGTTCTTCTATTCTATACAGGAAGTTTGTACACCCGCCGCTGTGCAACCGCGAATAGGTTTTTTCCTTGGTTTTTAATAGTAAATACTTTATTTTTGCATCTAGTAAAGTAGGAATAAGCTACAGGGCCACCTGCAAGTAGGGGTGCTTTGTAGGTTTATCGACTAAATGAAATTACTATGATATGTGTGCTAGATTAAAATTGTATTTTAGTTATTGTAAATTTGCTAAACTTCTACACGTCAATTCCTGTTATAAAGTGTAACCCAATTGTACAAGGAATCAATGTATAGTTAGAGAACTATTCGGGAATTGATTGCAAAATTTAGATTCTAACCGTACACGAGGAGCTGTTTGTTTACAAGGACACCACGCGTTTGTTTACATAAAAATAAAACTTATGCATGTGATAATAATAACAGATGTGACTTGATTGCCTGTCTGGCAGTAATAGTGCAGAACTAGCAGGAAGTCATTATTAAGAGGAAATTAATTATAAACATCCAACGATAATGGTGTCATATGACTGCATGGTTGCTTGCTCTATCGGATTATATTTCCTCTTGCATAGTGCTATATCATTTAACAGGTGGAGACCGCCTTCTCATGCATTGTAGTATTTTAGATGAATTTATGACTTGACTTTTTTTTTTCAGGAGATAGATGAGTACATAGCAAAAGCCAAAGACCAGGGCTACCACACAGTGCTCAACTTGGGCACTAAGGGCGTGAATTACGCCACCACTGTTATTATGCAAACAGCCATAAAGGTAAGTTGACAACCCTGCGTGATCTCATTTAGCTTAATTTAATATTTAGAAGGCATGCTTCTGTTAATGATATTGTTCTTATAAGAACTGTTTGAACGTACTTCAATCTTTTACTTTATTTGTAATTTCAATTCGTCAGTTTCAGAGAGTTGACTGTACTAAAATAATATAAAACAAATTTAGATCTCTTGATAACCTGATGGTTAGTTACTTATTTATTGAAATATATACACACAGTTCTTATTCGAGACGAAGTTTAAACAAGGGTTACGGTGGACTTTAACCCTTAACAACGGTTAGCCTTTCGCAATGTTAACTAGTAACGTTTTTTTTTTACCTTTTTTAAGTGGTTGTCACATAGTTGCCAATAAACTCAGACAAAGACGGCATGTTTGATCACAACGTGTAAATTAGTTTGTATGTCAAGCACTTAAAATATCGCTTTTGCTAAATATGGTGCTAATTTACACAGCTTATACGGTCACGTTGAAAGCTTGCATTGACACTTTCTTGTGACTTTTCTGTAAATTAAACGGTACTTTATTTTATTAATTACGCTCAACGTTAGTACATACATTTGTTTCAATAGAAGAGTCACTACATAATCGAAAATGCACCGCTAATAATTGGAGCGAGCACTCACCAAGCAATCACTGATATTATTGTCATCAGGCATGCCTCAAATCAACCCTCACATTGATGTTGTTTTGCCACGTTGTCGCTTAATTTAATTTCACTTTTTGTTTTTAATTTTATTAACACGCTTTTTTTAATCCTCCCTCCCACCGTTCTATTCCGATATCCTTTCCATTGCTGCTTCACGCAGAACTTCAATCTGCCGAGTCCCGAGCAAGAGCGAAGAATTAAGAGCAGCCGTGACACTACTGACGGGTACCAGGAGTCGTACGACGACCTCGATTACCAACCTCCTGCGGAGCAGAATATGGCCGGCATCGTTGATATAGTTGAGCTCGACAGCGACAATAATGATTACCCTGGCGACGGCGGGGACGCTATGTACCCCGTCATGGAAACCGCGGAATCTGCCGCCCGCAGCCGGGGTGACGTCGTCAGGAAACGGAAGGTCGTCAAAGAGAAACGAACTAGAAGCAAATCCCGGGGGCGCAGAACCAGGAGCCAGACCGCTGTCGACAACAAAGACATCCTGGTCGATTAAACTGGGGCGCTTACGAAACTCAACTGTGATTTAGAATGATTTTTAGGCTATGCTTAGGATAATGTTAACTTTCCAGTGGATTGTAAATTTTGACGTAACGTTTCAATTTTGCTCGTTTAGAAAGTAATTTCTAAAGCCCGCTCATATTTTATAACAATACCAAAGTTTGATAGACCCTCATAGTAAGACGCACGCTACACACAAATGGACTTATTGAGTTTTTGATTGCAACATTGGTCAAAGCTGGATATTGGCTAGTCCAAATTTTGCGCTAGGTAACTTGTCACTAATATACTGGTAAACCTCTTAGCCTAAGTGTGCAAAATGTGGTTACAGAATTATCAAAAAGTTAAGGTCTGCCTACCCCACTCTGGGAATAAAGGCGTGAGTTTAATAATTTGAAGCTGTGCTCATGAACGTCCCGCTTAGGTTTCTATTTTATGTTCCCATCATTGTTGGCCTAAAGTACATTTGAACACGTAAAGTGGGTCTAAGATCAATTCGCTCAAGAGGTTTTTGCTTATATATTTTTATTACACTCTGCACTCGCGTTTATAAAGAATCCTAGAACCTCGCATTACATATTATATTATGTCACCGTTAAGATTTTTATTAACTTTTATATCACATGACGTTGTTTTAATATTTAGTTTAGAAATTAAATTAAAGTGCGCGTGTATTATGGGACGCACGTGTATTTAGGGTGAACTTGTGTGACTGAATTAATTAAATTAAACATAGTTATTGTATAAGTTGTTGCTTAATTCATTCGTAGTTTTTTAATCTCAAAAGCTGCATGCGCTTTGCCCAAAAACCTTGTACAATAGTGAACACAAAAATGTAAGTATAGTTTTTATTTGTTTATTTGTAAAGAAAATGAGCTGATATTAAATATAAGGATCCCCTGTTTAATGTTGGTTCTAGTTCTCTTTTCTTTATTGCTAACAAAGATTAAATTACTACGTTACTCGCTTAAATTTGCTTGTTTAAAGGTGGTTGATTTAACCATTACTCTGAGGGCCCATACAAAAGAGCTTTATTCTGCGTTTAAACTACTATAAAGAACACAGTATAACAAAGTTTCGGCTATGAGGACCGAATGCAATATATGGCAGGCGTTAACAGTCTAGCTCGACTCGCAATAGAAATCTATTTCATACTACAAAATATGTAGTGCATATTCATAAACGGCCTCTTAGAAAAGCACGATTGACAGATGCCTGCAGAAGAATTTTAGGTAGTGAATATCTTACCTATTTGGTCGGAAAAGTTCGGGTCTCGCTTTCTCAGTTAGCTGTAATAAGCTAGTGAAGAGAACAAGGCTCGGCTGTTATAAGAGGCCCGATCTGTCAGTGTCAACCTGTACAAGTATATTTTGTCCTGTGTTGATAATCGGGCCTCTTAGAACGGCGCGACTGTCTATAGCTAGAATCAACCTTATAGACCTAGGCTATCAACGCTAGTATTGGACAGGCGACTACAGGGGCCCGTTTCTCAAAAAGTATTAGTCTATTGTCTCATTTTGTACTTTGATTTGCGAGACAAAACACTAATATTATTAGCCTAATAAGCTTTGTGAAATGGGCCCCAGTTAGGCTCGTTTGTATGTGCCCTTATCCTCGACCAAGCTGATACAAGTAAACAAGGTCAGTTTAAAAATATATTTGACAAACTCTTTACAGAAAATATATTTTTCAAAATGTCTCCAACTTTATACTTAATCTATTCTTCCACATCATTGAAATTGGGGACTTTAAATTATCAGTACGACCGTGTCCAGAACATGATTCCTCCCACAGGGTGGCGGCGGATTAGTGCAACAAATCCGCAAGAGCTACAGTTTGTCGGATCTGACGGAGTGCGACGTGCGCGACGAGCGCTCAGCAGACGAGGTTGACGACGTACTCAGTGAGCCGAAGATGGTGCGGCGAGTTCCTAAAAGGTAACTGTATTTTGTGTTTTCACTTTCAGCATAACTTCACGTAAGCCTTACTTACAGGTGTGTATCTGTCGGATCTGACGGAGTGCGACGTGCGAGTTGAGACAATTTTATTTACCCTCATCAAAAGTTTTAGCCTGTCGGATTTGTATCTTTAAAGAGGTACGTACGGCTATAACTGCAGGAAAAAAACGACTGTCGTGTGTTTGGCTGCTTGTTTTCGAAGAATGCAACTAGATTAGGCTCCCAGCCCCCTATTTCACCATCCTGACAGTGACAGGTGACATTTCAGTGAACATGGCACAGCTGACATGAATTTCACTGATGTGAAAGCTCGTCAACTTTGCAACGTATACTGAATTGTCACCGGCCACCTGTCATTGTCCCGATGGTGAAATAGGGGGCATATCTCCTTCCCCAGAGATAATGCGGTAATTTAAATGTAATCGTGGTTTATTTCCCGTAAAAAGTATAAATGAGTTTTGTTTTTAATTTACTGACAGTTAATAAAACTACTATGTATTTGGTTTCAGCGGCTACAATAGTCGGCGCAGTGCTTCCGAGTCGAACACTCGTACTCCAATGTACTTCCCAGAAGTGGACGTGGACGTCAGAGGGCCGAGGGTTGCCAGGACTGACGAGCCTGACTTTAGGTGAGTCATTTACTTGTTCTAGTAACGAGTATTTTTGTTGTAAGCCTGTTTGAAAAATGTCATCATCATCTAAGTGGCGAGCAGAAGTTGCCTGCGACCTTTTTATCGTTCTAATATCCCTCTGCAACTGCTCGTTCTTTTCCCTGTCCAAAGTAAGTTTCTGTAAGAACCAAACCCAATTTTTCCCAAAGTAACCAGTATCCGGGTTTCTTATACTTAACACTTTCACTGCCACCAACCCGCTAGGCGTCTGTCTATTTTGTATGAAAATCAGAGCTCTTAGCAAAGAAAGTGTGCGAAAATAAAAGGGTTTCATTTAGTAGTGATGCGCCAAAAGGCAATCTGAAAACCAGTTTTTCCAATTAAATCCAGATAAGCCAAGAAAGTAACGCACTATTCCAAGAAGTTAGAGTGTTTTTGTCATAAACCCCTTTCGTGTCCAAGTGTATCCACCAAAATGTGTCTTGATTTTTCCACACATCTTCTACAGCAAAATCAAATCGACGGAAGACATAAGCTCAGGCTACTCGAGCGCGGACAACTCGGGCTCGCTGGCGCGCACGGGCTCGGTCGGCGCCCGCGTGCGCGCGCGCACCACGCGCACCACCGTCACTACCATCAAGAGGCCGCAAGCCGCAGAGGTCTGGTAACCTTTGTACTTGAAACCCTGTTTCATTGTAAGGTTCCTATAAAATAAACCGATCGTTTTAACCGTCTTAGACTGGCAAAGATTAGGTAGCTATAAATCAAAACATAATCTTGTTTTTAAATTCAAAAGTGTCTTTGCCTTAAGAACTTACTCTTTAAAAGTTATTTGTACCTAACAAAATGCTGCCTACAGTTTGAGGTATGTTTTGAATTTAACGCTTATTCTTTCTTTGCCAAATTAAGTTAGTTAAAGCATACATAAGGTAGGAGTTGTATTTTGTGACTTGCTGATGGTGTTAAGTGTAAAGTCAGGTACCCTAGTAAGGCCCCTCCCTCTAAACATAAAAATACTGGTCTCGGGCTCTTACGGGGCCGCTTGAAAGTAAAGATAAGTGTCTTAGGCTGTCCTTGCAATGAACCAAACAATTGTTAACACTCTTATCGGCATTTGGCCAGAAATTCGAAAATAATATTGCAAGAATGACTCAAGATATATTATACGTAGCAGGGTAGTAATGGTGCTGGGTTGGTTGTAACGGTTAAGATGTAGTAGTTCGTTTACTAAGTTCGCCAATACTAATATGATAATATATAAAGTGGTGGCAACAACTAAATACATTAGTAGATTATATTATTATATATATGGGTAGCAAGTTGAATGTTCTAATGGCTTTTACAAAAGTTGTAGGGTGGAATTCCCACTATTAGTTCGAGGTGTTAGGGTCGCATATTAATTCAAAGACTTTGTAAAATGAATATTGTGACGCAAAAATTGGCAAATTAAATAGGGAAATAAGATTTATTTAGTGTGCTGTGTGCATGTTTTTGTTTCGTATTGGTACTTAAATTAATAATTATTTAGTTATTTTCTTTATCGATGTCTATATAAGTCTGTTTATGCATTTACTAGATTATTGGTTTGTTTCTTCTTGATTTAGACATAAGTTTTTATTTAAATTAAAGGACAATGAAGTTATCATCGAGGAGCTACCCGACGACGATACCTTTGAATATGCGAATATGCCCCCCCTTGTTAACCTCCCGTCACACTTATTCCTGTCCGATACAGATCCTCCCTTTTTATATCAGTATGTAGGAAATCAAATTAAAATAGTTCAATTATTAGGAGGTAATCCTATAGGTACGAATTTAAATCAAAGTTACATAGATCACAGGGACCAAAAGGAACAAAATAAGTTTAAATCCCAAGAAAACTCACCGGAAAAAGAGATTACGCACGAGGTATTTGAAAACGCACAAGATGATTTAGACAAAGATGATACCCAAGTTCCTACTGAAACAGACAAAATAGATTGTAGTAACGAATTCAAAGACGCAGACGATGTTATATCAAAAACGATTGAACATGAAATTGTGATTGAAAGTATAGATCCTAAAGTTGGTGCTGAAAACGAGTCTAAAGAAGAAGCAATGCTTCTCAAAGATGAACATGGAGACACGACAAGCCTAGATACATCTGCTTATGAAAACGATTCAGCAGAAAGTGACGATGAAGCGTCTTTCGGGACTCCGGATGATTCTCCTAGAAGCAAAAGGAAATCAAAATCACCCAAAGGTAAATATGGAAAAGGTAAAGCTCCACCACCGCCACCTAAAATAGAGAAAATTGAAGAATCAACGGATACCAACAATACTGACAAAGTGGATTGTACAATCAGTACAACTTCTCAGGAGAGTTTGAAAGATATTCTTAACACTTTACCAAACACCACTTTTAAAGAAACCGGCACATATCAAGGCCTGCAAGTTGTTAATCCCATAGCGGAGAAGAAAAGACGTCATAAATCTAAATCGCCTGGGAAAGTTACCAAAGGTTCTGCTTCAGGGATCGGAAAATTATTACAACTGCCAGGTAAATTAGCGTTCTGGCATAAAGGTGATGACAAATCTAAGACAGACACAACTTCAACATCGTCTCGGTCCCGCTCTCATAGTAGGAAATCATCTGGCTATGAACAACCGTTTGATGAGTTCCAAAGTTGCGCGGATCTTAGCGCATATAAAAAGTCGATCGAGGAAATGCAATCAAATGCTAATGATGATCAATTAAGTTTCGCAGATTCAGCCGATATTGAAAACGAAGTAATTTCACATGATATTATGGAGAAGAGTGATGCCCTACAAAAATTGATAGAAGCCAAAATAGAGAGGCATCCAGAGTACAAGTTTGTGTCATTGCACGATGAAATTCCTACTACATCGAAAAGTACAGACGTGTAAGAGGCCTTCCTATGTCCCGAGTCCATTTTTTCATTACGGCAGTGCAGCGAGCGGAACGTATGTTTTATTTTCGTTTTGTTTTCGTTGTTGCATGACGCGAGGCCACTAAGAAACAACCATAGCGACAGTTTTTTACACTAAAACATAACCCACTCTTAACAGTTTTAAGTGTATGTATTTATTTAGCGTGCTGTGTCGTATTTGATGTGTATTTTTATTTTGAATTAATCATATTTACTAATATAGGACTCTAATCCACTATGCCTCAAAAAAACAAGACTTCAATTATACGAGTCATTTTCCTGTTAGGTTAAAAGTTTAAACTTTATAATCCTTTTTAGCTTATGCTGGATTTTTGAACGCGTGTATCCCAAGTTTTGGCAAAACAAGAAGTTACCCGGTTACGAGCAGTTTAACTTAATCTTAATTTTGTATGTGCTGTCATAGTGGGCTTGAGGCTTTTGATTGCATATATTTACTTATTTGCTCTGTCTCTTGTACAATCAGCAGCAAAAATAGCGAAGCGGACCAGTTAGTTACAAAACTTTGACCAACAGTTGGGCAAGATAAGTTGCATTCTACTAAAGTTCTAAGTATCTGCATCTATTTCTGCTGCAGAATGTAGTCACCAAAATTCGAATTAAAAGACCATGCGTCAAAATGGACCAAAGACCAACAGAGCTGAGAGTTATGGCCAAACCTCGAAGTCGCGGTGGCAATAACGTCAATTAACTAGGGACTTCCTTCCGATATAAAATTTATCGATAAGAATGCTTATTTGGAAGTGACACTTCATATTAGCTGTAAAGTTTACCTACAGAATAATTGAAAATTAACTAAAATGTGATGATTACTACCCGTCAATGTTACCTATATAGGAGTTTTTAGGACATTTTTAGGAATTTAAAAAAATCAATCTTTACAGCTAAATTTTTATTTCATCAATCTCCATGCAAAGTAAACTAAAACCTAGAAGTACATCCATAAAGTATGAAAACCGTTATCTTCCTTAATCGACCTTTACGGACTTCAATCTTCATACTGTATAAATGATACAGTTTAATAGGTATTGCAAGTTGCATATTAATAACATACGTCATCTCATAGTCATAACATAACTATTGTCATAAGAAAGTCCAATTTATCGATGAAATAATATCGCGTGGAAGTCCCTAGCAAAATTTTATTCGTGCCACCGCGACTTCGATGTTTGGTTATGGCATTTAATTGGTATTTACGTGTACTTCATTTCATTCACCAAGGGCACGGGCATGGGCACCAAGTTCAGTACCATTGCAGAACTGAGATATTCAGTAAATGCGATGTATGGTAACTGTGTATTACTTACAGAATACCCGCATAACACCTTATACAATAGTAGAATGTATAATTCGGGTATCAAAGCCATATTAGATAGATACCCCTCGAACAATAACCATCTCGTGGTACTACGGCTTATTTTAAACCTATTTATACAATCTATTGTTATAACAGTTTCCATTATATCGCATTTACTGAATATCTCAGTTCTGGGTCATTCCACCGTAACACCCGCAACGGCTACTTTTTATTCGTGATTCTCTCTTTATTCTCTTATACTTGATTATGCGTGTTAAGGAAAAGAAAATGTTATCCAAATAGTACACCGTTCACTAGTCATTTTCCTAGTTTCTTATTACAATATCGAAATAAACCTTAAAAAAAAGTAGCCGTTTCGGGTGTTACGGTGGAATGACCCTTCTGCAATGGAACTGAACTTGGACCCCATAGAATAAAATGAAGTACACGTAAATACCTCTTAGCGCTGTTGGTTTTTGGTCCACCTTCCATATAAAGTTGCCCATGGTGCTTTATTTTATAACTGTACCTACTATATTGTATTTAACGGTAATTTGTGGTTTGTTACATCCCTGAGTAGTTTTAGCATGTTGCAAAATGAATGAAGTGTTTGACCGGGTACCTATTCCGTGAAAAATCTTACCTTCTGCCGAAATTTCACATTCGGAATTGTTATAATAGCTAAAATGCTCTCTTAGGCAATGCTTCTGCTTTGTTTTAATTATTTTTCAATGTTTTCCGTTCTATTTACAGGCAATGCTGACAGCCTCTGCCACCATGCCTCGCACAAAAAAAACTAGTAAAAGGAAAACTCAATAGATACTACACCAAGTCGACCCTACTCTTCCATCACGGGCCTTTATTAGGGCAGTTTAAGCTCTCTTGTGAAGTTATCTTCACTTCGTGGAATATAAAAAATATCTTTTGGGTTTATGACAAATCGATAAGGCTACGTCCGCCCGCACTGACAGGCGACTACTCACTAGATACTACCACGCTAGCCTAGGCTCTAGGCTTTAAGCAAGAGCCGCCTATCAGAGCGGACGTAGACTTACCCCCTTATGAATAAACGCACAATAATCCTGTTTTAAAGTATTGTTTGACCCTTTCTGTCAAATTCAAATGTCATAATGACATGTGGACAGAGTATATTTCAAGCACCTTTAGCTATTGCGCGTTTATGAATAAGAGGTTTAGACTAGAATCTTGAGCGATAAACAACGCAATACTATCCCGCAGACCTTTATAAGTATTGACGTATTTACCCTTGTTTTGTAGACATTCATTTCATAGAGCGTAGGTATCACTTCGCAGAATTTTCGTTTCATAGAAAGATATTTTTTGCTTAACCCGTGTTGATTTCAGGTTATCTTGTGATGGTTACTAGTCTAACACAGAAATACTAGAACATGGGTGCGTTAGGTATTTAATAAGGGATTTCGAAAGTAATTTCAAGCTTTGTGTAAACAAAGCTCTTGCTTCCACGTTTAATTTTAGACAAAGAGATCTACGGCGTACCTACCCTCAATATGCTAATTTAGAAACTACCCACATATATCACACTAACCTATCCCACATGAATCGTATTTAAGATAACCTGAAATCAACACGAGTCTCAAACGAAAATTATTACTGCTAAGTGATACGTTCTATGTAATGAGTGTCAGAGAAACAAGGGGACACCAAGTATTGACAGAATCTTAGTCCTTAGTAACTCTGTTAGCAAATGAGTAGTAAAATGAACTGAAGGCTTTTGCAGCTACTAAACAGTATGTAGGTTTCTCGTTTGAAAATTAGGATCTTCCAATTGAACTAGTGAATGATAATTTTAAATCGTACCTACAGTCACGGCAGCTGACTTTGAATACTCTGGTTACAGTGTATGGCGCCTACAGTAAGATTCATTTGTATTTCTACAATTTCTGTTGGATTTAATTGTTATTTAGCGACGAATAACTAGAAAGGTACATTAATTAATAAACCACATTTCTTCTTTTTCTTAACCTTTAAAATTTACCAGAATATTCAAAGAGAGCCGTTTGGACCCCTTGTTCCATCTAGTCATACACTTAGTTCTACACTACATGTATGACTAATAAGAAAAAAAATCCGCTTAGTTCTTCATCCATGTATGACTTCTTTGAACACGTAAAATTGTACTTTTTTGTTCTGTCTAGTCATACACCTACACGATGTATACAAAACGAGTTGTTTAAAATGAGGTAGGTTTAGGTTATGTTAGTTTTGCAGTAGAAACCACCCAGAAATAGGAGCTCCGCGTTAGCGAAGCTCCGTCGACACTCTTATTTCAAATCAATCAGACAGTGTCGACGGAGCTCCGCTAACGCGGAGCTCCTATTTCTAGGTGGTTTGGCCCTCCGGGCCTGCTGCAAAACTAACATAACCTAAACCTACCTCATTTTCATATTTACATGTTTACATTTTCATAAGAGTACAAATTCAGAAAAAGTGGGAATTTAAGGAAATTACATTTATTTAAATCGTGTAGGTGTATGACTAGGCAGAACAAAAAAGTGCCATTTTACGTGTTCAAAGAAGTCATACATGGATGTAGAACTAAGCGGTTTTTTTTTTCTTATTAGTCATACATGTAGAACTAAGTGTATGACTAGATGGAACAAGGGGTTTGGACTACGCCTGTTTTATTATATTAAAATGATGTTGTAAGTATAGTCGTAGCAAGAATTATTTCAGTGACGATACGATTCTCGAAACTTAAAGCAAATTTCGGACAAACTTTAAATATTTAAGGTGGCACATTTTCTTACAGTTTAGTTTAGGTAAATGAAGCACCAAATGATTTTTAGCAATAAAAAAACGCTCATCGCAATGCAATTTATATGCTAACTGTATATCAAGCATCAAATGCACTGTTTATTCGTTTTCATTTATGAGAACAAAATTCTCAATAATATCCATTATTAAAATGATGCTTGTTATTACTTCATAAAATGAATTGCTTCTATATCACTTCGCCAAATAAGAGGTTTCAGCCAGGCGATTATAATTTAAGCCAAAATTTGCCAAATGTGGAACATGGATGACTCAAAAATTTGTAAAAATGCTTAAGTGTAGGTACTATTAGTGTTAAATACAAAGAAAACTAGTCTGCCGATGAGTATACCTTTATATGAATCTCTTAACGAGGCTTAGCGTCACTTCACTCAGCGATGCGGTGTGATTGGGAATGGTTTGATATCAGCACTTGTACGTATACTCAACAATATAGGTAGATCACTTTGAACCTTGTCGATTTCATTAGTTAGTAAACTTTATTATATGACATTTCAAACCTAACGTTAAAGTGACAAGATGCAAAGCTGTTCACCTACCACGTTACTTGTATCACTATATTACGGACTGAGGTTGTATTTGTTATGTGATATGATAGCCATTGATGTTTGTGGTGATTTCTTAAGGAAGATTATGTAAGGAAGTGCTGTGAAGCATGCAATAATGGTTTACAATCTAGGCCTCTATGTTACTTTGTTTTTAACCCTACTGCAATCGTTTGACATCTTTACTGTGAAGTGAATAAAAGCTCTCATTAAATTACGTTAATAATTATTAATTACGATAGCAGTAGTGCTAGACAATGAAGAATAGTGGGCCCATATGTCAATCTTTGTGCAGTTGATTTAAATTTTATTATATTATGTGTTCTGCCAGTCACTGTTGTGTAAATAGCAAGTACTATGCACAAGTAACTGATGTAAAATTAAATTGACTGTTAAGTTGAAAAGATAACGTATTTTGCATATTTATTTTTTCTAAATTCAGTATTTTGTTAAATGGTAAAGTTCCTTCCTAGGATATATTTAGGTACTCAATTTCATGTACAGATGTAGTGAATAATCCTTTCCCAACGTTTTTGGTCGGATAACTTCGTATTTATCTTACTTTCTCAGTTGGCTTATTTTTGGGTACTGAAGCTAATTGAGAAAGCTAGATAAATACGAACTAATCCGACAAAAAACGATGGGAAAGGATTATTCACTACATCTGTAAATTATTATTTCTGCTATTTGATGGCAATGCATGTGCATTGTACACTAGTTTACTAGTTCTGTTACCTGATGTGCTGTCAATCTGCATTTGATCAATTTGAAGTTACCTTGTAATTGTGTTACCTGTTACTATTACATATGTTTTATTAGTTGACTGAGTCACAATTTTACATGAGTCCTGTTTGAGTTTATTTAAATAAATTAATACAACTATAGATTTATTTCATTTAATTAATAAAAACTTCATGTTTAAATTTACAAACTATACATTGCTGGTACTCCTGTGTCTCAAAGTGTCAAATATAAATCTTCCATGATCAGCATCATATGCGTTGGTAATTAATTGATTTTCTAACAAATTTAGAGATTCGTCATCCCAGCATTTTATCCAATACAACAAAGAGTAAACTTTATAGTAACTTGTACTATTGACACTATCAGCTATGACAATTTTAGGCAATTTTTCAACTATTTTATATAGTTTTGGTTTGATAACGGTGTTGAAAATCTTGTTGTTGCACATTGCAAATTTGTGAAGGGTATCTATTACCTGCACATTTACTGATTCTCCTAATAAAATATCAGGTAAGTTTTGTAGCCACTTGTCATATGCATCACTTTTATGAAAGTGGGACAGTTTTTCATTCAATGCTATTTTGCAAAGCAATGAAAATATTTTCTGTCTGAACTCCTCATGCAGACTTTCATTTGAATATGCGCATACAACTTTACTCAGGAGACTATCCATTACAAACATGGTTCTGGTCCAACTATTAACTTCATTGGAAAACATAGAGTCCAGGATCTTAATCAGGAAGCTATTAACATCAGGTTTAGTGCTCTCTTCAAATATCTTCTCCATATAATTGAGCACCGAACTTATTTCTTTGCTCTCCTTCTTGATGTGAACATTAGGATTGAGCGCAATAAACAATTGGCAAATTAACAAATTCTCCATAACCAACTTAGGGTCAGTAATCATAATTTCAACACTAAAGTTGGCTTCTCTCTGCTGCTTAGTTCTCATATTAGTCACAAAAGGGAAAGACTGCACAAAATGCTGACTGAAAGGCTTTCGGTAGGTTTGCCTAAAAATATTCTCTATGTTGGAGTGGGGACTTACCTTATTAAGATGTTGAACCAGATCCCAAAGTAACTTTACAACTTCCAGGGTGTGCTTCAGTAAACCTGCAGAGTCCTCATTGACAACAGTTTCAATATTTTGGCCAGGGTTAGCATTAGCACATACTTCAACCCAGGCTTCAAAAAGCAATGGCATTAATGTTTCAATGTATTTTATGAATTTTTCTGCCTCATCAGTGGCTGCATATGTGGTGTTTTTAGATGAGAATAATGTCACATGGCATATAGATGTGTAACTTGGTTTCAAGAGCGGATAGTTTGATACAGTTTTGTCATAATGATGCGTGTTAGCAACCAGTTCTTTGTCATCTAAGTTTAAATTGTTGTGTTCTATGTATTTGTGTAAGAGGTCCTGCAAACGGAACAATACTTTGACTCTCCACTTGACACTAGTAATTTGACTGTTCAAATTTACAGTTAGTGTTCTATCTTGTTTAGAGTTAACTCTCAACTTTGATATCATATCTAAGAAGTTTGGGATGATTCTATGGAAGTCTTTAGCCATATTTTCTGAACAACACTTCAGAAGCACATCGAGTAACAAAAGAGAGTCCTCTTGTATCCTGTTGTCTATGTGCGTCATAGCACTCCTCAGGAAGGTAGACAATATATCAAAGAATGGCTCGGTTTTCCTCACAGAAACATTTGAAAGCATCAAATTAAGAACTTTAAAAGCCTCTCTGCGAACCTGGAATATTAAATGTTATTTTCATTAAAACTATCTCATAGAATACACCAAATATAAATAATTGTTTTTAAAGAATTAACAAAAACATTCGCGAATTGCTTGACTGCTGTTCTGGTTGTTACTTAAAACTTAACTATTATTTATAGTAGGTACCTATTAATAAAATATAATTTTTACTTACAACAGGTTCTACATTTATTACCAATGGAGTAACTCTATTTATCAGCTGACCCAAGTTTTCTTCCAAAATATTATAGTGACTATGTATCAGTTCTTTTATTCCTTCAAGTGCACTTTTACAAGAAGAAACATTAAAATGGTTAAGTCTTGTCAACAGTTCCTTTGCATTTAGTTTTCGAGCAGATAAGGCTTCATCGCCAGTGTGCTTCTTCAACTGCTCTTTAACAACAATCTGTTTAACTTTAAAATTAGTCTTGGTTACATTTGTTCCTTTTGGCAGGTCCTTCTTAGCTTTAAGTTTCGTTTTTGATTTCTCTGACTTGAGAAATTTTTGATATCTGGTCGCACCGGTTTGTGGCATGTTTAATATTTTTGAATAGATACAATTTTTATGTTCGCGTAAGATTCATTTACTTTTAACCAAACTTCAACATAACCACAAATTTTATTAGGAGAAAAGAAATGAATAAATTTGGTGTTCGCCTGACAGTTGACGACAGGCATGCTTTTTCCGACAGAACGGAACAGAATAGTATGGTTAGGTTTAGCTAAAAGTGATCTTTCACAATACGACAAATGGACAATCGATTGGACGGGTACCAATATTGTTGCCTAATGACAATGCCAGTCAAAGTGTGACACCTTTTCTTAATTTATTAATCATTCGACTAGCCGCTTATTTTGTCTATACGTTTGACCAATAGGCATCTGGCTACAAGTTTTATTGTACACAAAAGTAATATTGCCAAAAACATGGTACGCTTGACAATTGGCTACACGGGGTTCATGTTATTATACGTATGTAGCAACCGTAGTCGCACCTCACATTACAAGTTTTTTTTTCACCGGAAATCTTGAGAAAGAATCTCTATATAAATCAAATCTCTATATAAAGTCCAATCATCAAACATCAAACAGGTGGCTTTTCCATTCACAAGCCGCACGAAGTGATGCCACGGACCACGGTGCAAGGATTTTTGGATTTCACTCCCTCAATCAGATGTACCAACAAACTGCTGGTTATCGATGTAAATGCCCCGAAACATTAAGACTGCACCGAGCAAACGTCGAGCGTCCTGTGGCGCCCTCATTACTATTTTTGTGTTTTCTAATTAACTAAATAATTTCCTTGCAATCAGACGATGTTTTTGTAGCGCAAGTAAAAAAACAATTTATGGGATACGTAACAAACTTTAATAACAATTACCCTTTGAGTAGTCAGCTTAACGGGAAAAGGTGGCCATTTTTTTCCGTTAAGTTGATAACTCGAAGGTGAATTGTTATTAAACTATGTGATATACCCTTTAAGTTGTATTTTCATTTGTAGTACAAAAACCTAACGACCAATTTCAAGACAATACTTTAGTTTATTAGAAAACACAATAGTAGTAATGAGGGCGCCACTGTACATCCGGCGTACGCTTGGCGCAGTATTAAGTTAGTGACATGAAAAGGCTCTTTAAATCTTTTGACAGAACGAATGAATAACGTTGTCAACGTGATGACATTGACAATTGACACGACAATATGATATGACAGTGACAGAACTGACAGAACAGACAAGACAACAACGAAACGAAAGCTCAGGACGGCACGTGGTTATTTCTCACATTTTTTACAAAAGGAGTTGAATTGTTCAGTAAGGCCTGTAAGCAGCATTTTGATTTGCGACTAGTAGTGTAGTTCTTTTTACGTACACAAGTTCAAAATGAAGATTAAAAAGCAGCATCGGAAGAAGAAGTATCTTCATAAACTAAACCGCAAAAGAATGCATTTAAAACAACGAAGCACGGGCGAAGTAACTTGGTAAGTATAAGGTTCAATTTATGAGGAGTGAAATTTAAGATACATGTTATTTATTTCTCTACCTTTTTAGTAAAACTCTTAAAGAAGCATGGGACATGAAAAAATCAACTCTACGCAATCTAAAAGAGATGGGTCTCGCTAGTGATCCAAATAAGGCGGTGAAAATCCCTAATTACAAACAGGAACAATTAAAAAGGGCAAGAAAAATTGTTAATCAGGAATCCTCAGACTCTGAAGAGGAGCTAGAGGTCAAAATTATTCCCAAAAAAGAAATTGTTGAGAAACTGGAGAAAGAAGCTCGTGCACCGAGGGAAAGGAGATTTATGTTAGTATGATTATTTAGTATAGTTACTCTATTTCTAATAAATAAGGTAAATGTCGAACTGCTGGGCATATCAACAGAAAATATATAATTGTGTCAAGATATTACATTATTTATACATTATACACAAAACATTTTCAGGTCATTTGGGAGATGAGACCTTTAATTTTGTTAAATGGAATTTGTTATATATGTTATATACAGAGTGTTTTTTTTAAATGGGACAGTATGGGGAAATCCGAATCTAAAGGAGATAGAGGAAAAGTGTCCAAGGAGACATTAGGTGTTTTTTTATGTAAACAAATTTGGCTCATTAAAATTTTTGGTCAAGCGGGAGTTGTTCTTAAAAAATTATAAAGTTGGTAAATTTTTTTTTTGACGCGGGTCGACTCTGTTTCATGTAAGGATTATTTCATTGTATGGAAAGAAAAAAATCTGAACAGCAGAAGTTGGTCAAATTTAATGAAAACTAATCTTCATACAATTGCAGTATTCGCCTTTTAATATTGTTACAAGTGCCTAGGCGTGTAAAAAAATATTTAAATTATTAATTAATATATTTAAATTCAATTTTTAAATTTCGATAATCGATAAGAGCTCCAGATGATTCAAGAGAAGAACATTTTTTTTAATCTTCGTAAACATCATGGCACGCGAGTCTTGAAATTATAAAAAAAAGAATTCAAATTTGGAACGTAAGTTATTTCTGCAGCAAAGAATTCAAATTTGGAACGTAAGTTATTTCTGCAGCTGTGAGTTTGTTTCCAATCAGTTCATGCTTGTAATTTTATTCATCATGGCGTTAACTAATTCACATAAAGTTGATTTGATTGAGGCGTATTTTCTTAATTATCGCAGTAGAGATAATGCACTTAAGTGGTATCAAGAACGCTATCCTGACCGTGTAGTACCGAATCGCAAGATATTTGATAGTTTAACACTTTAAACACAATTCACCATAATAGCTTTCATTAAATTTGACCAACTTCTGCTGTTCAAATTTTTTTCTTTCCATACAATGAAATAATCCTTACATGAAACAGAGTCGACCCGCGTCAAAAAAAAAATTGACCTACTTTATAATTTTTTAAGAACAACTCGCGCTTGACCAAAAATTTTAATGAGCCAAATTTGTTTACATAAAAAAACACCTAATGTCTCCTTTGACGCTTTTCCTCTATCTCCTTTAGATTCCGATTTCCCCATACTGTCCCATTTAAAAAAAACACTCTGTATATGGATTTTTTTCAAAATGAAAAGTAAATTCAATCGGATTGTATGAGTAAATGTCAGGTGCTTTTGCTGGCTGCCCTTTTCTTTATTTAAAAATTGGTGTGTGAAATATCAAAGCCACAAACATTTCTCATCACTAAAATGAGGTGGTGACAAAAGTAATGCATCTTATTTTGTTAGTTGCAATTCAGTATAGGGACAAATACTAGTACAGCATTGAGCACTCGTACGTGTACCTTAGTTGTCTGGCAAACAACTTTATATCTTTTATTAGCTATTATGTTGCTCCTAAAATGCTTGTCTTGGCCTAATAGTAACCCAAATGAAACCTTAAAATAAATGTTTTAATTTCTGTAATTGTTTTTGAGGCAGCAAATGAATAGAAATACACCATACGTCTTTATCCAAAGTTTTGCTAAATGGAAATTGACAGGGTTCATTACAGTTAACCTACCATAATGTTCACTTTTATTGATTAATTGTATTGCAAATTATTCACGCTAGTTCCAAGTAATAAAGGGTTTGAATTCATAATTTTTATTTTTGCCAAATTAAGGGTTAAGTTGGGTATGTTTTAATTACAATTTTGCTTTTACAGGTTACCAAAAGGCCAAGTGGAATATATTACATATCTACTAGACAAATATGGCCATGATTACAAAGCCATGGCTAGAGACAAGAAAAATGTGTATCAAGAGACTTGGAAACAGATTCGGGCTAAAATAAAAACTTTTATGGGGATCCCCAAACAGTATTCAGAGTACTTGCAATCTAGGGGTTTGTTAGATAAGGAGATGGATGAAAAGGACCTGAAAGAACAGGCTAAAGCTTTAGCAATGGATGATAGTGATTAAACAGGAGGAATCTTTTCAGACTTTAGTGGTTATCCTTAACCCCACATATGCGGGAGGAAAATATGTAAAGTTCTAGTCTGCAGATTATGATGTAGCCCAAAAAATCAGCTCGATTTTTTACAAACATTTCTATATTTTGAGCATCTGTGTCTAAGCATATCTTGCTCTCTCTCTGCAGTTAACTGTCTATCAAGAACATATAAACTGCATTGCAATGCATGCAGCATTTTATTTTAAACTTATGTAAAAATTATGGTGAGCCTGGTACAGATTGCATCATGATGCAGTTTTTATTGCATTGGCCTTTTTAAAGCGAGGGTTGAAATACAACAAAAATAATAAAAACAGATGATTTCAGTCAGCAGGTTCAGGGCAGGCATATGCATATAAGTAGTTTCAATTAAAGTACCATTTTAAAATGAAAGAAAGAAGCATTCTGACACATTCATTTAATAAAATAAAACCACTGACTTATTTTTTTTAATTAAGGCTAGTTATAAGTAATGTAAATATACTTATTACATTGAACATAAACCCCTCTTTCACTTGAAATCTTAAAAATTGCAGGTAAATTATATCTATTGAGTTTTACACTCATTTGGTACATCTTTGACTGGCTTCACTGGCTTTAACTCCTCGTACCAGTCCTTTTCCATTGCTAGAAGCTGCTGCGGTTTCTTATACTGAAATAAGATGCAATCATACTAATATTAAAAATAGAGCATTGGTGGCCCGACTTTGTTAGTGTTCAGGCTTGTTTAGCATCTCCATTAAAAAATACTATTTGGTCATATTTTTGAATGGAGATATTTGATACCCTGAATTAACACAGGTTGGAATGGAGATAGCTTAAACCCTGAATTAACACATAGGCTTCCTTTCATCCAGGAAAAAATCACTGTTCTGGTGAGGTAGTCAATGCAGATCTGCTGCGCAACTATGGTTGACTTTACTAGTTATTGGGTGAACCTTAAGGTGTCTCCTCTATTGGAAAGCCAGTGTTCTTTACACTTAAGGCGCAAAGCCTACAATTACATGCATTAATTTTCACACCTAGGAGATTCAAGCTCATGAATCTCCTCGGTGTGAAAATTAATGCAATAGCAAGCGAAGCATAAAGGAAACAAGTTCACATCCACTGCTGGACAAAGGCCTTCCCCAAGGTTTTCCACAATAGTCGGTCCTCTGCTGCTTTTTACAAATTCAGTACAAATGGAGATAATTATTTTGCTTTGCAGTATAATTTAGCACCTTACATTACATAATAGCAAAATGCATATTTTTTTAAATATCCTAGATCTCAAGGGAATCCATTCCTATAGAGTCAAAAGCAAACACTAAATACCTAAGTTTGTCAACTTTTTGATTACTTACTTATTTTATTGATGCTTTGTTGAATGTACAATTGGCAAAATGGAACCTTGACCCACATAAAACTGTGTCAGCTGACACAATTCTATGGAGGGTCAGGGTTCCATTTCATTGATTGTACAATACAAACCTATACTCAAATTATTCTAAGGTGATGCCTACGACAGCTCATATAAATACCTATTACACTTATTTCTTTAACTTTATATAAATACTTCATAGGTACAAACCTCGCGATGCCGTTGAGGAATTTAAATAATTAATAAACTATTTTTAAACACGTCACACAAGTGATTGAAATTACGAAATATGGCTGTCACAGGCATCATTTTAGAATAATCAGAGTATAATGAATGAACATAATGTTACTTACCAAAATAATGAGTGTGTTAAATGTATGAGAGAACTGAATATTGGCTTGTTCAAATGGTATATTCAATCTCATTAACTCTGGCACTTGTAGTCTTTTGTAATACTTCTTGTTGGTTGTCCGCACTATGATACATTTTTCTTCATTGTTTGCGCTGACAGAGTATGTTTCAATTGGGTATGGCAGGTTTCTGATCCTCCACTCTAGATTGATTCTAGTATTGCGCCTAGTAACAATTGGCTGAAAGACATAAAATTAAATCAAATTAATCTAAATCAAGGCAAACCAACAATTTTACTAGTGTGCTGTCTAGGCAGATATTATCATATAAAAGAGATACCTGGTCATTGCTTTCAGTAATTTCAGCTGCTTCAATAGTAGGCGTAGCATCAGGTATTGCGTCTCCAATTTCAACATCCCACTTTCCTTCTCCACCGAGTTTCCCTTGCACCTTCCACGCTCTACGAAGCAAAACCTGTGTGTCTACATTGTATTCTTCAACCATTTCTTTCTCATCTTCAAACTTGTAATGAATCTTTTTGATTTTTTCATGTTTTAAACAACTTTTCTCCGCACTAACTAAAGACTTGTACCACACAGTGTTTTTGTGCATTTTAGCGTTATTACCAGCAAATTCACTTTGTAACGCAGCCTTTAATCTTTTCTCGAAGCTATTGGAGCTGCAGTCTTCAAGCGTTTCGATCAAACTTGATTTTCTTTTCATATTTTTGTTTCTATAGCAACTATCCGGAATTTGTATTAAAAAGTTTTGCTTTCTTCGGGGTATTATCTCAGCGATTTAACTAATAGATACTTTAAGCAAATTAACATTAATTATATTGTTAAACAACATTATTTTTGTTACACAAAAGCTTCCTTATTATTTCTTACTATACAACGGAGTTAGGTTGTTTTCTTAGGTTATTTCTTAATTTATATTTTATTTACACCTAGGTATAACCTATGTATTGTCAAAAAATATCGGCGATTAAAACGTGGACTCAAATAACCTGCTGCTATTTGAGATTTGCACTCAAATGCGAAATGCTTAAAGGCGAAATAAACTAGCAATAAAAAATGCTGTCTTACTTTAACTTTAGTTATAGAGCAAGAAGCACAATTATGCTGTTTTTTCCTAACTTTTAAGTTAAAGTAAGAAAGCAGTCAACTTTCGCAAATTTTACTGCAAGTCTACACCTCGCTTTAGAATACAAATAATTTTAGGTGTTTCGTATCATCTTTTTTTAATTTTATAACCTGTGTATGCGTACGTCACAACTGATATCTACGTATAATTCCTTTGATTTATATAGGTTAGCTTCTCGTTATTTACATTTTGGTGAATAAAATCAATTCAAAATTTCGCAAATTCAATGTATTTCTTCAATTTTAAAACCCTTTTTGCATAACATTACAGTACTTCGCAGTGCTACTTCATTGAAAATGTCCAAAAACATACCAGATCGGTAGGTAAACAAATTAAAGTTTACCGTGGTTTATTGTAAATTCTGGTTCCCAATTCAAATGTAAAATGTTGTTCTAATATAATTTTAGGTGGATACCGTACAAAGCGTGCGGTAAAGTCATTGAAGGAACAAGGATTATTTGCTTCAAGGTGCCTCTGAGAAAGGTGAGTTTAATGACAAGTGTTTGTAGTAGTAGGTACCTATGTTAGGCAATTGCTGACAAATAAAGGATCGTAACATAATCATGTTTAACAACAAAACTAACAGGTATCTACCTATTCAAAAAAAAGGTCTTGATATGCGTAAAATAGCTTGTTTGTTTTGAACCTCGAGATAAGGTTTTAAAGAGATCATACAAAATACACGATGTAGCACTGCGCCGTGACTAAAAAAAAGATGGATTTCTTATAGGTTTAAATCCTATTATAGATACAATTAGGAAAGAAGGAAGAATCTATTCATTTCATGAGACCAGTATACAACCCAAAGATACTGATATCATCACCATTTCAACACAGCCCAGAATATAGGTGGTACTTTTGGGATGTCATAGTGACTTCACATGTAACCACATCAGAGGGCCTATTATGGCTGTGTTTATCTCATGATAAAATGTGGATAAACATTTGTCACTTTCTGACACATAAATGAGTATGAGAGTGATGGATGCTTTATCCACGGTTTGTCATGCGATAAATGCAACCATACTAGGCCCACTGACATACTTATTTGATGTTTACTTAATCAGTTCTTAACTTTTTTTTGGAACCTGTCTGCCAGTGATTGTCGTGTCGTACCCTAATGCACAAGCAGACCCTGTGGCCCTCATAAACAAAGGTGTGCAGGCAGAATCTCTGGGGTTTTATTGGGTATTTCTTCCACTTTTGGTTGTTGAGTCCCACATAACCACCTTGTGTCTCACCGGACCCCGGTGGTATGTGTAAATGTATTTCCCAAGAAAAAAGGAAAGAAAAGGTCTTGAATCCAAATATAAAATTTAGATTTATTTAGCGCACATCAGTGGCCAGCTGTATATTATTTTTATGCATGTATGTGAAAAGTAAGTAAGAGCTAACTTTTTAGGAGAAAGAAAAAGTCAGTTCCTGATACCTACATGTTTTCAGGTTATAAGGTTTATCTGCAGTGACGCCATGTAAAAATTGATCTTAATTATTAAACTTACTTATTGATTTGTGTTTATACTTCCCATCTGCACTTAATATTTTTTATGCCAGATGGTCGGTTTTGATTATATACAATGAGAGAGATACGACTTGAGTAATCATCTAATCACTTATTTCTGTGATGCGTGATATATTGGTAACAGCGCCATCTATCATTTCATCCTTGCACTAGTAGGTAAATGTTAAAACCGTAATGTCACTCAGTTAATAAGGAATTATATAGATGGCGCTGGTAGTCTTTAATTTTTATCTTACTGTAACCTACTTATTATCTTACTTTTCCACAAATTGATTGCGAAAATGTTTTAAGTTTACAATGAAGTTTGCTATATAAAGCAACGTAACGTAATGTGTAATTCCTTTGAAAGTAACGTAAGCTTTGGAAAACCTTAAAACACTGCATTTACCTGCAAAAGTCAAGTGTCCGACCGAAAATGCCATAAGTAAGTACCTACGTAATATTAAATTTCGTGTACACTTTCTTTTCGCAAATCTTTCTCTGCGGGTAAAGAATAGCTTTTTTTTTAAACAAGGCTGTGTCCTTTTAGTAGACCAGGTACTGTATTCTTGTCGCCGCTACCTAGAGTTCCAACCTACTTCACTGAAAATGATTAGACCCCATTCGTCACCCACTCAGTTAAACTCCAATAGATATACTAGAAGGCAGGTGCACCGGCAAAGGCTGAGCCGACAATGAATGCATTATTAGTCCACCACAGTGTTTGCTTAACTGTCCCCGCCTGGGCGTTCACTTGACCACACCACAGTTATAGCAAACAGAGACCCGGCGATCTGTGTTAATTTGTTCTGCATAGCACTTGCATCGCAGAGATATCAGAAGTGTGTTTGGCTTGCTACTCGGAATGATGATGATAATCGGGCTGCGATGACTCGAGTTTTGGGTCTGTACTTGTTTGAGAGTGGGCGAATGCTGAATTAAGAGCGAGTTGAAATATTAATGTGTTTGCGATGAAACTGTGGACAAAAGGGGTGATAGACGGTCGAGCTTTAAAATCGCGATCTTAAAGTTCGAGAACTTACTCGGCTCGCGTCGGTGACAGATGCGCGAGCTACAAAATCGGGATCTTAATGGCTTCTCTACACGATGGTCCATCATGGGCCAGCGCAGGGACGGAGTGATGCGTAAGAGTGAGGATGCAAGAATATGTTGCTCGCTCTAAGGTGTAAATGCGTCCCTTATATACGTTGGCCCATGATGCGATGAAGTGTGCTCGTGAATTGCTGAGGAGATTGTCCAAGTAATTTATTTCGCTGCCACTTGATTTCTTCTGATTTTCAAATCGAAAACTGAAGTATTTAATTCTTATAACATTATTATTTAAAAACAAATGTAATCTTGGTTAATTTTGAATTGTGAGGGAGTTATGTTATAGGTAGTAGTTATAGGTAATGTTTGATTTTCAACATTGTCGGATATAAGCTTTACATGGACCTCTACAACCATCAAATAAAAAAAAAAGTTTTGTGTGTTCCTTATTTCGACCTGTGGATAATGGAGTGGAACAAACAAAATTTTTTTTTCATCGTAATACTGATTCCAATGATTCTCTTAACGTATTTGTAATATTATTTTCAAATCTTCATTATACCTACTCAGACAATAAACATTCAGGATTATTACGACTCAGTAGGCTTACATTTATCAGGACCCAAGTAGAGATGTCACGACATAAACCTAAATCCTGCATTTAACTCCTGATAAGTGGTACGGTAATAAAACGCAATTGTGCGTAAAGAGGTTACCTTAATCCGAGCTTCATCCACCCTCTATTTGATCAACCGTGTCACAATATTTGTCCCCACGAAAGGAGCCGACTTCCAAACGGCTAATCTCGTATTTGATAAAACAGCGGGTGCCATATACAGTGTCGACTACCCTATGAATAGTTGATTCTTTTTTTCAACATCTTTCGAGTTTTTTCTCCAAGTTTTTATTCGGTTTCCGTGGCGCTTTCATTCCCGATTCTTTATTCAACGGGATCTAGTCATAAATTCTAATAGTTTTGTTCAACTTTGAGTTATAAAGGGGTATTACCTTAATGGCAATCGGTAGGTGTAATTTGATACAACTCGTGACTATATGTCTGTTACTTTATATTAAGTTTCTCACAGCGCCACGGTTATGATTTTGGAATTTTTAATCGGAATTTATTTTTTCCGAGTGCGTTATTGCTCATTCAATCCGGAGGCCTTTGATAGTTTCGGCATCTGTTAGGAACTTATTAGTTTCATTGAAGTTTAGTTCCACTTTTTTCTTACCTTTGTCGTAATTATGATTAATAGTGACAGAGCAGGGGGCGTGTTTTTTATTCACATAGCAGATGGCACTTATGCATTCTGTCCTTTCTTTACCCGTACTAATTGCGGGTATTTTCGTGACGCGTGCAAGTTCTTGCGTCTAAGAATAACAATACGGTACCAGATGTTAAGTGCGATTATGTCGCGTGGTAGGCCTCGTGTTTATTTAATCTGAAGTCCGGTGGATGATCAATATTTTTTTTATGATATGTTTTGACTTTCGATGCGCGAAAGCGTTGTGTCGTGCAGACGCGGCGGAACCCATTTCGTCAATCAGCGGAACGTCCCAGCGATGCACGACCGGCGAGAATAAGAATTATTTACTTTTCGCAGTGATGCTGCAGTGTAGGTACTCTCTAGCCCAGACGCACACAATTGGTGCAACGACTTCGACAAATGCTTGTGTTTATTATGCGTGCACACGAAGATGTCTTATGAAGTTATAAACGACATGCATTTCTTATTGTGTTCGTTTCTTATTTTTGTTTGTATCACGGTTAAGCCAGTGACAAATGGATCTGCCATTTCTAGCTTTGTATATACCTACGACTCTCTGTACGCGACGATCCTAGTTCCCACAGCCGGTAATCTTAGGTAATTATTTGATGTTGATGTTTGTGGTTCCCTAGAGCAGGTGTGAATCGGCAATAGAAAACAACATTTAATGCGATTGTTAGTTATCTCGCGCCGTTAATCGATGTTATGTGGTGTCGGTATGTGGTCGATATCCCAAACGCCGTTGGTATCGATATCGACACGTCTCCGGTTCGAAGCATTCATAACGTGTGGTCCTCGATACCTTTAATCGTGTGAAAGAATAAATTCAATATGCTTTACTCCGAGTCTGGGTGCAGTGTCAGATGAATTCTATGAACTCTGTCCGAAAAGCAACTTTATTGTTTACACTATTATGACAGAACGCCATAACAAAGACATGATTATTACAAGGTATCAGTTACATGTACCATTATTTTCTGTGCTTTTGTTTTTAATCTACAACATTATAACTTGGCTGATAAATTATGTATCTAGGTTACTGTGTTTGACACATTCCAATAGGGAGATATTAAAATTTCGTTTTATGTACCATTGCAATGGCGCCGCATTGACCGAGGCCGAGGTTTAATAGGTACTATTTATTTACACATTTTGAAGTAGAGCACGACTTAATATCGTCACGGAAATCTGAATCGGGAGTGGTGTTGCATTTCTCCAGCCATCAGGCCGAATAAAAAAGTCATAAAACGATGACGCGCTTGGGAACACGGGGTGGGCAATGTCGATATCGCCCGTTTTATAGTACCGACAACAGCGAAAGACCAAGCATCGCACTTATCGCTTATCAAAGCGTAATGATATAGTATTACACGCTCGTAAAAATCCCGTCTAAAACTAGTCCAACATGGGCTGCATTAGGGACGGGTCGAATTAGTTCTCGCGGCGTGTTGAATATTCATCAGGGCGTAAGGGATCCCGTAATTAATAAAGAAACCGATCAAGCGTCAGTAACGCCGAGATGTTACGGGCAGTCATCTCCCGCCCGCGTCAGGTTAACGGGTTCTTTAGAAACATTACAAAGTTCCTCATCACTCCCCAAACACCGCCTTTGTTCAATTACCTAGAACCTTTAAAGAGGTTGCCAGCGCTGGGACCAATTATGGTTTTAATTTATGTTCGAGGACCCGGTGCGTAGATTGACGTAAATCACGATTATCTCAAGGCGCACTGGACAAAAGGACTTTCTATCTCAGTTTTATTCCCTTTGTGTGGTATCGTTAGGAGGTCGTATTGCACCGGTACGGAACGCACAATTGTTTGGCATTGTACGCGATATTACACCTCAATTATACGGCGAGGATTTAAAAAAAGCCAGACTTCTTCTTTGTATTTGGGCAGGGGGAGAGCAATAATTTATTCGCTGTCTGGCTTCCGCGTGGCGTCGAACGTGGGCCTGAGGGGTCGATTCGATAAGCCAACTGCAAATTTGGAATATTTTATTTGAAAATGAATTCCTATTTTAATTGCAACTATTTCATTGTAGAACTTAAAGCTAAGTACTAAAGCTTGGTGTATGAACGATGATCAAAACTGATGGCCAACGTTACTCTTGTGTGTTGTCCCGCTATGGAGCGCAAATTTTATAATTGTTTCTTGTCTCAGCAAATGTCTTTATCGAGTACGGTAATTGGTAATTAGTATTGACGTGCTAAAATCGGGTTTGCGGCGGAGTCGATTAGCGTCGTATCGATTGCTCCGTCGATAGCGCGGGCAGTGTTAATGGCCGCCCATTTAGCGAACTGTTTGATCTTACAATAGACATTTGGGAACACTGTTTCTGTGAACTATGCATTTTTGGTGCGATAATAAGAAAAACAAACAGCGTAAAGCGAAGTGACGTCCGCGCGGGATTGCGTCAACAACGTATTGTTGATGAAGTGTGGTCATCATTTCATTTCTATTGCTTTTGTTATCTTTTTTTCTGTAATGGAGTCACCACAGTGATGTCAGTGACGATTTCTGGCCACGATAATCGTGATGGTTACGCCCTGTCTGCTACATTACCACGATAAGTTATGAGCTCATTTGCGTATCGTATTTTAATTTTTGAAGATTGTTATTGGCGGTGGTGGGGTTGACGCTAAACTGTTTGAGGTTAATTAATATATGATTATGAGGCTTGGCGATTAATTAATTTGTGTAAGTCGATGGCGCCTGGTCAGGCCACCTACGATTGGTTGGGTCGGTCGGAGGACCCCGACCGCGCGCACTGGCCCCGACTTGCTAATCAATGCTAGTTAATTGCTGTTTTGCGCGGTGATATATCGCCATTAGCTGCTTTTAATTGTCTGTTATATACACCAATAGATTTATTACTAGACCAATGTGCTGCACTATTTATGGCTAGGTTAAATGCATTGCACATCCTCATTTATTCATATAATAAATGCGTAAGTTTGTTTTTTTTTGTTTACACTGTTCTATATTTTAATTTATCGACGTAAAATTTTATACATAGATAGTTAGAACACGGAAACGGATATAGGGCATTTTTATCCTGGAAAATTGATATTTGATGAGGCATGGAGTAGCCTGCAAAAGCTTCCAGAAATGGCCAAGAATCAGCACGTTAACTTTAATTACTATTACGTTCAATTACTACTTCTTACATTTGTAAGCCTATTCATATTTAAATTGCAGTAATGGTGATTGCTCACATGCTCATACAATCTGTCACTTACCAATTTCACTTAATTTAATTCAAATAAATTTAGATCTATGCACGTCCGTTATTGACATCTACTAAGTGATTTATTTCCATAGCTCATTTAGGCCATAAAATATAAAAAAAATGCAGCCGTTATTTGTTACTTTTTATATTCCCTGCCAGCAACTAGCAATTTTATAGAATTTGAAAACATGGGATGTGTCTTCGGTACTGAATGTGTAGCAAGGCTATCTCTTGCTTGGAGTATAATGGAAGAGACAGCCGTGGGTGGCTTTATGCCAGGCTCAATCAGTGACGGCTGTTACGCGCACGCGCGGAATCGCTGCGAATTATTATTGGTGCTATTTGTCGCTACTGTCGCGTGCCTTTATGCCTTGTGTGCGAGTACGTTGTGCTAGACCACCAGGGGCAGATGACTTCATACTATTTAGCGTTTTATGATCATTTTTCCTGGATTGTTCGAGTTTAGATCGCATCGTTAGTTTGATTTTTGTAGATTTATTTGCTTTGGCAGTTTTTCCAGCTACATTAGTATGTGGTGAGGTCCTTGATAATGCCTAGCAAATGAGCTTAGTAAAAGCTTTAATGAGATTTCTAAGAATGCAATAAAATATTGACAAAACTGTTACTTGCAGCACTTTCAAAAACACATGGATGGTCAGAAAAGAAGTCTATCTTTGCACTTTGACAAATGTTACATTTGCCGGTTCAGCCGCCTTAACTGGTCATTATAGCTGTGTTCTGTGTGTGTGTGTGCTGTGCGGTGTGTGCTCAGTTTCAAATGTAACATACCATGATCCCGTCGACTAATTTGCTCCATGTAAACTAAATCACAGATCTAAATATTTAGGTCGCCGACACGATGCTCGCAGCCTGAGATTGAGCCCGTATCAATTACGCGATCGTGTGATAAGCCCACAATAAATTTTGTGTAGAGATACCATCTCCAACCGATGGTATTTTTCTTCGCCGCTTATGATTTAGTAAAGGGTTATGAAGGATTCTTTTATTGATCGATATAAGGGGTCGGATTAGTAATTGGTCCTTTCAATGACAAATGCGCTGAGTTAATTAATTTATAGCTTTTAGGATATTAATGTTAATTGAGCCATCAATGAAGTTGAGCACAAGGTTGCAATACAACTTTTTTTGGAGTTAGGCATGTGTCTAAAATAATGACGGTATTTCACATTGGCGACAGGTAACGATAGGAAAGGGGTATTGGTAATGATGTTCTGAAACGTTTTTTAATGTTCACTATTAGCTCTTTCCTAACTCCTCCTAAGAAGAAGAAGAAGAAGAAGAAGAAATACATTCGGTCGGTATTCAGTCGGTAGAGCCTGACAGTCCCAATTTTAAATGCATTCACTTATCACATAACTAAGCTCTACAATTCAATTCTCAAAGCTATAAAGTACAAAGTACTTTCAAAGCCATAATTAATAAGTAGTCAATCATCACCGTGAAACCAAGTCGCGTCTCAACTCGAACCGTAACGCCGAGCAGGTGAGTAGTCGGTCCGTTTTGTTTATAAAGGCCCTGTCAGACCACACAGTAAGCAGGCAATCACCTGACCATCGCTCACCCCGCTCCCACTCCGTAATCATGGCATCATTACCTCTAATGACGTGTTAACGTTGCTTTATGGGAATGCCAAACATGACGTTCACATTTCGTTCATTTACATTTGTTTGTCCACTATCTTCGGATTGTTTGCTTTCTTCTCTAGAACAGAGGGCGGCGGCTCGCCCTGCCACCGGCTTGCTTCTGCCTTTTTAAGTGCAACTCGGTTTTGGGTTACGTTTGGAATCGGTTCGGTATTGTTGCATCTGGCTTTTGTATCATTGAATTACAGCGTAGTGTTATTAAAAATGTTTAAGTGATTAAAAATCCAATTCTGAAATAAAGATAATCAGTATAAAATCGTAGCCATTGAATTACAAGTTGAGATCTAAATAAAAATGCCGCGGCGTAATCGTTATATCCATTTAATATCAGGTACACGGCTTGTTTGTCTGTTTTAATCACTATATGCGTGTATAACAAGAAGTAACGCCAAAGGAGTCCATAATTCACGTTGAAAAACGTTAAAAAACAAAGCCAGGGATGGCCGGGGGACCGTTAGTCCGACGCACTCGCGGCTATCACTTAAGGAAGCCGTATATCTAAGGGGTACTTACGGGTGTTACTTAGGATACGCTTGTTGATTTATCAATTCGAAGACCCATTGAAAGAAGTCTTTTAATTTCATTACAATATTTGGTTTCATTTCTAGCACATCAAGTACAATACGCTGTCGGTAGATCCTAACCAAAAGTTTTGAATATTTTTTAAGGTTGTAGTGAATGATACAGATGTACAAATTATAGAGTACGTGTTTCTCTCTTTTCCCGCTCAATTACCAAATGTGCTTGCCGCGGTTAGTATACGAAAATACGACTGGTTAGGAACACCCACGGTTGTCCACCTTCCTGTTGGTGTTAATACGGCCCTGTTGATTTTGTACCTTCACCAAACAATATTTTCCGTTGATGCAAGCAATAATCCCCTCTATACGGAAAGAAACCTCTGTAGAACCGTGGCTAGGAAGCGAAAGAGCGACCGCAAGCCGAACCTAATTCACACTACGTATTTAGCTTAACTTCGTGAAACACAACAGAGATGTAATGATGACTGTGGTAATGCATTTTTTCGTGTACTTAAAGAGGGTCGCCGCACTGCAGATGATAATCAAATTATCATTGCAGACTTCCGCATTATAATTTAAAACTGGTTTGTTGGAGTTTTTAACAATTTCTCAGACTTAATACTCGTATCGGACTCTACAAATGGATTTATTAAAACTAGCTTCATAATAAATCGATTATATATTCACAAATTCATATTGAGCTGTCGGCGGTGTTTTAAACAGTACAGTCACGTTCCTCCAATAAAAAGGTTACAGCGACAGAGAAAAAATCTATAAAAGGCCGTTGCTGATAATAGTGGTTGGTCACGAAAAGCTCGCGCTGTCCGAGGCGCCAGTATTTTTGCTTCCCGCTGTGATTCCCTGCACCCGCCAATTTAACATGGAATTCCGATCTCCCCTTGCAGCGAGTCGGTCGAGAGTCGAAGGGCGATGGATGTTGTTCGGCGGAGGTCTCTGAGGCTGGTTGCGAGTGCCCCGGGATGTTAGAGCTCGCCGATTGAATTCACACCCGCGGTTTCCTTGTCCCCTCCTCATTATAAATCAAACGCAGGTATGATTCCGTCTGGCGCAGTGTCTGAGCGCCGTGAACCATTGCGGAATGATTTGTTTGTCGGCCACCACTGCCACTGATTTCTGAGGAAATTAACACGAATGTCACAAACAATTTGTTATTTATTTATGCTTTACTTGAGATTTTGCCTCTTCTCTATCAAAATAAGTTACCTATTGTAAGTAGATGCTATTTTGGTTTTATTGCGGCTACTAAATATTTAACTAAATACATTGAACGGTGTTTATTCAACAAGTTGAAAGCTCAGGACAGAAAACTGGTATAAAAGAATTTGTTTTCGTAATAATCTGTAACAAATTTAATTTTCTATAAACACGTCGTTAATAACTGGGTTACTTCAAGATCTTACAAAGTTGGTTATAAATTATAGGCTTAACAAATACCCTTAAAACATTCGAGGCCCCTTGTGACATTTATACGGATACACCAAATTGTGTAGTTATTCAAATAAACTATTCAATGTGTTAATCTAATATTTTATGGCCGGCTCAATATTTATTTAACCTCGATACTCTTGTGTGGTAAATGTGTCACGATCGGAGAGGTAGTAGAGTCGACTCGACTTGACAATGAACTTGCCAGTCATCGGGCCTATTCCCATGTCGGCAGGATGAGAACCTTCCCCACGTGTCGCTGATGGCCTCACTGCATTTGTTTGTCCGCAGCTGCGGTGCCGACAACATATTTATTGTGCTCATTAACCTTCAAGAACGCTATTTAATTGTCGGCCGTTTTTTATTCACTTCACCTCTGACCCGTCCGCGACTTATTGCTCCCCGGCCTCTCTTTGAAAGCGAGAACTGGCTCGTTATTTATGACCCCGCGAGACGGGGATGTGTCGCTCCTATCTTTGTGGCGCTTGTGAGCCCGTCTATATGATTTATGCGGTTATAAGGACGTGATTACTGTCACACGCCGACGAATCGTGTGCCGCTGTTAATGGTATTGTTGCCTTTTCATCTAAACACATTGTGTGCGTCACGGATAAACGCATCGCGTTGCGCCTCGTTGAAGACGTCGTCGTCAGAAATGAACGAGTCCTTTCAAGCCAGACTTATTCCTTGTTTGTTACCTAATTCAATTTTCATATTGTTCATATTAAAAATAGCAGTAATGACTTGAGTGACGATTCTTTCGAGCATTGAAGGTATTGAATAAAACCTGATTATATATAAAAAGTACTTAATGCTACTGGAAGATAATGAAGTCCTGGTATTAAGATGGTAGTGTGGCCTGTTTTATGAAATAAATTTGTAACGATATTGTCAAATCGTCATATATTTCTCACGCAGCGTGAGCTGGTAATCACCGGCTCTAATATCGGGGTCTAATGATCAAAACACATGGCTTAGGGAATTCTGTATAAGAATGTACGTGGTTATTGAATAATAAGCCCGTTGCACAATATAGAATCGAGTTAGTCTCGTGACATCTCTCATGAGCGCAATAATGTAGTATTAGGAAATTTAAATTTTGGTTTATTTTGGTCTATCCCAAAATTAGTAAACAGATTGTAATGCTTTGAGAGATTATCAGGATTAGAGATAATTTAAACGGAATTTAAATAAAAGTTTTGGATTGGAGCTTAACATATCGTAAGATTATTTAAATTGTGTGATAGTTGGGCACGAGAGCTAATCTCAAAGTCTAAAAGCACAGACCACTTACCCTATAGACTCCGCTTCGGAACAGTTTGTCTAGTATCTCATTAAGCCAAAATGGCGGGGCGCGGGGGGCGGAAAGTGCACCGTGATTGGCTAGTTCAAAGTCAACGAATAATCAAGTGTGCGCGTCGTGGTGCGCGCCCATAGAACCATGGCAAACAGTTAGTGTTCTGTGAGCATAAGCATGGCTTACGGGGGCGCCTTTGTATGCGGAGTCTATAGGGTAAGTGGTCTGTGTCTAAAAGCCTCCACATAACTGCACCGTGCGTTTGTGATAGATGGCCCCGCGTCTGATTTACATTGTATTACAAGGGTTTCCTATCACGCTGAAATTGTCGCTACTATTGTTTCTCGGCAGTATCTGGTTAAGTAATTCACTCTGGCTTTGACGTCTTCATAGGCGCTATCGCGAGCATTAAATTGTGGTATCATGTCGGTACCGTCGTCGGTACGGAACCGTTTATTGATTGGTATCGTAGTTTGTCCGCTGTTCACTTTGAATAAAATTCGAATTATAATTAATCACTAGTGCACCGCGTGGGAGAGCGCTGCGCGCCGGCGACCATCTATCATATTTTGTGATAACGCCACTAGGACGCATCTCGTAAACGTATTGGCCCAATTGGACCCGGGCTCAGCTATGTGACAATAGTACCACGCTACGCATCAATGCCCTTCGTAAATATTATGCAATTACACCATCATAGAACGACTCCGATCTGATCAAATGGTATGTACGAGCCGTTGGCCAGGCGTAGATTTTGAAACGGGACATTTAACGCGGATCGGTACAGGAATGTAAAACAATTCCAAGTTCCAGTGCATTAGAACTAAACGACAACTTGCGGCCTATAAAGACAGCGATAGTGTCATTGACAACAATAAAGCCGGATCATAAAGTCACGATCACGCCTTTAGAGTTCCCATGCAATCTCACCACTCAATTCTATTTCCAATAGGAGCGTAAATAGATAGGCGGGTGGATGTAAACGAGAGACACCCTGGGGCTCCATCGGAGGCTTCTGTCAATTGAATTTGTCTGCAAGCGCGCCTGCATTAATAGCGCACTAAACTATACTACGTACTATTATTGATATTTTCATAAAAGCACGTATCCATTGTGCGGTGACGACGATCAATGCGTGTCTGGTTTTATTGCGTTTTCGTTATACTATTTGATATCTTATACCGTCGTGGTTGGTAATAGTACTTTACTCCGTTTTTATCGCTATTGTTCATTTGATTGGATCGTATAATCCTCCGGCTTCCGGTCTACGATTCCATATTTCGGGGTGTTTAATTCTAGGTGATCTTTATGAGAAGCTTTATTGAATACTGGTAAATTAATGATATACGTCTGAGTATTGCATTGCAGTCTATTTGTTAATGAAGAATAAGCTTTGTTGGCTGTTACTCAGTCTGTTCCCACGTTCTCGCCTCTTAATCACGTCGGCTGCGCGCGCGCCTAATATCGTGCTGTAATGTGTTTATTAAGCGCCGTTGCCTTTAATGGTGCACCATTTAACATACAATGTGCACCGTTTCGCCAGATAGCATTGTGTGGACATCTTCCGATAGTTCGTTTTTATTTATTTTGATTATTCTGGGCTGATTATAGACATCATGCATGCATCTTAGTAAATAAGTATCTCTTTCATGTAAATGGTCCTCTACGTTTTTTGCTAGATGCATTTATATTGCTTGGTATTCCACTAGTTGATATCGTTGCTTGAACAGTTTGCAGCTTTCTTTCTCGTTGCATCATCAGCCAGCATGAATAACGCCGTATTAATTACTGCTACGGATGTTCGAGGAGCAATTTTATTCATGAGGACCGATGTCGCGGAGATCCAGACGCAGTTTCATATGCATAGTGAATTTAGTTCCTGTGTCTGGATATTGAAGGACAATAAAAGTAAATAACTGAATGAAAAGCAAGCTGACCCGACTGCATTTTTTATACTATCGTCGATATATCTACCTATGTTAATAATTGTCATTTTGCCATTGTTGTTATTTCAATTTTAACAGTTCATATGTCACCCGGGATGGTGAAAGGATTCTAACGATACCACATACATCTAAATCGGCTCAGGCGTTTAGAAGTTATGTTGGCATAAAGAATTGTACATTCATACATACATACATGAACCCTGAAAACATAACACTCCTTTTTTTGGGCAGTCGTGTGAAAAGAAAGTGTTATATTATATTTTAGGGTTCCGTACCCGAAGGGTAGCCCAACGGAACCCTTGTTTTTTTCCAAAATATATGTTATTACGGCGGATTTACTAACATTACAATAAAGACCGTAAAATAATTAAGGGGTACCACCCCATACATGAAACCATTTTTTGTTAAATAATAATATATGTTAAGTATAGATAAAATATATAGACTACCTAAGCGCCAGCCTCAATATCAAGAATCAGGTACAGGTAAAAAAGTCACTTGTCAATAATAAAATTCATTAAAATTTACGAAATTTCCATTCCCACACTGTCCAATTAGAAAAATATATGAGCAACTTTAACCGAACACGAACTTTACCATAACGAAACTGTTGAGATATAAATGGCAACCTTAACCCTCTGACTTGTCTAGTTGAATTATAACTTGAAAATATTAATATTTCACTCCATTTGTCCGGTCATTATGCCAACACGAATGCCATAATCAGTGGCCAGAAGTTATGGATCGGAGGTGTTTGATAAATTCCCCCGTGTCACCATTACCCAATGTGATCTACGCGCCTCATTAGCTCCCTCTAAATAAGACATCGCTGATGATTAACTGCCAACACGCAGTAATTATTTTATTACATTCCAATGTTAATAAACAACCCATCGATTAATACTTCTAAACGGTAAAATTCTTAATAACTAGATAGGTAGTTAACTACACCATGTAAACGTTTCTTTCCTGCTCGTTTTGACAAAGAAAAATCTTAGACAAAGAAAGAACTTGGTAATCTAGTTCAATTCGTTTCCTTGATTGAAATTTAAATTCAATGTTTTAAATAACGCTTTTTAAATGATGCTGGTGACACACGAATTGATTGCTCCGTTTAGTTGTTTTTGTTAGTGCATCGTTAGTGTCGCCGCTGCCCCAGGGCGATGCAAATTAAGATGTTCTGTCGGAATTTTCTATTGATTTACGACCTTATTTAGTGGCACTATTAGATAAGTTATTGCGTGATATTGTCAAGCACAAATAGCCTTACATTTTTCATCTGCAACATTTCTTAGGTTTGTGCTTACACAGCTGATAAATACGCTTTCGTCTTGTTGTTTCCTGCTTTTCCGCCTCCAAGAATGATATCTACGTAATTTGTTTGATACGGATGCTCAGTGTTAATCTGATTTTACGATCTAAACAAGGTTATTTTGTTTTGCGGATTGCTGGAATCGGATTGTTCTTCTAATATTTTATTGTCTTTTTAATTTATAGGCGACACATTTTTATTACCACCGCGTCGTAAAAAATACGTACTACGGTGTATTTAGAATAATTTTCTGTCTAAATAACATTCCTGAACGGGGAACTATACATATTCATTATAATAAAGTCAGCTAATTTTTAACCTTCGCGTTGATTGAACATCGTCGTCACGTAATTAATTAATTAAAGAATACTTAATTATGCCACTATTTTATAATTTAAGGCTTTTTCATTTTATTGCTCTATTCAAGCGTGCATATTTAGTAAATTAGGAAACGATCATAGTCGTTTGGACGGTCACCACATTTATCATAGATACCAGCGTAAGTTATGTCGCGAGGAAGTTGTTATTGCTTAATAATTTAAATAAGGCTAATGAAGTATTGCTTGTTCTTAGAACTCTGATATATGTTAGAAATTTCTCGTTTAATATTAAACTATGCATGCATGTTGTTTTCGTTCTAAATAGTTTTAGTGATGTATCAAATAGTTTTGAATCAATAAGGTCGTTGTATTTTATTATGTGTCGGACAGTTAAGAGTGTTAACACCTCGGCCGGCGCGACAGTATCTTAACGGCGGCTATCGACCGCCAGCGCCACTCTGGATACTCCGGGGGTCAAACAGCCTTATTAATCGTTCCTGCGAAAGCCTCTGCTTCGGTACTTATCTTTTAATTCAATTTACACGCGTACCGAGCATGTTGTTTAGTAATTTATCGTCAATAATTCACAGTTTATCGTGTAATGATCTTAATTTCTTTATTATCTTATTTTTCGGTTCTCCCAACAGTCCGACACATGTAAAATAATGTATGTTTGATAACTTATACTTAGCTACGTTTTTCTCAACGCCGTCACAAATTCTCATAACATCAACTTACCTTTATTCGTTTACTTTATTACATTGTCTGGCACGGCTTGCTTCATTGCCATACTTGAATTTCCTAGCTCAATTTGCTAGCGAAACGGGTTTAATGAAGTGTCTCGTCGGTACATTACGCCGGCACCTGCAGAAGGGGCTGCACAGTAATAGAGAGGTGTGTCGGCACGCCCCTCTCTGATGTGCCGTCGACAGGCCCGCAACTCGCGCCCGCTGATTTTGTACCAACATTAAATATCAGCTTGTTGGCTTTACGCCTCTCAGGTTATTAGACCGAACTGCGTAAAGTATACGAACATAGGTTCATTCATTTAACGCCAACGCTGATAAAGTTTACACCGCCCGTTGCTGTTAGTAAATGAATGCTTCTGTAAATTTTATAGATGCCACTAAAATTTACAACGCGCCACTAATTACTCTTGAGTCTCAAGTAACACCTGATACAAACGCTAAGTGGAAGTTTTTATGGTATTTCGCGATTGTTACTCGAGAGCTGTTCAGTTAATTAAACTATCGGCTTCCTATTTCGAGGCCTCAGGTACACTTTGCGACACACTAAATCCTCGAGTGTTTTGCACGATTATCGGCTTGACCTTTTCTATTCGCCATTATTTGGCCACAATACGATTATAAAATTCTCGTTTCTTTATATGGCGATTAGTTTATTATACCGCAATACGGATATGGTGTGTCTGGGTTGCCGAATTATGGTGGCGCTATTGTTGTTCTTTATGGTTCTTGATTTTTCGATTGCGAATTCTTGGTATTGTGTTTTCGTTAATATTTTTTACCTCCATGAATCAGATGGCCTGATTGTGGTATTTAAGTATTGTTAATGCGTGACGCGGTGTGTTGGTCCGTTGGTTTGTCGCGACGTACGGCGGTAAATGACAATGTATGTGCGCCGGGCGGTCGCTATGACAACATAAGATATTGTTAATCCCGCGTTTCCAAGAACGCAAGGTTGATCACGAAGAGCGATGCCGTATTGTAGGCTTCGTTTCACAGACGCTTCTTTAATATAAAAGTTTAGATTTGTTCTTGTGTTTGGTGTAAGTCTGTCATGTAATGCAGTGCTATAAATCATTAGCGTTGTCTTTATTTTATAGTTCAGTCGCAGATACATAATCGGAGTTTGCATTCTCAACTTTGCATTCAGACTAGCATCTATGTAGTTCCACATAATTTCTCTGAGATATTCATAAGCACAAGGTGAAAACATTTTCTCCGTCCGTCTGTCCTCTTCCTAGTGTTTGGAGATCACCGGCGCCGGAGCAAGTCTTCTCACGAATTTCGCGGCGCGGCGCCTGCGCGTGGGCGGCCTATCGTACGCCGCCATCGCACGTCTCACTGAATGCTTCAACCAACAACCTAATACCACCACCGTAACCCTTATTACCAGACCTCTAAAGTTCATTAATGATAGAAAACTCTACGTCTGGGATATGTGGAGCCTCCTTTGTTGCATAGTGCGTCTAATTAGTCAGACTGTTTAGTGCTAGACCCGCCGCGGGCCAACATTAACTACGACCTAGTGTGAAATTATGGGATTTGTTGAGCTATGCAATATGTTGAAAATGCATGCATTTAACTTTAAAGCATAACTATAATGTTGTTATTTTTCTTATTAATGTGCCTCTACGCCTAGCGATGATTGCCAGTCAAGCTTTGTGAATTTCTAAAAAAATCCTCTTAGGTTTATGTTACTTACTCGTAGTATCTGCAATACATATGAGTTATTTGTAACGTCTGCGCTGCAGAAGGGACGTCGTATTTCATGAGTCGTGGTCAGATCTATCTGTCTGAGCAATTCATAAGAACGTTCGCGTATTCTCAAGTGACATTAAACCTCTTTGTATATTTTTTGTCCATTATGTCAATGTAAGTTTGCATCTGAGCGAGTATGTTACCATGTTTATTGTGACCGCAGCATAATCTGTGTTGAATAGCTTGTATCATTTGATGCGTTTTCCTTAAACCGCTTCTACATTCAATTTTATTACCTTATTATGAGAAATATACACATAAGTCTCGGGAAAACTTTAACGAATGGTAAATGTCAAAGGAGGTCATTTTATGCCTGAATTGCTAGCGACTTGTTCTGTGCCATATGGCTCAAAAGATAAAAAACCATTGGCTCTTATATTTACAGAGCACAAATTAACATCTTTAAAAACTGTGTCACCATATAAGGGTCAGTCATGTATCGATTGAAATTCTTATTCAGAATTTGTGACCTAAAACGCGTCGGCGCCGTGGCGCCATCGTTCTCGATCTCTGATTGGTCATATTTTTCTTTATAATCCACTGTAATTTCATTTAAGTTTATTGATTTATAATTGTGATTGATTGTGATTGCTGACTGACCTGTGACTGCTGTACATTGTTGAGGAAGTAGCTGCTGGAATTTAGTCTTGTAAAGGGTTGTTTTGTCCCCTATTTATGGTGGTAAGATGATTTATCTCTGGGGATTTTATCGCTCAATCAACGTCGCGGCGCGCTGGACCGCTGATTGGATTTCTTCATAATTACATCTTTTGACACGTACGCGCCAAGTTTCGTACTTCACGAGACGGCAGGGCACGAGATCGTGGGAGCACCGTGTAATCAGCTTTCTTGATCGTCTTGTTTTGACTCCTAACCACGGAGATATGCTTAACGGATGAGGCGGCGGAACAATCGTTCCCGGTTTCATACTGTTTGATGCAAATGGAGGCTTGTTTTAACTTGTGCATCTGTGTGTCTGTCTGTGGTATCGTTAGTTCTCAAACGGATCGACCGATTCGGATGGTTTTTTTAATCCGGCTATATCGGTTTAATCGAGTCGTTCTTCGCTAAGTTTGATTAAAATCAGCCCTGAAAGTATGGACCGCCATTATATTGGGGGTTTTTATCTATTAAATAGTTAGAGCGTCATGTTATATTAATTATTTTTTCGTGTCCCCTTGTTTCACCGACACTCATTTCATAGAACGTATCACTTCGCAGAATTTTCGTTGCTCGCGCCGAATTCAGGTTATCTTAAATGTGATTGACGTAGGTTAGGTTAGACTTGTAACCATCACAAGGTAACCTGAAATCGACACGGGTTCTGCAGAAAACAGATTACTATGAAACGGAAATTTCGCGAAGTGATACTTTCTATGAAATGAGTGTTGGTGAAACAAGGGTAAACCATTATTTTTAAATAATAAGTACGAACATAAAGGTAATTTAAGAGATAACCAACGATATTATTAATTGAATACGTGTAGCTCCTTCCAGTGGCCAAGTTAATAAGAAAGCTTATGGCGCGCGCTACAAAGGATGCTCGTGTTGACAGGTGGTGTTTTCGCATTCACTCAACATGTCCAGTTGTCACGTGTAATATTTTTGGCAGTTATTAACCGTGAAAACTTCATGCGTTTATATTTTTCGCGGAGAGCTATTGGACATTGATGTAGCCGCAAATTACAGTGATGTGTCGGATAAATTATGTGCCTTACCATTTTTGATTTTAAAGTCAGTTATTCAGTCGTATGGGAAAGATATTCTTGTATATTATTCTTTTACTATCGTATGAAGGTGACTTTATTATTAATTACAGTACAAATTATATTACATGAGATTATGTTGAAATTGATTGTGAAGCCCAAAACATATCTTTTATATCTCAATAACTTTAGCAATTAGGTTTCTCATTCTCATTATTGTTGAAATGTTTTTGTTGTTGCGAATAGGATTGGTTTGGCACAGTTAATTACCGCCATTAATATTTGGAGTCTATACTGTAAAACACATTCATTTATTATTCCGCGGCAAAAGCACGTAAGTAATTAACCACTTATATAATTAACCACTTATATAATTAACCGGTCGTGAAAGTTTAGTGCCGCAGGATTTTACTTTGTCTCTTTCAGTGGATTATCGGCCATCGCGCCTTCGCGCCACCCAGCTCGCGCCACAATTTCGGCGCAAGCGACGTCGCAATTAGGAGGGATAAATGCCCCCGACACTCGATACAGACGCTTTTCATCAGTATCATGCCCAATCGAACACGGAATCCGATTTTAACGAGACGTCCCTTTGTTTATATAACACCTCTTTTGATGAAACGATACGCAGTTTAATAAGCAGGAAAACACGTTTTTTTAATCAAATTTATACTCACTTGATAATTTTATATTGACGCCCGTATGTAACGCTCTACGAATTAGTAAAACATTGGCTTGGATTGTTGACAATGCCCGCATACATGAAAAACTGGCCACATATCAATTATTGTGACATCGGGGGACGTTTTAGTGGCCAGGCAATAACAATATCTTTAATTTTATGTCTTACTTTGAATTCAATTGGACATTTATTTTACTAACTAACAAGTCCATGCTGTTTAGCCGTCATAAATAGACACAAGGTTATAGGTCACATACTTTGAGAAGACAACCCCGCCTTTTTACAGTCTACTGCTGCAGTTGCACCGTCCTTAAACGAAACAGAACCAGTAACGACAAAAACAATACGAGCGACTCCACCATTACAAGGCGACAAAACCCTAATATCAATAGAACACAATACGAACAATAGTTGCCCTCTGTCAATTATGCCATCATTACCATTCGAATAAATGGCGTAACGGATCAGATGATTGTCCAAATACAACATGACGACACGGCGCAACACTGACTTGGCTGCGTATCGCTCACAACACAACACAAACTCATTCTTACTACCCAAGAAATAAACCAGTCTTTCAAACCATAACCCAAATGATGATCTTGCATTTTTAAGAAGTCATAACTGTTACTCTATAAATCATTTATGGACTGGGGCGCCGTTAAAATTTTGTCACTTAACAATGTTCAATGAATCTGACAATAAGTAATTAAAATAGTGCATGCCTTTAATATTTATGAATCATTAGATATGTTCTAAAATTAATATTTAAGTAGGAATATTGTTTACTGTTGTTAATGGTATTGGTAGGAACTACGTTAGGTACAGCAAATTAATTCAAAATGTAGTTTTTTTTAAATTCTGATCGGAGTGTTTTCGTCAATTTTACTGCTGTGGACCATGTGGTGAAAGCAGCTAGAGTTATTTGGTGTTTGGATCTCGATAAGCGCCTACAAGCTCTTTCTTGTAACCTCGTAAATTGTCTTTGATCGCGACTAGATTTGTTTCCTCAACACCGCTCAATTTGAAATTTAATACTCTAACATAATGTTGACTCACCGTTACATTTCAATATTGCAAAATACTCCTCCTGATTGTTGCAGTTGTTATGTAATCCAAAATAATTTTGATTGTCTGTTTCTTCGATGACAGTGATCAGAGTTCAATTCAAATTGAACGTGTTATCCACTATTATTTGGTTATAAATAACTAGCGACCCGCCCTCGCTTCGCTTCGGTTTATGTGAGTTTTCTGTAACACCCGTACATAAACCAGAATCTATTATACATATAAACCTTCCTCTTGAATCACTCTATCTATTAAAAAAACCTGCATCAAAATCCGTTGCGTTGTTTTAAAGATCTAAGCATACATAGGGACAGACAGCGAGAAGCGACTTTGTTTTATACTATTTAGTGATTTTACCCAAACGATATCCTACTAATATTATAAATGCAAAATTTTGTGTGTGTTTGTGTTCACGCTGCAACGGCTGGACGGATTTGGATGAAATTTGGAATGGAGCTTTACACTGGATTAACACATAGGCTACTTTTTATCCCGGAAAATTTAAAAGTTCCCGAGGGATTAACGATAACCGAAATCTACGCGGACGAAGTCGCGGGCAGAAGCTAGTTGTTTATAATCGTTATCACCATTAAGTCGATAATTTTGCAGCAGCATTTAATCGTCGCTGTGTTGGCGCATATTTGATCCCCGCATTTGTCAAATATGATCGAGGCGTGCGAAGGTGTTGTTCGTTTTGTCGACGCGCGATGGGCCGATAAGCCTGGGCTTGCCACTTGTAATTTGATGGGAGGTCTGCCGGCTTTAAAGTTTTACTTTTTTCTCTGGCGGTTTCGTTTTTTGCAACAGATTGTTTATTGTTTCACTTAACATCCCGTTCAACGGTTCAAGTTGAGTAGATCGTAGTTTAAAATGTCTCTGATTACGTTACCTATTAGATACAAATACGCGTATGTATCTTATTTATAACTTAACACAGAGACAACTCTACATGCGGTACCGTTCTTCACTCCGTGTTTGCAAATACGCATTATAAGTGGTATGTCGTAAAAATGACAAAGTCACATTTATTGCTATGTACGACACAGTCCCGTAAGTAATGTCGTGGAGGGTCGTATGGTTTGTCAGCGGGCAATCGGCGATTTATTCAACTGCCTTGTTGATTATTTTATTAAACACATTTTTTCCAGTCACATTAAGTTTATGCGTGAATATATCCCAATTATTGCTGTCACTGTCCGACCATAACATACATCATATTAAGATATTTGTTTTTTTATTTTATTTTGGTACTTTGCATTTGAAACAAATTTAAACAAAATGTATAGACGTTCCTTAATTGGTATTTCTATTACAATATGAGCACCAATTAGAACTAACCTCGGTTGTGTTGTACACCAATAAGGCGAGTCGACGTTATTTCTGCAAACCATTATTTATTCTACTACTGCACTGTTACTTTCGATTCGATCACTATAGCGTCAGCAAAATAATAAAAATGCAAATAAGTTCAAGCATCCTCCGATACAGACTTTCCATCGGTGATGCTTCAAATCTTAATTGGAAGCTACTGTTTGGATTGTACTTTTTTACTGAATCATTATTTATTTACTAAAACCGAACAGTAGATCCCTCGCCATTTCACATTCATTACTTCTTTTATCTCTCATTTCTTACGCACAACTTTCGTAAACTTCGGAACTCTTACAATGTTGCGGTATTTTATGTGATGGATTAGAAATAGTTGGCCATGTTCCAGTGGGAACTGAAAGAATCGTACTTAGTGAACTTTCGTTTACATGGATAATTTATTGCTCCAACAATATCCCTAAATAAATTAAGCTATAAATAAAGGCATTTTTTCATCATGTAGAGGATCTGGATAACGGATAAAGACTATCGCATGTTAAAATATTCCTTTGCTGTCTATACCGATGCTGTATGAGTGTATCGGTGCGTGCAGATTCAACTCATGTGATTGAGAGTTACGATTGTCATTAATATCGTAATGGTTTCTATTTATGCTCACGGATCATCTCTTCGATTTTTATTGCTTCGATAGCGCTATATATAATCCTCCATTTGTTGTATTACAAAGCGTCAATTTGTGATATTGTTTGCTGTCTCCGTTTTTTGTTCCTTTAGACAATCTCCGAGCTGTTAATTGCTTGCTGTTTTTTTCGTTACAAGCTTTTACACGAGAACTACCAGTAATGGATTTTATTTATTTTAGTAAACAGTTACAAACTTTTTCGATTAATATACACAATTATTAGATATGATAATAAGATCAATCAACTTTTTATTTTTATTTTCTCTAACTTATGAAATGACGTTTTTCTAAGGAGGTAACATTGTTTTGATTAAAAATAAATCAAATACTTAAAGGTGCTACTAAAAACATGGGACGCCTATAACTATATAAAGTGCAGATTAAAATAAACAGGACAACGAGTTAAGAAGGTATAATCCTTTTGAAAAGCAAGCACAAACACGAGTTCGTGTGACATGTTGCAGCCGTGAAAATCCGCGATTCCGATGAATTCCTTTGTGCTCAGTGAGTTTTATTTGTTCCGGCTCTTCGTTAATTGGAGTTGTCGTTAAGTTACCGGAGGTCGCGTGTGGTCAACATCACGCCGCGGTACTTTGTAGCTCTTCATATCATAACTTGGCTTACTCATACTCCGCGCCTCCTAGACCCTCAGATAAGAGTTTGCCATTGTCAACAGTCAAAACAAGATCCCTAATTAATCCAGTAAATGCGGTCATCTTTCCATATTTAACTTTAGCTGATAAATTGCTTACAACTTATTTACTCGCGGTCGGTAATAAATTTTTGACTCATTTCTCAGATAATTTAAAGTACTCGGTTACAATTGTACGCGCGTCAGTTTGTAGCAATTAATTTGCCGTTCTCAGAATCGTCAAAAGAAGACATTGGCGTATGAATTTCGTAACTTTCTCGTGTCATCGTTTAATATTATTTTAATCGGACTCATAAAATGTAATGGATGCCTTGATCAAGTAGCAATGGCCAATATTTATTCACCTTTCCCAGTATCAACAATTTATTGAAATTGCCCGCTGATAATTTATAAAGGCCACCGGCGAAACCAAATTGAAAATTAACCCCATTTAGACACACCTCCTGGCGTTCCCATTTTCCCTTAATCTTTTTATATTCTGTCAACACCGTCGATAAATAATGACCACTCTAAACAACCTATTATTATGGGACCTGACATTTTATTTAAGATAATTTTAGGCGAAATTGAAAATTTTACACAAAATTCTTGGCCTGCGGTGCAACCGAAATGGGTTTTGAAATTTATGATCGTCGATTTTGGGGACCACTTATTGCCGATTCGTTTTTGTTATGAATTAGTTTGTTGAATTATTAAAAATGCTCTCAAAGAAATTGCAGCGCCTTATTTATAACGGACGAATTTTATTAAATTGTAATCGATTTTCCTTAGAAACTATAGAAAACAGTGGCCTCATTTTAAACAGGGTATTGGTCCTAGGGCCGTCACATGAAGTTCGTTGACACCAGTCAGGTAGGGCTGGCTAGTGATTGATCTGGGCCCTTATCACTGCCCTGTCGCCTACATGCGGCTCTCTCAAAGAAGCATTGTCCCTGCCCGCGGAGCCTTGTGCTAATGACACGGACACATTTACCTTGCTATGTTAATTCCTCTTCTTTGTTCTAGGGGGTCCAAGTCCACAACAAGGCTATAAAGGAAATGTAAGTTCGTTGAAGTAGTTTATTTGCTACATTTTTTGTTATTTATTGTTTAAATTGGAGCCATCAACACCTCAGGGAAAGAGTCTTGACACCTGACCCTCGACTCATGTTAAGTGGGAAGTAAATTGAATACCTACTGACGTAAATTGGGTGTGATTTACCCTTCAACGGAACTTAACCGAAATTACTCTGCCAAAAATATCCGATGCATTCCATTAAGTCTTTCTTATTCTTTTATTGTAATTTATAAATAAGGATATTGGCCTAGTAACGGTGTTTTAATGTAACTTTTATTGCAGATGGGATATCAAGACCCTTTTGAAAAAGATTCCCAATTTGGGAGGTGTTGTGGATTTGACAAACACTGCGCGTTACTATAGCCCATCGGTAAGTTAATCACCGAAACATTTACTTTGTTTTAAATAGAGTTTTTTTTTTATACGCTAGTAGGAGCGAGCTAGTTTCAAATTTTGAGCCCTAGTAAAAAATATTGTCGAAAGGCTGACCAGTGATCAAAGTTGGTTTTTAAAGAATTTTAACAGGTAAGTACCAAAGGTAAGGTTTTAACAGGTAGTTCAAAGTGCAACGTATCACAGGTGTCATAATTATAGTGATTTGGTATTTTGCCTTCTATTAGTGTGCGACGCACTGCGGGCCCAGTACTAAAACCACGTCGGTTACGCTTTTTCCAGGGTGACATGTCATATTTAAACAAATACCATGACCCCGCGCCGCGGCGGTACCTACTGGCAGGGCCCTAGTACAGCCATGATGACACTGGGACAATACCGGGAAGCAGTAATGTTTGCTTTTACGAGTCAAACTCAGTTTCTACCACTTATCTTTGTCCGTGCTAACCTCTGATTACGTCGCATTCATCTTCAGGCATAATCCGATCGTAAACTGCGTGCGAGGAATGCCCGGGAATGCGGTGCCTTTGGTACAAAATGTTTAGTTCTTTACCTTATTTTCGTAGATCCATGGTTTGTTAACGGTATGGGTACGTCGCCGTCCTGTGGTGTTATTCTTTAATGGTTATGATATAATGTTTCAGGCATATTCTTGTTAAATAATTTCTTTTCAGGTATTTTCAACTGCTACGTTGGATTGTAAATGAATGACTATAATAATATTAAAAAAAACAGTCTACCAATCTACAATTAATTAATGTACAATTAGTTTAATTAGGAACTGGTCAAATATGGATACCATAATCTAAGCATATTCTGTTCATCTAACGCACTATTCTTACGTATTTGGATTCGTACATTATTAATTATAGCTCTATCATTATTAACCTATGCTTTGTTGTCTCTATAATACGAGTTTCTTAGTTTTGATTCATTCTATTGTATCTACAAGTAGTGTAACTCCGAGCGTTTACCGTTCATCTAACGTGTCATATGAAGCTGAAAAAGCGTCCGTTTAAATTACTACATACTTATATTAAACAGTCTTCATCTGATGTTGTATTGAAGTTAAATTCTGCCACTGTTGTCTGGATTATGGCTTCCAATGTTATTTCCATTTCAAACTTATCTCGATTGTCTTTCAAGAATTGTCTGCCAGATAGTTGTCGCCGCTTTTCTCGCATTGCTTTAGTCTGAATTGATTATACGAAAGACAAAGCTAAAATTGATGCGTGTAACGGCACATGGCGGTCTAAGAGCTATTGCGATTGGCTATTGTGTAGCTTACTGTTAGTGTTCGTTTAAGATGTGCTAAAACAATGCAGACTTCATATAAATCCTCAATAGTTCCTAATATGAGTATTTCAGTTCATTTAAATACCTAGTCAATTGTATTTGGCATCTGCGCCATACTTATTAATAAAAATCGATTAGTTGAATTCATCGTGTCACCAATAATCCGATTGGTTGTCATTGAGTCGGAGATTACCACTCAATTATTAAGCTCGGTTTGGACTTATTTATGCTTCACTTGTTACGTGTAATCTCGAGGAGGTACGATTTTAATTGACTTAGTTACAATTATTAAAACTCGATCGTTCTAAACTTGTTTTGTTTAGTTGTCACTGTTAGCCGTCTGCGGTAAGAGACTGAGGTTTTTTGGGTACTTCGGAGCTTGTGTTTGGTATATAGAGGACTTTGTATGACGATCAATTCCATGAATGTAATTTGAATAGTTTCTTAAACATCTTTTAAGCTCTTGGGAATGTTAACTTTGAAGTAACTGTTTTCATCCTATTCCAGAGTTGTTTAGTTTTTACTACGTTGCTTATTAATAACGTTGCTTTGTCAATGTTCACGAACCTACGATAGATGCCGCGGCTTTTCTCGACGTTCTAGCGTTCATTTTCAGCGGTATTTGACAAGTACTTAACTTATTCATTTACTCGCGTGTTAACCTACATATAAATTGAAACATTGTAGGGAACCGTAATTTGACTTGTATCTACCCTGTTTCTCGTGTACTTGATGCTTGCTTGGCTCCGACAATGTTATAGCAGTCGGAAGATTTTGATTGAATACCTTAGCGCAATATTATGATTCTAATACAATATCATTTCGTTTCTTAGTTATTTTGTTTCATTTCTATATCACTACATAGTATAAAACAAAGTCGCTTCCCGCTGTCTGTCCCTATGTATGCTTAGATCTTTAAAACTGCGCAACGGATTTTGATGCGGTTTTTTGTAATAGATATAGTGATTCAAGAGGAAGGTTTTTATGTATAATAAATCTCTGTTTTATGTACGGGGGTTACAGAAAACTCACATAAACCGAAGCGAAGCGAGGGTGGGTCGCTAGTTGAATATATAGGAGGAAGTTTACAGTGGCGCCACTGATAGAAAAATCGAAGGGAATAAATTGACATGGTATGGGCATGTCACGATGAGGAAAGAAAGCCATGTGGCGAGAAGAGTTTTAAATAATTATATGAATGTTGAGGACTGTAATAGAAGGGGGAGATCTAATAAGACACGAATGGGAAGTGAATAGGTACCTACTGAGATAACGGTTGGACGGGATATTTGGGTGGAAAAGATGTCTTGCGCCGATCACAAATAATTGAGATAAAGGCGTCGATGATTAATTATTTTTTTCTTAAATCCACATCTAAAAGTACCCTTAATACAATCCAGAAAAGATGACTTTTTCATGTTTTTTACGTTACTCAGACAGAACAAAGTGGGTAACCTATTGCATTTCTTCCAGGATCTTCAAACGGCGGGGGTTCTTTACAAGAAAATCTTAATGCCGGGACGGGTGATACCTCCAGAGAACAAAGTGAAGCAGTAAGTAAGGTTCACGAGCGATTAGTCCTCCTTTCATGTGTCTTGCGTCTGGGCACCCGAGCAGAAGGCTCTTAGATGTCACACGTGCTTCTTGCTTTGATTAACTTGAAACGTGTGCGATCTATAATCATTCGTTAGTATTGATGTTTAACTCCTCTGATCTACTGCTATTTTTGGGAAGTGTACTCAAAGGAATGAACCTAGAATAAATATCGTTCTTGTCTTTTCAAGGGTATGCTGTGCACAGTTGCGTAAACAATAACAATCTACATCTCAGAAACACCGCAACATTACGCGAATTTAAATGCCACTTCGCCTAACAGCCTGTATAACACGCATTCGTTCACCGCGGTCTTGACACCGCCGCCGGCGCAGGGGCGAGGATGCGCCAGCGCCCTTATACGGTGCCGCGTAAATCAGAAACGGCGCAGCTATCGATCAAAGCACCGCAGCTTTGCGTTCGCCGCGGATTTTAATTTGAACCGTCGAATTGGCGCCATTCGTAGACCGAATATGGTTAATGTTATAAATCTCGGATCGGCGTGGGCGCGCGCCCGCGGCCGCGGTGCGGTGGTGCTCCGGAGGTACTCTCGGATTCAATTGAAGCCGGTCACATCTAGCGCCTGTGTTCGCCGTCGTCTGCCGCCCACGCGTGCTCTCGGAATTTGAAAGGCATTTGTCGCTGCCCCGCGCCGCGGCGTCGTACACGACGGCTGCCCTGTAACCAAATATTTTATTAAGTTATTAATTTTCGGATACTCTATTGATTTTTAATCGTGCCGGATAATAATGTTCTTTCGCTCATTTGGAATTTAAACGTTAATTAAACATACATTAATATCCACTGATGTTTACGGTGATAGCCCTAAATAATTATGTAATATAAATCGATGATTATAAAAAAGGTAACGGCATTCACAATGCCGCTTAATTGGTAAGCGCCAAACGACAAAGGATAGATAATGCTCGTAGCTGATTTCGTTACCCATAAAGCTAAGTGAGGCTGTGAGTTAACTATAAGATTATCACCGTCATTTGTCTACTCTTTTGTTCGTCGGCGGGTCCGTTGGCCGGTCGTCTTCGCCATAAATAACCATCGGCATTTCTGAGATAGTTCGCCTGTTATCGGGTCGAGAGGACCCCGCATCTGTTTGTTAGTTAACGATACAAATGCGCCACCCGTAAAGCCGAGGCTACTCGCGGCCTCCTCGGATACTTACTCTTACGATGCCACTCTTTTTAGAGGGCTAATTTGTTGACTCGAGAATTAGTCGAATTTGTAAACGCTGTAAAATAATTCGATCAAGAAAAAGATACGGTCCTTTGCTTTATATTAGGGATGTAAAAATGCAAAGAGAGAATCTACAGCGTTTTCGGTTAGACATTCCCTTAAATAAATTGTATTCAGTATTAGATTAGATAATTACGTACTATAATCGAGTCGCATTGCTTTAATTTACATTACACGCAAAAGCGTAAGCGGCCTGTACACCATTTTACTATCCTCCATTTCTCAATCTCTCATCGCTCTTTCGTCATCAATCGAAAAACGCTACAAGAAGGCGTAAAGGCAACTAAAATCTTATTGAAGCTGCGATACCACAGCGAAGACCTTCCCTCCGACCTTTCCGATCGCGAGATCATCAGCTCGTAATGGTGCTCGCGTGCCTTCGCTAGTTCATTTATCACCGCCATATTTTTACTTGTTTTTCGTGTCGTCTGTCCACAATCATGTCGTCATTACAACCCGGGGCCCGTGTACCCATCACCCCGTCTATAAATTGTTACCAACGCCGGTGGTACGGTTTGTCCGATTAATACGTTTTTATGGTTCGACTTCTAATAATTTATTCCTTTCACGGGTTTATTTACATTTGCTGGCAAGTACGTGTTACATCGGTCGTCCTTTGATCCAGGATTATGTTTGTGCGCGGGTGGCGATACTAGAGTCGTCAAATTTTACAACGTCAATCGGTGTGAGAATCCGTTTTAAACATTAATTTGTTAAACATTTCTCTAGATGCACTCAAAAAAGCAGTTGATCCTGTTCTGAGTTATACTTATTTTAACCGTGACCTAATATTGATACATCAGATTCCGTATCATGTACACATGCCAAATCCGCTTTTGGGCTTTTTTCTCCATTATTTTTTGTTAGTGTTTCGATTAGCGCATGATTGAGAGTTATCACGAGACAATTTGACATTTGTTAAGTCATTTCTTATTTTGGCGGTCCACTCAGAGTACTGACAAGGTTCGTTGCTAAAAAAATCTTGTTTTGACTGTCGACTAATTGCTTGCTAAAACATCGGTGTGACGTCAAACCTGAGGTTGGAATTTCCAAACATAACATAGAATAACCTATCGAATGTCTTTAAAAAGGTCAATTGTGAAATTAGAAAAGTTTCTAGCTAAAGTAGCATGCATTATTTCTATTAATCATGTTGGTTATGAAAACAAAAAAAAAATGAATTTTGAATTTGAATACTTTATGACGGCTGCACAAGTAACAAAAAGCTCATAATATTATGTTCCAAACACAAAGCGATAGACAGTATTTGTAAGCCAAAAATGTACGAGCACAGGTCCTTTAAAATACTTTATCGCTACTGAGGTGTTGAAACTAAACTCTCGCGCTGTGATTGTTTGTCGAGTAAAAGTCCAGTGTAAATCAATGTAAGATAGGAGACTTCCGAGCGTGATAACAAACACATAAATATGGCGACCGCCAGCCATTGTCCAAATTTACTGCCACTAAGCCTTTCCACCAATATTGTCCGTTATTTTTCTCCGCGTCTGTACCGAGAATATTAGAATAATAGAAACTGTTTATGTGATGTACATTTCAAGATTTTGTGAAAAGATTTCTCGTGTTTAGTTGATTCCTCTCACAATTGCTGTGTTGCTTATCTCGTTGTTTACGAATGTTGTTTACTTTTTTACCCTTACAGTGTATTTTATCTCACGGAATATTAACGCTGAGTTATTTTCTTACTTATAAACCGTACAACTTCATTACTGCCAAAGTGTAGTTTTACGTTGTAACTACTTGAATCATCGAGAAGGAAATAATTATCGATATTCTATAATATCCCTAATAATACTGCTAAAGCGGCTATTACCAGTGGTTACACCGTTTTATTCGGAGTAATCGTCGATCCGAGCTATTCTTTTATTATGTTAGAGGTATGTAATGTATGTAATCAGTTGTTTGGACCACACAGGCTCGCATGATTGAGAGTATTGAGACATTCGACAAGTACTTATTAATCGTGGACTTATCAGGGATGCCGGGTGCTTTCGAAATTTCTACTTGCTCCGTACATAACTTAATTAAGTGGTTACGAAACGCCGCCTCTAATACATGATTTGATTAGAGCGCGCTCTTGTTTTAGACGTGATTATTTTCTTGCGTCGACCAATAACTCGTTTTGTGCTCAAACTGTACTTAATAATATTTAAACATGTTATTACGAATAATTGTTGCGTTCTTACATGCTTCAAGTGTACATTGTATGACATAATACGACATTTCGTGTCTAATGAAAGGGTAATAATTATTTGATCTTTACAAACGCGACCACGGTGCCTTAAAAATATTCACGAACTTATTAAAGGTAAGATTATGTTTTGCTGTAGTTAGAACTGTTTACGTTTTCATTATCAGTTTCAAGCCGTTAAAAGTCAGCAAGATCCAAAAACGAACATGATTTAACTTGGGTCATTTAAATGAAGTAGGTACCTTGGGTTGTGAAACTAAACGACCGTTAATTTGATTGTCACTAGTGTGTAAATGTCTCAATTACGATCGAGAACGGATATCGCATGGGCCGGCAGAAATAGCGGGCGTGTGAAAAACCCTCCGTTGGCCGAGGGAATTATCGACTGGCCGCGATTTGATGACTACTAAGTAATAGTCAATATTTTCATAAATAATATCCTATCTATAATAATAACGATGTGTAAGCTGTGTAGTGAATTGCGATTTAAATAACTCTGGACTGGACAAGCTATTATTGTTTTGCCCAAAATAAAATGGTTCAAAGTTTTCATATACCTAATGGATATGCCGAAGTACTGTCATACTGACGACCGTATCATTGCGAGATTTGAAATGGTCCTTTCATGGTGTGAGTCATATTCATAGTAGTTTCGAGTATTTGAAACATTACACCGCTGTGTCATTGGCGCCATGTGATGCGTCTAATTAATGCAGGAAATTAATTAAAATTAAAGTGCGCTAAAATTACTTTTCAGAATGTTTCACGCCGTGACTACGAGATGAGTAACCATTTAAATTATAGAATTACTCATGTGCGTTACCATAAAATTTCAAGTATTGGAACGTAACACCGTAGTGCTATGTACAAATTTGTTATAGTAAAACGTCCTAAGCGATAACGTAACATGTGTTTTTACATCGTTTTAGTTTCGTGGTGGTTACCAGGCGCCACGATTCGATGCGTCCGATTAATTTGCACATCCCACATGTTTATTAGCTGATGAATACTCATTGTTGTGGTTTATTATGACTACCGAATATATTCACGAGGCGGCGCTATGCTAATTTGACTGACAGCTTAGATTGGGTTATTAGATTCTACCCGTTATAGGTGTAAATTGAAATTAGATTGTTTAAATTCGTTGTCATTTTGCTTGATAACCGAAGATGTTAATTGAATATATATTCAATTAAATGACACTAATTTGCATTTTATTAACATCTATGATATTTATCCCTGAGACTATTTCAATTATTTTGGCGGACTATGCTTTATGCCTGTTAATTTCCGTAAAATCGTTCAATTCATTCAACAAAAGCCTTTCAGTCTGTCTCTTAGCACTGAATCACTAAAATGCCACAGAGCATTCAGATTCTACAAGTACATAAAACTTTAGTAGTCATTACATGTTAGTAGAGCCGTCTTATTTCCCCCTACTATTTGTAGGTCGCCGCAAACAACACAACATAGTTACTCACGGTCTATTCTGGTGTCCTCATAATCGAACGGACCACAAAGGACGTTCTGGGAACCCGTGCATAATCGCGACGTAACAATTTAGTTCAAAGCTTTAATGCCGGTGATTCAGACTGTAAATGAGATAGTTTTTAGTACCTAGTTGACACAGGATACAGTTTAGATCAGTACAGGTTATTGAAAGAAAGAAAAACGTTTCCTTACATACGTCTATCGAAATGACGGAAGACAAACTAACAAACAAAATGCCGAATAACAAATACCCGTTGGATGATGCGATGATGTTATGGATTCTATTAAATTGGGTTTTCCCTTCGAAAACAATTGAAGTGGACCGATTTCATAGACCTTTTAGGTTATTTTTGAAATAATATAACATCAGGGGAAAATTTCACACCAATTGATCTAGTCCCAAACTAAACTCTAGGCTTGTAGTATGGTTACTAGACAACGATAAGCATACCTCAGGATCAAATGCTCGCGCTCATCACACAAACATTTGTCCTTACCAGCATTCGAACCACATAAGGGATTACATTTTACTTACGACCTTAGATAATCTAAATGTGTCGGATAAAGTTAAAAGTTCTATCGACAACGTTGACAAATAAATTAGGTAGACCGAGTATGCTACGCAAACGAGAAAGTTGTACCGTCCTCAATGTATTAGTGATTTTTTTTGTGGTTTTTAAACTCTTCGACCTACCGCCAAGCAGCAGTTTGCATTTCTATGTTCTGGTGAGGGGATAAGACAACCTGGCAGTCCTAAAGGTTGGTAACGCATTTGCAGTCTTAGTTTTGCAGTCTTGAGATTGCAGTTTTCAATATGCTAAGGTCTATATGTCCCTGATTCCAATTACCATCTGGCGGCCTGTTTACTCGTTTGTCTTTTCCGTGCCATAAAAATATTGAGGTCTTAACTTAAACGCCAATAACATTAGAATGACCTATAAAATGAAACCTTCCGTTTGTATATTCCGTCATTATTATTAACTTAAATTTAAATATAGGTTAACAAACCGCTGTATTTACTCTCCACTGTATTGCGGTTTGATACCGGCGCCGTAATACGTTTGATGTGGTGCGCATGATTCACTTGGTTATGGCCTCATGGCTGTTGTTTGATACGTTTCGGTATGTGCCGTGCGTTTCCGGACCGTTGGCGGTCTCCCAGACGTGGAAATGACAAGTATAAACCTACTACAGAATTATTCTATTGTTACTTTGGCGTTTACTGGCTAGAATACACCTTAATTTGATTAAGCAGCCACTGAAAACTAAGGATTTCAATGGTTCGCCACAGAATGAAATATGTGAAGTAAAACTTTGATAAGTCAAATTTTATACAAAGTTAGTTTCTTCGTGTTTGTCGATAAGTATAAGTAATATGTAAACTTGGAAAACTTCTCAGACTTCTCTAACATTTCGGTTCTGCCGAAGCTAAAGATAGGTTTTCTTATTCGTTATCGCTACTTTCCCGACATTTTCTTGTTCGCGTCCTTTTATTTTTAGTACCTAAAGCGGCTTTCAGAATGTTGTTATTAAAATATTTACTTGTGTTTAACTAACGACTATTAACAAGAACGTAATATGAGTAGTTGCTAAGTGACTGAGTGCTAAAATCCTGGGAGTCTTTTATGTCTGATTACGAATAAATTGACACCTTGATAATAAATCCGCGTAGCATATCCGTCTGCACTTTGGACTTAAATGACCACAGCGACTTAAGCTAATAAGATGACGTGCAATGTTTCAATGAACCTATGTAAATCATCATATGCCTTTAATACCTTTAAAGGGTGATAGAGGATATTGTATCGAACCCGTCCCCATCCTCCAACAGTCACGCGATGCATGTGAATGTGCATTAGGACCGAAAAAAATAATAATATCTGTTTTAGTTCCCTGAGGTTTTGTTAATTAAAAGAAAAAGCTTTCAAGAGCAAGCAAGGCAAGACTGTGTTAATTTTTTAACAAAATCCTTACGATATACCTAGGCCATAGGAAAAATAAATAACGTTGCCAAGATATATAAACTGAGATTGGTTTAATTTCTCTGGTGGTCGTTGATTATGCCATATGCGGAATAACACCGTTGGTTGAGAACTTCCCCTGAACAGTAAAAAAAACCTCCTGAAAAGCTGTATGATATTACCAGTTTTGTCTCGGAGAAATCTATTGGGTTTTGGCAATTATTGTAATTAAATGGATTACATGTGACTTCGTGTGAACTTCCCCTAAGTATTCCGTTTGACTTCAGCTCATATCATGACATTCATGCGGTTCGAATTCCTAAAGTTTCCCGACGTCAACACTCCGTCACGATCGCTCCGATCGAGCTATCCCAAATAATCCTTCATATACTTTTACTTACCGGAATGACAATGTTCCCTCGAACGATGGTAATGTGTCGGTGCTTCAGTGTCAATTCGTCATGCTATTGACGAACTACACTAGTTTCGGAAAACATTTTTATTTATGACAGTAAAAGTTTCTTCGGTGTTTTTTCCTTTGCGGGCGAGTTATTTTGTACGGCTAGTGTGTTTACGGAAATAGCTACTTTATGTATGTGAAGTTGAATATTAATCCCATAATAACTTAATTATTAACTTTTTCCTTTTGTCTATCAGAAGCGATATTTGTCTATTCTCGGCCCATTTTCGAAATATACAATAATTTGTCTTTTTTTTGCAAAAGTACCAAGTACCTCTAGTAGTATTTCTGTATTTGATCACAATCGTTAGCAAGAATAGGATAAGACCTAATGAAGTAAAGTTTCCTCAGACGTGATGAATTCTCTTGATTTTTTTACGATTACCATATCCAACAAAGATATTAAATATAAAATACCTTAGCGATTGAAGTAGTCAACGATTAATATTCCTTTATAGTAGATAAATGCTCTTGCTATCCTTGTTAGTCGCTTGCCTCTTAACGGTTCCGTCTCACAAGTATTGCTCAAAGCTGCGTCTGCGCATTAACCGCGTCCCTTGCCGTTTGAATAGTCCTTACGTGATCATTAAAATTGTTATTGAAAAGCTCTTGAACATAAAATAAACCAACACGATGTTAATGAAATACGCCATGTTATGTGTCAACGGGCTCTATAGCGATTTCATTAAATGTTTACGCACCTCATCAATAATTATTTCATATGTAAACGTCAAGTTATTAATTTCGTTTCGAATAGTCTCGTGCCATATTGGATGTTGTTCTTGTGGCATTTATTTGATAGCACTCGGTATCTGTTTAGTTGAAACTGGATTAACGATATGATGGCGATTTAAAGATTATTGTTTTCTGAGTAAACAACATTAAACTGTTTCTTTATTGGAGTTTCTAAAATTGCAATTGCTGCAACGTCTGATTGTACAACTTTATGCTCTTTAGTTTTATTGACTTGGGGATATTAAAGTTGGTTGAATACGAAAACTGGAATGAAATTGGTGTTGGAATAATTGCCACTTTGCTCTCTATTAAGAGCTGTAAAGTGCAAAGAGCTCATTCATAACAATTCTGTCAATGGTACTTAGGTCGTCTAATTCACATCGGTAACTCCCTGAAGGCTCACGTTGTAATAACTTTACATCATTCAACGACACGGCTCGCATTTTATGGGTTTTCGATCTGCCGATGGAAATGAAAGAATATTACTCGATTAAATGCATCGGGACATAGAGTTGTGAATAAACTGAATTTTGAAATGGGATAAACGGACTCGTCATAATGGTGACTAAGCTAAACATAATCTATTTTTTTTCTAATTCTAAGGTTTTTGTGATGGTTTTTTCAGAACTCGATTACCTGTAATTAGTAGTTGGTTGTATAAGGTAGAATTTTTGGCACATCAGGTATTTAGATAGTGGTAATTTTACGGGTGGCAAGACGAAAATTAGTAAGTGTGACTTCTCACTTCTCGGTTTAGCGGATTTTGCTGGGTGTGAAGCGTTTTTGGTGGTATTTTTGTCTTTTTTTGTAAAGATTCGCGCGAAAGACGTATATTTTGGCCTCAAATCTGCCATATATGTAGAAAAGGCAAGGCTACGGCCACGTGCGCAGCTCGGGGCGCGCCGGTGATGCATCAAGGGCTAATTGCTTCCCGCCGCTGCGCCACCGGCCGGCGCCCGCGCAGTTCGCACGTCATAAACACAACCTCAACGCACCGACCATCACGACTACATAAATTACGCCTCAACTACGCCAAGCACTAAAACTTCATTAGGCTTATATTAAATCGTAAAAGCTCTCTCTTGATATTCACACGAGTCCTTCACCGCCGATAATATCTTTATTTAACATGTTTAATGGCTTTTTGATGATCGCGATCGAGCTGACCTCAAAATAAATACGATCTTGTTCTTTTAATTTCTCGATCCTTTATCTCTTTGGAACGGGATTCGGTCCTTAATTTGTATTTTGTCCACGTTTGACCCCTGATCTCTTAGAACGGGAACCTTTTCTTAAGGGCGGCCTGGATCTCATGGGAACTTCTTTTGTCCTTATCTTGCGTTGTATCAGAATGTCACCTATTATCTCTGTTCCGGGCATTTTCGGCGCTTGTAGGGTACCGACGTAACGACATGTACGCTCCTACCATGATGGATGCGTTCGCGCCGCATATGTGAGGTCCGGTGTGTTAGATGCGAGAAAGTTGCTCTTGGATACGCGGTCTGTCACGTGAGAAAATCATCCAAATATGCAAGTTACATCGGCTTTGATAACCGACTCAGTTTTCATCCCAAGTAACACAAAACACCATTATAAAAAACATACAACAGCACGAACTGACGCGCAAAGCATTATATGAAAATCCTATATCAGCTGTATTTACTTTTCTACAGCTTTTTTAAGAGCAATTTGGGCCCCAAATTATACAGCATTGAGCTTTATAAAGGCTGCTTAGTAGCATTACAATGATTGCACAAAGTTATTATTGAAGTCGGTAAAGAACAAATCACTAGACTTAAAGCATTTATTGCGACCACAGTACAGCCAATATACACCTTATTAATATACAATCTCTAAATGGGAACATATTCAAATGCTAATTGTTTTATTTCAGAAGAATTTCTCAATAGATTTAAAAAAAGTTATGGTTACATTTAGTATTTATTGCGAGTTTGAGTGAAGATTCGCGAGTATTGTAAATAATTGTGAAAAATAATATTGAATGGTAAGTAAACTTTATTTTCTTTAATGGGTGAAATTCAGCTGCGGATGTCAGTTTACTGTGAAAACATGTTAAGTTTTGTGGTAATATTTCCACGCGCCCTCGTGATAATGCTTTTTATCACAAAAATATAGAAAATTATAATCGACTCTGAATATGTTTTGTAAAATTATAAGCTCTTAGCTTAATTTTAATGAATAGAGTTGATTTTATAGGCACCGCGCATAAAGTAAAATTATAGAAAGTGCTCTTTTAATCAGATTTTAGTCACTTTTAATCATTTTAATTGTTTCCGTAACAAGGGGAAACAGAAAGCAAATGGCGTCAGATAATATAAATGCTTTACGCATTCAACGAAAGTATAATAATGCTGTTAATCTTACTATAGCTAACCAAAATACTTTGAGCCTGTTTACCAAAGTATAAGACACTCAATAATAGTATTCAGGTATATTGCAACACTTCATAAGAACATTATAATGTTTGCTGCCATTATACACCATAGTGATTAGTTTCTATCGTGTTTGTTTGTAATACATTTCTTTATTATCAATATACGACTAAAAGCTTTATTGAAGAAACAGATTAGGAAGAAAACGGAGTTAAGATTTTATTCATTGTTTAGTGAATGTTACTATAGGACTAGCATTAAATGAACACAAACACAGATCATTAAAAAGTTTTGAATGTTAAAAAATTGCCACTACAGCTCTGTGCAGGATAAAATATTTCGTTAATGCTTATTTAATGTATTGGGCTTTTCAAATTACTATTATAAGACTTTAACCTTTGTGTAAGTGTAAAAGCTATTTAAGTAGCTGTATATTATAAATACCTGATGCTTTGGTAGGAGTTTAATCTTTATTTAAGAGTATAGTATAGCTTTAAGCATTTCGAAACGAACCAAATGCTACTAAAAACTATTTTATCTTTGCCGATGCCAATTAAAAGTGTTATTCGGACTTTTGGACATAAATCCATATCCATTTTGGTTAATATATAGGTTACGTGTTACTTGGGATATCTAGCCTATTTTATGATGTTTTTTTTAAAGATCTGGTTCAACGAACAAAGGAAGATAGGTTTTAAATTAAAGCCAATTATTTAATAAATCGTTGAAAAATGTTTTCTATTAACTTTGGTTCTATCTACTCAACTAATATTATTACATAAATTTTACTTTTAACGTTTAAGTTAAGAGTTTAAAAAAAAATGTGGGTATTTTAGACGTCCAACTTTAAGGGTCCATTCTGTAACACTTAAAACTACAAAATTTTCCATGTATGTGAATCTTGCCATAATTTTGCAACAATATTAATGAACTTTTTATGTGCGTTTTATGATCGCAACACATGTCATCAACATCGTGTAATGGTCTTGTAAATTTGTCTTTTAATGGACCACAAACTTTTAAAGCGCACACAATTGTTCATTAACTCTGCGTTTATCGATTAATTTATGGATTTAAGGTATTTCCTGCGTGTCATGTGTTATCTGTGTAAGGCTATAATAATTGCAGCGATGCCACCGAGTAGTTACATAAATTTTCCAGTAACGCGTAGAGGGTCGGTGCGCGGCAGTCGGTGCCACTTGAAAAATACTCGGATTATAACTTGGGAGCGATCTCCCGAACAGATAACGCCGCTAGATATAAATTATCGTACAAACGGTGGATGCGGCTAATATTAAATAAGAAAGCATGTAATTCACGCAGCTCCAATCTGCCCGCTGTGTAATAAAATACACAATTTGACAGATTTTTAAATAATGACGTCCGTGCACCAGGAAACGCTTAGAAAGTTCCATTCAATGTCGCTCAGTAAACTGAATAAACACAACCTTGCAAGGTCGGACATGTGTTTCCTGTATATTATTTCCATTTATTTAATTGTGAATGTTAAAGAAACAGCATTACCTAATGGCCTGTTCGTGTCAGAAGATAATTTCGTTCACAATAAATATGAGTAGAAAGTTAGCTTATTATCCTTGTGATGAAAAAAACATCCAAATTGATCTGTCATAAGTAATTAAACGTATAAATCTTATTAGCGAGTTATGATTAAAATTTAAAGTAACTGTCCAGCGTAAGATACATTCTCGAGTGCAGTCGAGTTAACCCCGAAGAAATAACTATTGTGCGGTATAAAAACGGTAAAGAAGCTCGTAAGATATCTGTTTCAAACGCTGATTATCGATTAAGTATCGATTCGTTTATGACCAACGTTATTTTGGAAAGTGGCCGCCGTCACGCCAGGCCTGCGGAAGGGGCGCGCCACACCTAATAAAATCTTCAATTATCATTATACCAGACGGAGTAAAAATCTTTGACCGAAAATATTTCACTTCGTCTTATGATTATCCATTACGACCCGATTATTTTTTATATACGAGTCAATTATATTTCATTGATATTGGTTTTCCTTATCAGATCATTTACGGATGTAACCTTTCGGGTTGTTGTTTATGAAGATTTCCTCGAAGCTGGCTAGTGTTCTATTAACATGCAAACTCTTATGTTTTTCCAGTGATTAGTTGACAATTAAGCCATCGGAAAGTCCGGCTCGCGACGTCATGAACGCAAGAACTGTTGATGAGATATTCTTTGAATTTGAGATGAATCGTACTTTATGCATAATTAAACTATTTGCCCGTTGGCGCCACACGTCGGAGCTAAAGATTTGGTCAACATATTCAGAGCCAATGACACGTTCGGCGGGTCAAAATAACGTACAGTTGCAAATCGGCGGCAGCAAATATATTTTCAAAAATTCATATTTCGTATAATTGTTGGTTAGCGTGTCTTCGTTTGACCCATAATTATTCTGACGGATTTATTTGTGAAATAATTGCGGCATTTTTATAGCAATCAAATGTTAAACAAGGTGGCTCAGATAATATGAATAATTTATGACCTGGTCTTAAAGAGCTCATTTGCACCGCTTTAGATGGTAATGTCGATGATAGACTGAATTGTAAATTCTGTTTGGATGCAACTTGTCCCGCCTAGCTGGAGGGGACTTGCCGTGGTTAGAAGATGATAGCTTAATGAAGTATTGCCGACGCAACAACTTTACATGACAAAACGTAGTCATAAGTCTATCTCGTATTTAAAAATTATCAACCTTCTTTTTGTACAAAAAGGAAATACTTATACAACTTGATTCGTTAGACCACCCTCGCAAGTTATTTTTAGAAAACATTCCAAAAATGCCAGTGCAGTGCTGCCTTGGACCCTCGCAGCAAATATGAAAAGATATTAGTTTCGATGAAAACAAACATATTTCACCAAATTGGCAGGAATGCTAGCCGGTCGGCAGAAACGCCTTGTAATTCCGAGACGCCCACAGATCACGCGGTTTTTAGGTGTAAAAAAATCGATAAACGCATGGCGACACGCTGCGATCAATATAATGATAATATTTCATCTTGAACGTGACGGTTGCAGCAGTTTTTATATTTTTTTAGAAAATTCAATTAAAGTTTTAATGGCGGAATAACTGTTTAAGCGTTTTATATTTGGCTACCAAATTTTGTGACATATGTTATCGATTTCCAATGACATGAATTCGAAATCTGTTGAAACGTTCTTTTATAAGTTCCGACTTTTATGTCGAAGCTTTTACCTCAAGAGACATTTTCTGGTGTACAATATTAACGGTGTTATATGGGAATGCATCAACATTCAATCGCTTTGTTTGTTCTCAGATTTATGGACACCATTGACGAGTTCTTGGGAAAAAACTGCGGTGAGTCAAATTTCTGTTTGCCGAATGTGTTAACGCACTTGATTACTTTTGGTCCGTGGCTTGTGGCACTTTATGCGGACTTATATTGCTCTTGTGGTTTTCTCCCTTCTAGTCGCCGTACAAGCAAAGAGAGCCAAACTCGGTTTGTCGAGCGCAGGTATGAACTGTTTATAGAATCAATAAATTATGCATTATACCGCGCTATGTAAAGTGCACTAACCATTAGAGAAGATTTAGGATTATGAGCATTATGACTCATATTTTGAATGTATCATGTATGTCAGCTATAATTTTGAATAATCGAAGTTTATTTACCTTTAAAGATACATCTTAGGTGCGGCAAGTCGTTGTTTTAACATAAGGAATATTTTTGTAAGAATCCCAAATGTGACTTTAAAGGTGCAACGGAAAGTTTGGTGCTTGAACAACTGTGTTTTATACCTTTCAAGTGATCCTTAGTTGGCTATAAACTATAAACTGTAGTTGGTCAAGCGCCGTTTCGTGAGGCCGTAAGCAGTGAGATGTTAAAGTGACTGATTGAAGTTGAAACGCTCGCAGGGACCTTTGTGCGTGTTCGCACGATGTGGGTTAGATTCGGTACTCTACGCCCGTCCCGTTCCGCGTGGGAGTCGGTTGCGATGAGGTGTTAATGCACGCCCATTGCCTAATTGTATTGCTTTACGAGACCACCATAAAGAGTATCGCTCAGCGAAGTCTTTATAGACACTAATCGTTATTCTATTGTGCTGCTTCTCAGATTACTACGGGCGTATGTGTCGCCGGCGCCGTGAATACGCGGCAGTATAAAAGTGTCGGGCTCAATATTAAAACATTGTGCAATACTATTGTCATAAATTAGAATATCTATTTACGACACGTAAGATTCCCAAGACCTTGTTGTTTTGGGGCGTCATAAAAGCGCTGCCTTTATTCCTTGACTGTTAAGATTAATCAGTGATGCAATTATCGTGAAGTTTATACAGTAAATATTTTCTTAAAAGCATAATTTGCTTAATGAATGTAACAGGCGTCTCGCTTCCTGAATAACGTACTCGCCACTCCGTTCAATTTACAGCAAACGGTCTGTCACATCAAAATATCAACGCGTCGTGCAATGCACAGCAATAGAATCTTATCGCCGGCGCTGGACAAAACACACGATTTCAATTAAACTCTGCTTTGGTTTTAATGAGGAATTTATAACGCATCCAGCTATTCAAGACTTATTAAATTTAAGAGTTGCATCTCATTCGCCGCGTCAGCGATGGATTGGTAATATCAGGGGGGATCTAGTTACGCTGGTCTTTCTATAAACGGGCCCACAGGGAGCTAGAGCTCCGGGTCTGCTCGGCCGGGTTTATCGGCTGCCACGCTTTTAATTACAGTGACACAAATCGTGGTTATCGCTGAACTTCTCACGGTGCCCGGCTCAATATTCGGAACGTTCATTAAGTTCTAATTACGAATGGGCGCCCTTGTTTGTCTTGATCACCAAACGTAACTTTTATTAGATTACGTGGGCAGTTTCAATTAATTGTGAGCATACGATAATCTGTCGGCATTTTCGTTAGTAATGGCCGGTTATCGGCGGCTAAGTAGATTGAGTGAGACGTATATTACGCGACTGGTTTGCTACGGTTGACGCTGGATGATTTAAGGAAATAGGTCTATCCGAGTGGTTATATGTCTTCAGTAAACTATTGTATCCTCGGTTGTAATTAAAGAATTAACTGTTTATTGTTTTATGTCTTCTAAACTTATTTCGCCTTGGCTCTAATGTAGGATTTGAATGCCACAGAATGAAAACCAATTAATTCATCACATACGAGGGGTGATCCAAAAGTTTTGATAATTGGTATTAAAAATGGGAGATATGTAATTTAATTGGAATAAACACACTTTCTGTATTTCCAAACACTTGTTAACGTCATTCAATTGTTTTATTTTACCACTATAAAAATAGTTTTAATTTTGGAGGTCGAAATGGGCAAATTTTGTACGATCACTAAGTCATCACCAGCTCGTGAGTTTTATGTAGTTGTTTTTGAACATTCGTGAATGAAAAGTAGTAGTCGACAGTTAGGGCTAAATAGAGCGGAGAGCGGTTATCAGTTCTGAGCTTTGGTCGAGGAGCGGCACCCTTGTCAATTACAAGGCTTTAAAGCGCAATTCCTGCTTCACATTCGTATGTTTTTTCTTCAGCTTATTTTGAATATTTTCCCAAAACTATGATAAAATAATGTTATATAACTAACTCTCTTAGATTATTAGAACTCAATTGCTAAAAACTAATGTCACAGTATTTGTTTGTAGGCCTCAATAATCCAGGAAAACGCCGAAAAATACACCCTAAATTTTGGTGACAGAGCTGGAGATAAAAAATCCACTGCAATGATAACTTATTTATCCTTTAAATCATATTGATATATCAAGTTTTCATTTTCAATAACAATATTTTTTATTAGTGTACCAGAACTTTCCACACCGCTCCAAATTATTACTAAATTAACTCATATTTTTGCCATCTTGTAAAATGGTTCATACAGATATTTTTTGTTTAGCTATCACAGAAAAAACAAATGAATAATGTAGTTTTTTTTTTGTCTCTAATTTAAGTTACATTAGTGCCATGGTATAGGTATTCCACATTAAAAGAATATCATTATGTGGATGGTTCATACCGATTCTCAAAACAACTGTTCGCTCAATCGTGTGTACTGTTTTCTCGTGAGGTGTGTGTAAAACATTTGTAACACACCACCGCGTGGCAAAGCGACGATATTCATATTTCACGTTTTATCTGCAAGGGAATCGCGCGACTCCTGATTTACACGATATCGCATGCCGGGGACGCCGCTGCAAACGCTACCGTTTATATCATTGGGGTGGTCTGTATCTACCTATTTGCTAAACGTTGCTTATTGGATCATGAATTTTTACGACGATATTTTCTTAGCGAGAAGCAATCATTGTCACATTAGCCTCGTTTTGATCAGTTTCACAGTTTTACATCTCTTTAATAATATGTCCAAAAGTATCTATTTCCAGAATATAATTCCCAAGTTATTTTATGTTATGAGTGTTATGACTGCTATGCGCGTTAGGTATGCGTCGCGTCTGGCAGATGTCACAATATGACGCGGCTCGGGTGATAGATGAAGTTCTCTCCCGTTACCGACGGATGACTTGCTACTTATCGATGCCCCACCGATAGCCGATACAGCTTCTTAAGCAGTATCTATTAGATCCGTGATCCCAGTTAATGCCCCTTCGACGCCTGTTCCAACGACCGGAAATTTAATACAACACGATATCATTCTTCAGAAATAATAATTATTTATGGAGGGTCTTTTATTTCACCAGTTTTAGGAACAACGACCGGGTTTTATAGTCGCAATGAAAACAGATACGTTAAACTGAAATGACGTTGCTTTCTTAAAAGTGTTGTGACGTCACGCAGAATTGAGTCTGTGGAACCAGAGTTGGGCAGTTTATTGACATGGAGACTAGATATATGGCGAGCTTCGATTCTGCTGCGCGCAGCGACGCGCCAGTTGTAGACAAAGTTGCACTTTTGTACTAGAAGCAGTCCCGGAGACAAATGTTTCGGAGATTTGTTTGCCTGTCTATTTCTGAAGTGATAGCGTAGTTTAAGCGTTGTTTGTAATATATGGTATTACTATTGCACAAATTATTTGGTTTCTTTAAACTTTCCTCCGAATAACTACTTTAATGCGGATGTATTTTCTTGCGTGTTTTCGTCCTTGAGTTATTGAGTTACTTTGGTTCGGGCGAACATTTTCTAACGTTGTTTGTTCAATTTTCTATTTTCGTCCAGTACCTTATATTTGCGTTCATTTTTCATATTGTAACGTCAAGTGTTTGTCACTTGACGAAAACATTTACACTGACCTCATACGTGTCTAGTAACCACATAGATAAATTGCTTCCGAGTATTCTCTGCCCCCATGATCTCGATGTTTTCCTCAAGCCGGCGATCACAATAGTTCTCATATCGATTACTTAAAACCTAATCGCTTGTGGTTGCGGTATCGTCAACTATGTGTATTACACAGCCTTTTGTTGCGAAATGATCAGTTTATCTTCAAGCTGTCATTCTGTTGTTTTGCTTACGTTTCGCAAGTCTTTGTCGGGTTTCTTCTCTTCTCGTAAGAAATAAACAGGGTACGAAAATGCCAGTCTTCTTAAATGTTTGAATTGAGAATATGTTCTTTTTTCAACTTGCTATTTTTATTTACGTTCAGAATCCTCCCTATGTTATAAATAAGTACCCACCTAGTTATGTCCAAAATTCTTATAAATCTTGAAATATTTATCGTCCAGGTTTTTTCCGTTATTTAAACTATTTTAAAAATTAAATGTTATGTTGATTTGGTAATCTAAAGAATGTCCGAGGTCGCATCATAGATATCAGTGGTCAAAGAGAAGCGATTAACGACGATATATTTTGTTAAATATGTAATCAGTCATGTGATCATCTCGTCTGCGCCCACGCCTGGCGCCGGCTTGTTGCAATGCAAGCTTCACTACGGACCTGGTATAATTGTTCTGTCTTGTAAACGAAACACTAGTGTTTATTTAACACTGGTCTTTATTAAGTCTGTTATAAGTAAGTATAAGCGATCAACGGGTATAATGATATTATAATTATTATTTCCATGTCTGGTTATCTATGGAATAACGAGTATCAAAAAATGAGTAACTTGCTTTGTAACCTCTTTTTGTCGTACTTCCTCTAAGTAACACTAATTTGTTAAAACCTAAAATGAATAATGCACTCTTGTACGCTGTCCCATACAATGTTTCCTGGATCAAATTCCAGAATCCTGGAAAATCAACAGTATGACACACTGCTCGACACTTGCTTGGTTGATACCATTTTGGTTAAGAGGATGTGCGGGAGAGGATGTATGTGCGTCTAGTCCATACAAACGTATTCCCTTGTTTCTTCTCTGGATAGTGACATGAGATTATTTTTTATGCCTATGCAATATCTTTTTTTTTCTTTTTTTTACCATCATTTATTTCTCAGCTTTAACGCCATCTGTAAATTTAAAAGTAAGATTAAGGTCGGAAAAGTGATTAAATTCGGAGAACCACCAAACCATAAAACAGCAAAAATTTTGCAAGGTTAATAGTGTTTTTCGGGGTAAGAACATCAATTTAAGCATTGTAAGACTGGAATTTCCCAGTGTAAATGTTCAAGTTCGACCTTAATCTTGCTTTTAAATTCTTCAATTTTCGCTTATTCTGCGAACTTTACTGAGCGAAATCAAACGATCACATTTAAACATCGTACGTTGAGACATCACAGTCGCACGAATGCGTGCGGTAAAATCCTAATAAGCCGATTACGATGTAAGAGGGTCGCGCGTAGGCGAACAGTCGTATCGATATCGAGAACCACAATGCACCGATTGTCGACAATCGATCTGCGACGCGATGCGTTGCGCCGCATCGCCGCACCTAACACTACTCGCCGCACAGAACTGCGTTTCCGAACAACTCTGCCACTTTCATATTTTCAATTCCCTAACTCAAACCCCATACCAACATTTCATACATCACGTCATAGAAATTTGTTCGTTTTCTTTGTTATTCGCTCGCAGTCATAGCACCATTGACGTCAACGCTGAAACCTTTTAAGCCAGATACGAGTATCAAACTGCTTTTGTATACAAAAACGTTTTAGTATTCGTTCGCGCTACTTTGACACATATTGTGAAATGTTATTATCATATTTTATAGGCGCCTGTCTGCCCGTCGCCGGGTCTATGGCGGGTCCTTCTATTACGCAATGAGATGCAGCTCACAAATATCGTTATTATAATTACGTAACGCCCTATTTTGATACCTTTTGTCTGCTCGTCTGTCCGTTACCGGTGTTGTGTTTATTCACTATCGAATTTATTACATTTGAAACGTTACATCGCTTTCTATGCTAAGTAACTTACAAGTAGTTGCATTGTATCGGATCATTGTATATCTCCGGTACTATTTACATGTGAATCAGTTACTAATATTTAATCGTTTTGACATTTGAAATGGCATCTTTCGTTACCAGTGCCCTTATAACCGGTACTCGATCAACGACTCGAAGTACTATGTAGACGATTTATTGTTTTCGCTTCATAACTACGGGCTGTCTTTGCTGCTACTGCTAATTAGGTATTAATAACCCATTATTTTTATAAGAGGTTGGAAAGCCAAGAATTCTTCATTGAAATTGCGCTTGTGTTTTTTATTCGTGTGCCTATATGTCACCCGCAGCTGTCAGCATTAACATGTACATCGCACAGGGATAAAGTCCGCACATCTGTTAAGGCGGTCCTCGCAGTAATCACCGCGTTGTTTGTTTCTGTAATTGAAAACGGACTCGCTCGTTAATTAAGTTGCTGGCGAAAGCCTTGATGGATTGTTGTAAATGAAAATACTTTTTTCTCGTATCCTCCCTTCGAGTTGGCATGAATTTGCATGTGTAATGCATCAAACGCATTACCTCTTGGCCGCGGCGTGGGAATTCTGCGTCGACATTATAGTTTTTGTTCGCTTTTTGTCTCGTGCTAAGAGACGGGTTAACGTATGTGCCCGTGAGATATGCGCTTGCGTTCCGGGCTAGTCGCACGCATGGCTTGAAGGCTTTCTTATTGCCATTAATTCCTCTTGTCACAGTTGTAATTTGTCCTACGTCTTGTTTCTTAAGCGACCTCTTTTGCTCTTTGAGTATGAATACACGCATACATTCTTCTGGCTTAATATTATGTATCAGCTGTGTGTACTGAACGCTAACCTTGCTATAAATTAGTTAACAGCCAGGCTGATAGTGCACACGTGACGCGTAAACACCCCTTGACACGCGATGTGGCGCCAGCCAACAAAACCGTTTCAATTAAACTGCGACGAATTCTTAATTCTGTACGAAATCACTGCATAGACGTTAATTTGTGAAGTTTTTTATTGAACGATCCGGATGCAGTGTTTCAAACCGGATTGTAGGTGTATACTTTTATTTTAACAAACTAAATGACTCTAAGCAATATATTTATTCAATCTATATATGTGACATACCTGAATAATTTTGCTTTTGTGCACCATCGAAAACAAGGAAAGTTTAGAATAATTCGAAGATTTTAGATCTTGGAGATGTTATCAAAATCCTAGTCTCAATTTATTGAATAAAAAACCTCAGGTACGATTTCACCTTGCGATTACCCCACAAGTTTAGCGCTCCGAAGCCACCTTCCCGCGGTCTTCCTGAGGAAGTGTCAAACCGCGGCCCTGACTTCCTTGCCCCCTCGCCACCCAAGGGGTGCGTAGGGGCGCGAGTCAACGACCCCCGACGATGTTTGCGGTGCGATTTTGAAGACACAAACATGAGGTTTTCGTTTATTTTTCGCTGAAAGCGAATCGATCGCGAGCGATGCGCTTTGTCTCGTTATTTGTATAACAAATTTTATAAAACATCTAGCTTGGCAGTTATATTATTATTGCGTTTGGGGTGTAGTGTATCATAAATACTATCGAGTATTATTATTTCAACCTACAGACGTCCAGTCTATACCTTAACAACGCACTGGGAAAATATTACATTAGCTAAAATTATATTTAGAACGACAGAAACTGATTTCAAATATTAACTGCAAACAGGCTACCAACTAATCCTCTTAACTATCAGTAAATTGGTTGTATTTTGCTAGTCTGTGTCGAGTCGATTCTCAGTCCATATTTTTCCTTATTTCACGCAGATATCCTGATCGGCGTCCACTGCACGCACGGACTCAACCGCACCGGCTACATGGTGTGCCGGTACATGCGCGACCGCCTTGGGATCGCTGCTGGAGACGCCGTCACTCGTACGTATTCCCAAAAAACGCTCAGTTCTTGCATCTGGAAATACTTTTGAAAAAGACGGTCAGATTCAGATTCAGATTTAATACTCAATATAATGTTACAATATACATTTACAAAGCATGTCAAATTATAAACCGAATTGTTGTTGTAGAATAAATGAAGAGTTTAAAGTTACCAAAATCCTACTAAAATTATAAATGCGAAAGTTTGTGTGTGTTAGTTGGTACCTCCTTCACGCTGCAATGGCTGCACGGATTTGGATGTTAAAATGGAGATAGCTTATACCCTGGATTAGCACATAGTCTACTTTCATTCAAAGTTCCCAAGGAAATAACGATAATCTAAATCTACGCGGACGAAGTCGCAGGCAGAAGCTAAAACAACAACAAAAATAGTATATTGTCTTCTGTTTCCGAGTATTGAGCTGTGAACCTAGATGTACCTACATATCTGAAAGTTATACTTAGTACCCAAATAATTATATAATACGAGTCCATGTATGTGTAGTACGTTTATCTTCTTCCCAAAAGTCGCTTCAAGGTATGGTAAGAACTTTTTAACCTGGCCCTTCCTGTTAAACATATCTCTTTGCTAATCGGGTCACTTCATACATTTTGTACTATATGTATTGTTGCAGGATTCGAGACTGCGCGTGGATACAAGATTGAACGCGATAATTACATTGCAGACCTACTCGGACATAAACCGCTCCCTCCTGACGTAGGTGTGAGCGAAACTAAGGTCAGACCTTTGCATAAACAAGCTGAACCTGAAGGCGTTCCTAAACCCAAGCGACAGAAAACCAGAAAGGAAACTATGGAATACAGATCACCTCTTGAAGAAGATCAAGAAGACTATGAAGAACAGTCAAACGGGTACAGCAATAAGCATAATAATAGGTTTAATAAGAAAGGAAACTGTAATGAAAACAAAATGAAGTCGAGTAGAAGTTCTAGCAGATGGGACGTGTCTGGAATGTCCCACAGACCTCACACTTTCAGCTATAAACATGATTATTGACGACATGTGGTGATCCTCCTGGGTCATGGTAAGGGTTACGAATCTGAGTTTTTTTTTGAACGATAAATAAATCTACTTAAGAGAATTACAATCCCTTAAATTGTTATACTTTAAATTAGCTTTAAAATATTTACTTTAAATTACCTGCCGCTAGACGCTCGGGGCTTTTCTTCTTTGTTTTTCTGTACAGATGTTAATAATTTGAAGTGATATCATTACTTAAGTTTATTTGATATCTTTAATTTTTTTACTCCATAGTTTTTATGACAGATTTTTTTTATTTCTAGTAAGTCAAGGAATGCTTAGTGATTTTAAAATAGTACAATGATTATTTCCTGCTACCAGAAAATAAAAGACAATTCATCAAATTTTTCATTTATTTTTTTCCTTAGACATAGAAATCGAGATAAATAGAATTCCCTGAATAATAAAACAGGTAGGTCCGACATTATTAGACGAACAATTTACATTTTTAAGGCACTCGAAGATGCTCTCTGTTTTACTATCAGCATCGTTATAGAACTGCATCATGAGAATAAGTCTTATTATGGTTGAATTGGTGGGATCACGTAAAAACACCGCGCGTGCCCGATCGTATCAAGATCCTACAGATTGGTGCCACCACACTGAGTGTTACAAGCGTAGCCTGATTCTTGTTTTGTGCCTTATTTTCTGAAGGGCTACAATGGAAACCACTACATTTTTAGAAACACTTTTTTTTAATACGAATGTGTTACCTATGTAAGTTTTAATAAAAAGTCTTTAGGTATTGCGTAAGGTGGACGAAAACCAAATTCGGTCATCACAAGATGATTCAGAAATTTTAAGAATTCAAGATTTTGGTTAAATTGAGGTAAAACGTTGCATTCTGATTTGATGGTCATACTTTTTCTTAGAAGACAGAGGAAAGTTGAATGTAATGCTTGTTATCGATAAAAATGCGCGAGTCATAATTCGGCAGTGTTTTTTTGTCAAATTAAATAAAGTGCGCCTAATAGTAATAAAGAAGCGCTTACTTATTTCATGTCATGCGTAATAAAGGTTGCCCTCCACCTGCCGAGATGCCCTTATGATTGCGTTTTCGAAACATCTCGTGCAAGAATCCGGCTACCTAATACTGTTAGTGCGACTCATTGCTGATGAAGCCGGATTCTCTGCAGTAGACATAGAACGTATTGTCTCAGAGTTTTTATAAAACATAATCTACCTAGTTGGAAGCTTAGTAGATTATGAAAACAACACACTTCCACGAATCCGAACGCTTTTTGTGATTGGCCAGCAGAAAATTAAGATAGCTACTGCGATAATGCTGCCGATAGTTGCATTTATCGTCGGTGCCTACAAATAAATCAAGGAGATGAGACAGATAAGTATAAAATTCATTTTGACAGCCTCCCATACCTTTGAGCAGCAACATATTTTATGTAAGAGAAAATTGAATTATGCTGTTGTGTTTATTTTGTAACGTTTTTCGATATATTTCCGGGGTGTTACCAGGCTACGGCTGTACGGACTAACGCTCGAGGTTGTCTCTGATTTATTTCTTGTCGATACGTGGTAGCTTTCTCAACTCGTCGCCTGCATTTATTGCTCTATTGTTTGCCTCCTGGGTGTAGATTACGAGTGCTTCTAGTAATTTAGTTGTAACCGCTTTGTATTGTGTTGCGGCTCGTAGCTTTAATGTAGTAATGAGCTGCGATAACATATTTGCGAACAGCTACTGAATCAATTTAGGGTGAGAATTTGTTATTGAAAAAACACGCATTATACCTACTTAGTCATACTAAGCGTTTCTCGTCGTCGTCGGTTCGTTAAAGCGAATACCGCAGCGTTATCTTACGACCCAAAAAGGACGTAAATTAGGTCCACTTTGTCAGCTTCTAATAAAATTTAACATCTTAACTGGTGTTATCTTATATTTTTGTTTCGAATCTAAACTACCTGGCTTCCGTCAGAACGTATTTCTTCAGGTCCTGCGGCTTGAGTGACGTGGACGACTATTTAATTTATGTCCATTACTCGGGGCGTTTCGTTTTAATGCGCTCGTTTAACTAGGTGACAGGTTGGTGACGGTCCGGGCGCCATCTTGATTATTATCAGCGCATCGACGCGTTCAAAGAAATCGGTAGGTCAGGCGCTGCTCAGTTTTTATGATACGTTTTAAATGGAAATCGAAGAGTATGATTATGTTATCTCTAGAGAGATTTCCCTCATTAAAAAATCTAGTAGATCGTAATTCTTTATTATGGTTTTAGTGTCACTACCAAATAGATCTATATCTCGGCAAATAGACTTGTATGCTCTTACTATAATAAAATCTTAAGTGTTAACCGCTAAGTCAAGCCACATCCAGTAAGATAGTTCAGCCTCCGATAATTAAAGCAAGCCCTGAAACAATGTATGGGTTCATTACTCTCGCGATCCTATTATCTGATCGATAATTCAATCGGGCGATACACCGCGCCCGCGGCGTGACGCTACCGCATAGCACCTCTGCTATTAACGAACAATACAGGGAATAATAACCTTGTGACTTATATTAGATTAAGTTGTTAGTATTAGCGTCACTATCCTAGAGCCAGTTGTATGTTGGAAAAACTCATAAGTCAATGGTTAACTTTGTAGGTCCAGTCAACCAATTTGATTTCTAGGCCACTTTGGGCTATGTTAAAGTGACGTTGTCAACCAAAACGTAAGAGACTCCCTATGATTTGGTTTACAACGTCACGTTGACAAAGTCCATAGTGGCCTAGGAATCAAATTGGTTGACTGTACCTTGTTATTCACGCCCCATGCAAAATATATTCCTAGATATAACTGCAAAAAACACTGTCATCTATTGCTATTCCCTTTTTTGTAACGGTGTACAGGTGCCCGTAATAAATTGATGGACACCTCATTTGTAAAACTTCGTGGGTGCCAAAAATGCGAGGTAACGTACATTGACGAATGGGAAGAGCAAACAATGTTACGATGGATTTGATATACTTACTTTTCGCTACTGATTTTATCAATGCACCAAATTAGTTTTCTTGACTTACCACATGACGTTTTGGCGTTCTTGGATTAGTGGACCAACGATGAACAGTAAAATTAACCCAATGTAGGTATTGGTAAGTATTAGCTAAGAGGGATGGAAAGCAGACACGTCAGTAACCAAGAGTTTATTAGCGAGGGTTTTTACTATAAAATATTGACTAACGATTGATGTCTCAACTGATGGCAAGTGATGTCGAAGTCGAGGGTGGAGTTCGCTGGTACACACCTGGGAAAAACCCGGCCAAATTAGAATTCCTCGTATTAGTTCTGCAGTCATACAAGTGCGTCTACCTGAAACACTACACCGGACATGCGATGCGGACATGGGGACGCCTACCTAAATAATATTATTTATATGAATCGTACCTTACCCTTGGTACAATTAAAGGCTAGCCGGCGGATATGGGCTAGGGCTCTCCAATTTGTGGCACTGGGTCACGTTTTAATTGCCGCTTCGGTTAAATCGGTTATTAACGAAGAATTGATATATTAATCGTAATTGTAGGCTCAGTTACGCGGGGGAATGTTTTTTAGAGAAATACTACCACCACGATTCCTTACAATGTTATGATGTTCGATCATGGAGAAATTCGATAAGTTTTTTGTTGGGAAAGAAGGATAGTAATCTCCGCCGCATTTAGAGACATGTTAGAGACAGTTTAATTCGTTCCTTTTTCAAATTTGTCTCTGAAAAATCGTCACTAAGGAACGACTGAAGCGTCATTACTCATTAACTGACTCGTGAGTGTGGCCGTTAGTTGTATTTTGTTTAACGGTGTGATTAAGCCAAATGAATAGATACACTGGCCACTTGATGTTAAGTGGGCTCTGAGGCCCATAGACATTTGTAATCTAAAGACAGCATATCCTAAATACTGAGATGGAATGCCTCTATGCTAGTACTACAATGCGAATCCTGCTTGGCGGCAGATAACGATTTGAAAAAGTCATTATCAGTTTTCTTAGCGTTTTCCCATCACGTCCGATTCGACTATTTACTCATGGGCAATATAATATGCAATTATGCATATTGTAAATCGTTCTGTCTTCTCTAGCCAGTACTTAGCCCGTAGATAGGTTCAGCCGCGTGATGCTTTTCATGTTCGGGTTAATATATGATTCTGATTGTGTGCAGCTAGTTACGTTCTGGCCACGACTTAACGAGGCGGCGGTGAGCGGTAGGCGGTAGTAACAAACATAGAAAACGGCATATCACAGCCGCAGACTCGTGGCCTACCCCATAGGTACATCTCTGTGTAACATTTAACGCCGCTCACCGCTCGTGCCGCCGCTACCGCCGTCGCCTAAAGTCATGGCCAGACAGTATTTTCAATCCAACGAAGGTGCTCCGCGTCACTCTAATTGTCATGGCACGGTTGCATCAATGTATTATGTTAAACTACAAGTGGGACGAAACTTCGTGGATCGGCCGCGCAAGACACAAGTTTGAAAAAGGAACCAGCTAATTGTCCCTAAAATTTATCTAGAGTACGGTGGTAAATACACTAACGGCTGACGATTAAGTCGTTTCTTATAGTCTATGCTTTTAAGTATTTAAAAAAATGTAAACAATCCAAACCACGTGACATTGTTAAACAGCCAATCTAAACTGTTTTATCGAACTTTGACGTATCAGTGTTCTACTTCTATTGGCTGACGAACTATGTATAATCACGCGGTTGTCTTGTTTACATTTCTTTAAATACCTAATAGTATAGACTATAGAGATGATTTTCATGCACAAGTTTGAAAAAGGAACCAGTCAATTGTGTCTTAAATGTCTCTGAGTACTGCGTTAAGTATAGTAAGAGAGTGACTTTACAGCGGCAAGTATAAAGGGAGCGCAATACATAACCTTTGTCAAAAGTGGCACTCGATAAGCATTTAATGTATTTAAGTATTCAGGCATTCACAGATAAACTCAATGAGCGTGAACCTATTAGCAAATACCTATGACCATTACATTTGCATAGGTCACACGTTAATGAAGCTGTACACTATAATTTATTTCACTACCGGTTCAATTATGTACTAAATGGATTATTATTTATTTACTCAATGACATTTATTAGCACTAGCCACCGGATTAAAGGTACGTGCCGTTATAATCGATATTTAGTTTAGATCTTTTGAAGTTCTATGAAACGATATATATACAGTTACGAGCCAATAATATAGTTTATTGTGCGTACAACTATGGCAGTCGTTTGCCATGAAGTCGTCTTGGATATGATTTACTTTATAGAGAACCTATTTTATGATACAATAAACATGTCATCTATGCACATGAAATGCACTTCAGAGCAGAAAATCAACGTTGCGTTTTTAGTAAAATATTAAATTCCACACTTCTAACTATTTAAAAACTTGACTCAAATAAATAAAAACATGTTTTAAAGATTTTTATCAAATAACTATCACTTTCAAGTTCCTCTTAAATCAATTTCACTACAAAATCGATTCGATCGATAGAGTTGCATACGTCATCCAATTGTTACGTATCGTTCCCAAGGATGTTATCAGGAATCGATAGTGGCACAGGAAGCGATTTATTAAAATTTGATCGCTTCATCATAGCGGGGATAAAAAAGGCTTTGTTAGCGTGTGCCGCGGCGCAGACGCCAGTGTTCTGAGTGAAAACAGTAACCAGCTATCGGCTGGGTTTTGTTTAATTTAGGGGTATTTAAATCTACGTAGATCTTGCTTTTTAAACCCCAACGCAAAAAAGGGGTGTTATAAGTTTGACCGCTATGTGTGTCTGTGTCTCTGTCTGTGGCACCGTAGTTCTTAAATGGTGAAACGATTTGGATGCGGTTTTTTTTATTTGCGGCCCACCACGGTACTCCGCAGTGATTTCGCCAATTTCAAGTGAGTGGGAGTAAATCAGTAAACAGAATAAATCAAAAGTAAAAGCCGGACATATTTTAATCGGCCATTATCCCTCCCCAAAGGTTACCAGAAGCCTATAAAAACATCTAACAAGCTGTAATGCCTTAGAAATAGAGAAATGTCGTATACTTTTCAGCTTAGGTACTATTACTTCTATTATTGCTGTTTTAATAAGACTAGATTATATTTTTGTAAATTTTACAATTGTTTTATCTCTTTTGTTTGTACTATAAAGTGTTTACATACATACATACATTATTGCTGGTGACTACTCTGTTATAAAAAACGTAAGGGCAAGTAAATACCTATATAATTTGAAGGCCTCTAAACCTGAAGTCGTAGCCGGATGGTAGAGTCGTAGCCATGTCGTAGCGTACGAGGTCTATTATGTCGTACACAGGCCCACACGCGTCAGCGTTGTAACTTTGTATTCCGGTTTTCATCACCAAAAGAGAACCTCTAAACCTAAGTTATTACCCAACGAGGTCGTGGGAGAGTACCTAATTGAGTTGCAGCGTTTCATCGAGTTAAGTAAGTAGGTACTCATTATTTTGCTTTTCATTTACTTAATGCACATGCACAAAAACATGTAAGCAAATTGCCAAAAAAAAAACTAGTACAAAGCAAGTAAAATTGACGACACTGATTAAAAAAACACGCAGTTTTCAGCTTCTGCTTAAAAAGTGCAAATACAGATAAACTGACACCGAAGTCACAAAAACGGTTCCTTTTTCCATCGTGATACAGAACCCTAAAAAGCGGATCTATCTCATAGTCGACAGTAACTTTATAGATGTTACTGTACTACTGTTCGTGCGCTTTGGTTACTGTGTGAAGTTCATTTGAATTTTACTTTTTACGAAACTATTTGGAATGTAGCGAGATGCGTAAGTTATGGCAGGTGACAAACATTGGTTATTGAATACTTTTTCTATCATGTACCTACACTACTACATATTGTATTTCCTATTGTACATTGTTATACTAGCGTCTCTGCATAAAATTAGAATTAAGTTACAAGTAAATAATGTTTTTCTTGTCTAAAGTCTAAATACAATTTACATTTTATACGCTCGAGCGTAGGTTTCGCTGTAAGTATAGGATGATGGCGTTTTAGTTAAAACATTATGATAATATGTCCAAAAGCAATATTGTTCTACCCAGTAGAATAGTCCCTGGTTTAATACCTAACGATAAATTTTATGCACATAAAGTCACGGAAAAAATTTATATTATGTATTCATGATTAAACCGCGTAAGTAGTGGTTGCAGTTCAAATAAGTTGAACTAAGGTATTCTTTCAGTTTCAAAACAGGGCACGACCGGGATTTGAACCCGGGACCTCTCACACCCAAAGCGAGAATCATACCGCTAGACCATCATGCCGCATGCGATGAGTCTGAAAGAACACAATCAACTTTCATGTGCACCTGAAAACCACCTGTTTATACAATATCTGAAAACAAATGAATCCTATTGGTGGATTTTTCCTCGCAACACCGCTTTGCTGCCTCGCACAGCTCTGGTGGAAACGCAACTTGGTAAAATTATGTTGCGTTGGATGTCATCGTCTCATCATGTTGTTTTCTAATCGGCCACCATTACTAACAAGTAAATAAGGACCTCGATTCTACGTCAGTAAATGATGTTGCTTTTGACATGTTATGGTATTGTTTTTAGCTCGGGTGCCATTACAGCGCCTCTATTGTAGGCGAAAAATTTAAACAAGCCGCGAAAAATAACGAACACAATTGTTATGCGCTAGACGTATAGACAGACATAATAACTACTAAGTATTTGCCTAAATCATACAGTGTGTCCCTGGATAAAGTGCACAAACGAATAGGGATGAAACTAGACACAATTTTATCGACAAAAAAAATAATAAAAAAAAATTACCACCTTTATTTATTTTTTTATGATTTTTTAAAAAAAGTCATAGTACGCAGAGGACCTCATCGGAACAAATCAAGATATTTTGGCTCCTGTGGGCTCTATTGATTTGAAACAAACGGAATTATAATCACAAAAGTTTATTTGTGTCAATGAAAATAGAAAAAAATGAGAAAAAATGACATAAACCCTAAAAATAATGACTTTTCCTATGAATTTTGTGTTTTTGTTTCTCGAATTTTTAGTATTTACTCGATTTACTCAAAATTATGCCCATCTTACCTCATGTTATTTTTACCAGTAATGGTTGTGTATCTCATTGCCTTTTATTTAAAAAAATAACCAAGTGTCTCGCACAATTACAAGATCCTTAATGAGCGGCCAAACAAAGACATTGCGTTTACACTTAATTAGGTAGCCGCTCAGGTTGAAACCCTTAATGGAGGATTAGGATTACATTTTGGGTATGGGATTATAAAATCAAACGAATTATGGAATTTCATAATTACTTATTTAATGTAATAACTGTTCAAAATGCCCACCCCGCTCTTGCAAACACAATCCTGCACGTACTGCTATTTGTTGAGTTGCTCGACGTATCATTTCCAGGTTATTTTTTATGTAATTTACACAATCGACAATTCTGCCACGCAATTCCTCTTCTGTGTTGATAGGGACGCTGTATACCCTCTGTTTCATTGTGCCCCAAAGGAAATAATCCAGTGGTGTCATGTCTGGTGAGCGTGCTGGTCACGCCACTGGCCCTTGTCGGCCAATCCAACGATTAGCATAAGAGGCGTTGAGAAATCCCCTTACGTCAAGTGCGTAATGGGCCGGGCATCCATCCATTTGTAAATACATTGTTCTTCTAGTCTCCAAGGGCACATCCTCCAATTCAAGGGGCAGATCTTCTCTCAAAAGTTCTAAAAATCTGGGACCGTTCAAAGTTCTGGGGAGAAAAATAGGGCCAATGAACATGTCACCAATTAGTCCAGCCCACAGATTTATCGAAAACTGCACTTGAAATTTTGACGACCTTTTGAGGTGAGGATTTTCTCCCTTGGGGTTCCATTCATGTAGATTCCTGCAGTTTGTGATCCCATGTCGTGTAAACTGACTCTCATCCATCCACAGAATTTTTTGGGTGAATTCAGGATCGTTCCTGATCTGCCGTTGAATCCAAGAAGACAGCACACATCTTGGTACCCTGTCTACGTCGTCGTGTAGATGTTGAACTCGTTGGTAGTGGTATGGGTGAAGACCTTCTTTTTTAAAAATCCGCCAAACCGATGATTTTGAAACTCCATGCTGCAAGGCCAACCGCCGAATACTGGTCGTCGGATCAGCAAATAAACTTCTTAGTATGGCTTCCTCAACAGCTCCATCAATCACTACTCCTGCTTGTTCTCGGCGATCTCGATCCAATCGAAGTCCATTCGACAATCGTCTGTGAAGTTCTTGAAAATTACGAGCAGACGGTACAGGTCTCCTGTTCGGGAATGCTGCCATGTATAATAAACGAGCAGCTCTGGCATTACCTCTCGCCATTCCATAATAAAAGTGGATGTCGGCGAGATCTCTGTGCGTGAACTCACTTAAACGGGGCATTTTATGAAATCCTGATAGTAGAAGTAGTTGTAACTGAGAATAAGTAACGACGAATGATTCGAAGTAACTGATGAACTAAACCTTATCTTATCACTATTTATGCTAATCCTAACATGTATTCCCCGCCCCACCCCAAATAAAATTCAATAAAGAGTAAGGACAATAATCTACCTGGGCGACAACCTAATTAAGCGTAATCATTATGTCATTGTTTGGCCACTCATTAATAATCTTATAATTGTGCAAGAAACCCAAAATGTAATCCTAATCCTCCATTAAGGGTTTCAACCTGAGCGGCTACCTAATTAAGTGTAAACGCAATGTCTTTGTTTGGCCGCTCATTAAGGATCTTGTAATTATGCGAGACACTTGGTTATTTTTTTAAATAAAAGGCAATGAGATACACAACCATTACTGGTAAAAATAACATGAGGTAAGATGGGCATAATTTTGAGTAAATCGAGTAAATACTAAAAATTCGAGAAAAAAAAACACAAAATTCATAGGAAAAGTCATTATTTTTAGGGTTTATGTCATTTTTTCTCATTTTTTTCTATTTTCATTGACACAAATAAACTTTTGTGATTATAATTCCGTTTGTTTCAAATCAATAGAGCCCACAGGAGCCAAAATATCTTGATTTGTTCCGATGAGGTCCTCTGCGTACTATGACTTTTTTTAAAAAATCATAAAAAAATAAATAAAGGTGGTAATTTTTTTTTATTATTTTTTTTGTCGATAAAATTGTGTCTAGTTTCATCCCTATTCGTTTGTGCACTTTATCCAGGGACACACTGTATACAAGGTGTAAATAAAATGATAAACTAATTCGTGCCTCAGGTGGCCATAGGGCTCTTTCCTCAGCCAACCGCTAGCAATAGGTATCCAACGAGGAAATGCAGCCAGCATTATGGGCACCATTCCCGGTGGCAGTAGCCTAGGGGAAATTGGTACAAATTATAGTTACTTAGAAAAAGTTAGAAGAATTATCATCAAGTTTTTAGAGTTGTTGGTAATTCTGTAGCTCTGCCTACCCCACTCTGGGAATAAAGGCGTGAGTTTATGTATGTATGTATGTATGTTAGAAAAAGTTCATTTATTTTAACTTAATAATAACCTAATAATACAGCTAATTAACTCAACTTGATTCGTTAAAACAGGGCACGACCGGGATTTGAACCCGGGACCTCTCACACCCAAAGCGAGAATCATACCGCTAGACCATCATGCCGCATACGATGCGCCTAAAAGAATACCGTCAATCAAAGGTGACCTGTTAAACCACCTGTTTATACAATATCTGAAACGGGTAGGTACATTAACTACATACTTCGAAAAGTCATTATAGCGAACAAAAAATATGACATTGCTCATAGTTTTAACTTAATTTAACCTACGTACTCGTAAGCATCTAAAATATTAAATAGGAAGAATGAAAAATTCAGACAAATGTATTTGTGAAAATAGACATAATTTTAGGTGTGTATTATTGTCAAAACTCTCCCCTCATCGCGCTTTAAGGTTAGGTTGGTAAACCAATGCTTTGGACCCGCCAGTACCAGCGATTAGTGGTTCTAAGACCTCGTGCAGGGCCCGTCCTGATCGCTACCACTATCTTATACTTTAACCTATCGCCAAGCAGCAGTGTTCGCATTTTCGTGTCCTATTATGGGGATAAGACAACCGACGAGTTTACTAGCATATGAGGCATTCTATCTGAGCCCTCAGAGTTGGCAAACCATTTACAGCTTTAGGATTGCAAGAATGCAAACTTCTATGGGTCTCAGATCTGGCTAACCATTATATTGCTTGATTGCGTACTACTTCGAAAATTACAATTGGTTCAGTTTTGTCGGCGCCAATAATATTGCCTGCACTTGCGACATACACTCCGTACAATATCACTTGTAGGGAATATTCCTGACTTTTTTTCACTGCTTCAATAAAAGCAACAAACAGTTGACAGTTGAAAAATGACCAAGATGCCAACCAAGTTTTTTGTGTTTGAGATCTCTTTCTAACAAAAAAGAATTTAGTTTAGTTTATAGGGCCGACCTGATATATTGCTTAACAAATTAAATTTGATATAAAATACTTTTAATCGAATAAAAAGCCCAGTGAAGGCCGTGTTCTATTCGGATCTTAGACTAAGTAGAAAGTACACATACACAGATACACAAAAGTTGTCTAAAAGGCATCTGCCTGTGGGCTTTGTCTCCATGTAGGTACGCCTTACATGACGTCACAGTGCATATCGGATCTCTCTGTCCAACTGATGTCTAGACTAGCAGTTTAAAATGCTTGTATCATCCGTATTAATTAAATAAATAAATATCATGGGACAATGTCACACCAATTGACTAAGCTCAAGGCTTGTATTATGGGTACCTACTAGACAACGATATAAATACATATACATAGAGAAATATATACTTAAATATATAGAAAACATCCACGACTCAGGAACAAATATTCGCGCTCATCACACTAATATCTGCCCTTACCGGGATTAGAACCCAGGACAGCTAGCTTCGTAGGCAGGGTCACTACCAACTAGGCCAGCGCGTTATTAGCGAATTTTAATTTTAATTTTACTTTAGGCGATCTCTTTTATGATATTTTTATATTTTGTTGAGAAATGCCATTTTAAAAATCCATGCATATTTTTCTTATTTACCCTGATTATTTAGTTAAAGATAAATCTAAACTGATTAGTTAAACATGAAACAATTTTCAATGTCGTATGCTTATTTATTTACTTCTTCTGTAGCTAGAATATACCACCATAATATTCACGGGTGGCGGACCCGCCCGTGGTTTCGAGATCGCGCTGTATAAACAGGTGGTTTTCAGTAATACCTTCCTAGATATGAAAACTTGTGACTTTCAGACTCATCGCAAGTGGCATGATGGTCTAGCGGTATGATTCTCGCTTTGGGTGTGAGAGGTCCCGGGTTCAAATCCCGGTCGTGCCCTGTTTTATACCTTGCATTGTTACCTAATAATTAGCTTATATTTATCTCTCTAAGTATTGTATCGTTGTCTAAGTAAGTACCAATAGTTTAAACCTAGAGCTTAATTTGGGACTCGGTTAATTTGTGTGAGATTGTTTGTTTGTCTGTTTGTGGCATCGTAGCTCCCAAATGGATGGACCTTTTCTACTCCGCAAAAGCATATTGCTTTTGACATGTTATCGTATTGTCAACGTTATGATAGCTCTTATTTACTCGATAGTAAAGGAAGCGGAATTCAAAAGTATTTTAATAAAATCTGGCTTTAATCGGACTGTTAGACAGTCGACTTAACTCGTTATAAAAAAGGGTATATACGTGAACGGAGTATACTAAACTTAAACCCTTTTTCACTAAGTCCCCAAAGTCTGAAAGTAGTAGTCGCAAAGAAATCAGGAGTATTTTAAAAAATACTTATAGGAGTTAATGATGAGTCAGCGTTATCAGACGAAGTGCATGCAGCAAACGACGCCTCGAACTAGATATGGGCAATAAAACCCGCGGATGCGGTAGACGACGACAATTACACGATGCACAAAGGAAGCGTATAAACACCATGTGCGTGCAGTTCGAGATTTAGGTAGTTTGGTGTAATGACCAACAAAAAAAAATTCAGTGTTTGGTTTTGAATGTGCGTCAGTTTGTCAATGCACGTTTTTATGCGAATTTACCCTACATTTTAAAAGCGTGCGTGCACGATGTATATGGAACGTTACTGAAGAATTTTCTTATTATTTATATTATAACACTACAGTCTCAGTGTTGATGAACATTTAAGTAATAGGATAATTCAGGTCTAGAAATCAATATGTGAAATCTTTGGGGAACCTCGATTTCAACGAACGCCCAGATTTTAGATAAGTACATATTTTATGTTAACATAATTATACTTAACTTGCTTACTCTAGAATTTACGAAATACCTCTAGTATTAACGATGTCTACAATCAAGTAGGTATAGAAAACCTTTATAACTATGGCTGTATAAGTTTTTATCAAGATCCTGGAAGTACGAGTAGTCAGCCCTGTTGGCAGTACCTAACTATTTACATTGTTTTATTTAATACGCAAAGTAACCAGATATCATCGGTTTTATTTCCATAAGAGTTATATATTTGACCAAATTGTTTATATTGAACGTAACAATCTGGTAACTTCACGAAACATCCAATTTTGGTAACTATCAGCAGCACATATGACATTTTCTGAGAATGTGCAAACAGCATATGAGTTATTATAAGCCGTCTCGGTGAGCAATTTGGGGTTCCGTAGCAGTAAGGAACCCTGCCAAAATTGCCGTCCTTCCGCCGCTGACGAAAGGAGCCCGTAGCACTGGTTTAATCCTGGATTAGCCCGAACTTGTGACACGTTTGAAGAAATTAATATTAGATATGGTATGGTCCGTGCGAAATATTATATTTGTCATCGCATCGAGGTATTATCTGCTTCTTTAGGTAGTGCTGTTACAGGTAAGGAAAAACAAAAGAAAAGGCGTTTTGCTGTTTGGATCTACCAATATTTTTTTTGTTAATTATGTCGGTACTAACACTTACTTACTTTATTTTTTTACTGTGGACCACCTGCCTTAACCTATATTTTTTGGACGTCTCTTCTATTATCAAGTTTTTCTGGAAGAGATCGCTTTGTGGCGAGAAGACTATGTTGTTTTCCAATTGTTATTGTATTGATTATTGTTTTTAATTGTATGTAGGTCTACAAAGGTACAGACTGTGAGCACTTAGAAGATGCTTAGGTTTTGTACTTCTCTTTCACTCGCTATTAATAAGATCGGATGAGAGCGAGTGAGAGACAAGTATAAAGCCGAAGCACCTTCTAAGAGCTATCGTACTGTTTTTTTCGTATTTTTTAGTAATAATAATGAACTACATTAATAACCTCAGGATCGACTGCAAGTATTCAAAATGAAATTAAAGTAAACACATTTAAAAAAATTTGTTTATGAAAACTTTTTCTATCTATGTTCATATTTTCCATCATTTGATTTCTATTTCTTACATTAAAATACTGTCCGAGTTGTAGGTACACAAATTTAAGTTACATAATTAACTATTGTGTTGTGATGTGTTATTTAATAAACTATTTTGAGATGCAAATATGGTATTTAATACGAATAAAGAATTATTAATTACTAGCTTTCAGTCCCTTAAGGGATGAATTTCGGGAAAAAATTATCCTATTTCCTTTCCCAGGGTTCGAACTATCTTTGCACCAAATTTTACCTAAATCGGTTCAGTGGTTTAAGCGTGAAGAGATAACAGACAGACAGACAGACAGACAGACAGACACACTTTCACATTAGTATGGATGGATGGATATACCAGTTAAATTAATTTAAGAAGCATTTGACACCACTGGCCCTCATATAAATAGCCTTCGACAAAGTTCAGAGACCGCATAGGCTGAAAGGATTTAAAAACGCTTCTCACACATTACTTTGCACATCCAAACTGACTCTTATACCCACAACAAACAGTTCCATTCATGACAGAGCGTCAAGTAGGTGGAGATGGGATATGCAAGCACCGTGTCAGGATGGCTTACATCCAAATGTGATGTAATAAGAGCGGGTACTTTGGCATGTGTAAGGGTAGTTCTGTTAAACATTACAAATGGTCGATTTGAAACAAACTGCCTTGCAATTTTCTCTTGACTATTGAGAGTCCTAAATAGCTTCAAGAGTTATAGGCGTGGAAGTACCTAGTCCAAATAGAGAAGCTTCTCTAATGTTTGACTTCGATACGATACGATATTAAGGAGTTGCGAATTGATTCATGAAATCGAGAGTAGTGTTAGGCAGGACATAAAATTTACTTTAAACGAGAAATCAGTTCAAAAAATAGCATGGAGAAAAACGAGTACAGGGTTTAAGTAGTCCCGTCAGTGCGAACAAAACATATATTAGCGCGAGCATTTTCAATTTAGCAGCATGGTTTCTGCCGATGGATCGAACGTATAAGGCTGCTTAATTGAAAATGCACGCGCTAAAATGTGTTTTGTTCCCTCTGACGGGACTAACTAAACTCGCCGCTGCAATTTCACTCGTTCATCCGCCTGTCCGTTGTTTTTGAGAGAATAACACCCTAGTCAAGTTCATAAATATGTGTACACTTTAGTACCTTGTCTATTTAATGTCTTGTTCAAACTGCTATATATGAATTGTCACAGTGATTTAAGTACGTACTAAAGTGTACTCATATTTATGAACTCGACTGTACACAGGCTTTACGGTAAGTGGCATTTGCATTCTAATTACTACAATCTTAAGACAGCAATTGCGTTGCCAACCCCGAGGACTATGATGGAATTCCTCTATGCTAGTTATTTCACCGGTTGACTTATCCCAACACCGGAACACAACAATGCTGAACACTGCTGCTTGATGGTAGCTTAAAGTATAAGGTAGTGGTTAAAGTGGTATCCCTTAAAGGGATCAGTTCACCTATGTTCATATTTTTTTTTAATTTTCATTTTATTGTTTTTGTTTTCCTTTGGTGCAATGCATCACACATAATAACAGTCGAAGTCATAATAGTACATTGTGTATTAAGGGTGGTAAAGAAAGAATTACAAACGAGAGTCTGTTAGAAGCCCGAAGCCGAAGGCTGAGGGCTTTAATGACTCGAGCTTTGTATTTCCTTTACCACCCGTGTAACATACAATGATTTTCATCACAATTGCGAGGAAATGAAATAAAATCAGACAAAAGATCATATTTTTAACTTATTAGCGGCAGACTACATCATTGTCTGTGACTTACCACAGATAATGTCAAACGTGTTCGGAGTCCGATTCTAGTGACATATGAGATCAATAGTTTATTATGCGAGATTGTTAGGAAATAGTATTCAACTGACATTTCATCTCGAATGAAACTTCATATCGAATGGCACAAGAATTGGGGTCCTGACGTATTGTGATAGTTTGAGTCCACGTATAATATTAAAAAAAAAAGCTATTACGCACTTTAGTTACGTAATGGTAAAAAAAGGCCCACGGGTATTATTTTGGATTTACGGTCGATTTTTCTAGCATGTTAGGACACTATTTACGAGCAAGTGTGATGAAAATATGTTTACGTAACACCTGGCCATAATGTGAGTTTTATCGCACGCTGCGCGCACGGTAAAACTCGCATTGTGGCCAGGTGAAGACGTAAAATTGTGTACTCATCACGGGCAGTAAAAAAGAAAGCCCTCTATCGCATATTTACAACCCTCGCCTACGGCTCGGGTCTCAAATACCTGCGATTTCGGGCTTTCTTTCTTTTACAGCCCTTGTTAAGTAATGTACTATTATACTTTAGTACCTTGTCACTTTAGTCGCTGTGACAATTTCATATCACAGTTTAAACATGACGTTAAATAAACAAGGTACTAAAGGGTAAATATATTTTTGACTTCGACTGTACAAGTAAGACGAATCTAACGACACCTCATACGTTAAAATTCATTAAGCCGTTAACGAATAAGCTGCAGTTCTTGCCCCAGAAATAGACATACATACATGCATTCATACATACATACTCTTGAGAAATATAAACCTCCTTCTGACGCAGTTGGGTAAAAAGAAACAAGAGTGAAACACTTCGTGCGAACGAAATTATTCCAACCACCATTTATTTATTCTCAGATAATAGGTATTAGATGTACAAGCCCTTTGGCTAAGGTTGGTGACTAGGATGTGTATCCTATAGGTTTTAAACAAAAATTTAAATCATGCGATGACCGTCTGGGTTCTGGTTGGACACTGCAACTTAGAACTTTGGTGGAATACCTATATGCTAGTCAATACTCGTAGTAGTCAATTTACCGGTTGTCATACCCCCGTATTAGGAACATAGTTGTAAAGCCATTACTTAACTGACTATAATAGTCGTTATAAAATACATATTTCGAATCAGACAACGTGCTCAAAAATCGTAGGTACTCAGATATTTTCAACGTCTTGTACGATCCGATATGACTGTACTTAGACTGCCATGGATTTTTGTTTCAATTGCAAAACGCTTAAGTATATTTCATTGATGACAATTTATTAATAAGCATCGTGTGGAATAAATATTTCCAATACTAGATATACTTTCTTTTGCTATTTTTTATTTGGAATCGTTTAAGCGATTCTGGCCCTAGGCGAAGACAGGCGGACACGTAAAAACAACCCCCCTTATTTTAAATGAGGGGTTTTACATTCGATACGTTGCATAAATACTCCTTTTATATAAGTTGGGATGATCTGTTTGGGTCGTTCCGCCGTCGCCATCCAATTCGCGGCCCCCATAAAACTGCGGCGCGCCACGTAACCGATCGACTTTGATTTGAAATCACCGCAACTCGTTTAACACACCACCACATTAAAAACACAATTCACAAACACCAAATTTACCATAAATAAACCTTACTCTTCAATCATAAGGGTTAGGTGAGAAAATATCGGCTGTATTGTGATGTGCGGCACTTTTGACTCGGAGAAAGGTATCGTGGGAGTTGGATGTTGCATGGCATTTATATCGGGGTGCCAGTTTCACGAAGAACGAACTATGACTTAATTAGGTGGCAGATATCGGACATGTGCGTAATGTGTAGTAGTTTGTAGATATTTCGTACTTACGAGCGGTCTTCGGTTTGCGCGACTCCGTAGGAATAGAAGTAGTTAATCGCTATCCCCTCGGAATCTATCAAATAATATGTATGTATGTAAGCACTTTATTGTACAAATTAAAGAGATAAAAATAGACAAATACTTAACAGGGATATACCAAGGCGATGTAATCCTGAATAACATATTGCAGGGTAGCCCATACTTTTTCTAATAGAGATCAACCTAGCAAAAATGTGTGATTAAGAGATCGACATTTTAACCGTTTGGGTTAAACTAATCAAGAAAAAAAATGCAAAAGTAAAACTACATTGGGTGCGAAGTGACAAATCTGTATTCAGTTTTTAATCATCCAATATTACATAAAGAAATCAAATATTATTAAGTACAATAATAAAAATAAAATATTATGTGACGTCGAAGCGTGCCATAAGTGACATTCATGTTTTAGTACGTTGCTTTTCCGTTAGCAAAAAGCTACAGTATAAAGATTGATCACTGATAATCCTCTTCGGCGATCGACCTTAAAACCTCTCGCGATGGACCTTAAAACCTCTCGCGATCGACCGTACGGGCACCCCTGACATATTGGAGCATCCATTGTACTCCGTGCAGTAATAATATTACCTATATGAACTTTTGATTATTTATCATTATTGTCTTTGTAGGGTGATGGAACCAGTACTAATGGACTAGGCACCAATAATGGACACTTGATTGTTATTTACTAGAAGATAAGGGTTATTCATTTGTTTTGATGCTAATTGAATTAAGAGTGAAGTGTCCATTACTGGTGCCTGTCAGCTAAAAGTGTCCATCATTAGTGCCATCACCCTAATGATTGTTTTGACATTTATTAATTTGTTTTAGTATTTACACCGATGTCATACCCGAGATTCGAGTAGTTAGTGACCATTTATAAGTTGTTTAATACGGTTGCTTTAATTATTTGTGTTAGTTTTTTGTATTTCGTTATTATTAATTATTATTTATGTTGACGATATCAATGTAATTTTGTATTTTTTGACATGCAACACAATTTATATTTGTAAAATTACGTTTATGAAGGAATAAACTAAACTTTACTTAACAATACCCTTTTTCTGTGGCTAGGCTTTAAACTGTGCAAAACGTTGAAATGTATAAACGCAACAAATAAACGAATTTTTGCATCTATAATTTAAGTAAGGAAAGAGGTTATTATTGTGATGTTCCAAATGCATTTAATCCGTAACTTTTACTCCTTATAATGTATGAATAAAATGTTTACTATAAGTAGGACGTACAATGATTATCGGACGCTTCTTGCAAAAATCAAAAATATAATAAGTACCATTTTCAGGTTAACCCTTACCCCCTAACAAGTCTCTTGTTGAGAAAATCTTGCTAAGTCGTAGTGTTATGGTTATCATCCGTTTGTTGCTCAACAATTACATATTTTAATTGCCCGCGCATTCAGAGTAATCATTTTTATGTTTAAATCTGTGGCTGGTTACGCAACGCAAATACGAAGGACCACCAACCGCGTTTTCTTCGGATGATTTCTTCAAAAAGAATATGGGAATTCGAGTATCTTATATTACATACATACATACATTACATACCGTCACGCCTTCATCCCAGAGTGAGGTAGGCAGAGCTACAGAATTACTAACAACTCTAACAACTTGTTGTTAATCCTATAATCACATTTTGCTCAACAGGCTAAGATGTTTACCATGTGTATATTAGTGACAGATTGCAAGTTCATCTTGTAATAATAAAATAAATTTAATGTACGATACAAACAATACGATACTTTACAAAAAAACATAAACAGGGTCACATCGAAGACGTGATCAAAAGAGATATGACTTAATTAAGCTTTCAAGTGGGATCCTAATAAAATAGGTGTGTAGGTGTTTAGATGTAGTATTCAGACTTAATCAATTAAGCACGCAATGTTCAAAGTGATATATTGTTTTGAAAAAAAGCGTGGTCACCCTGCTTATCAGAAACAAGGGGGCTTATTATGACGTGGCTATGCCGTTTAATTTACGGTGAGCGTAAAGGACGAAGCTATAGTAGCTACGTAACTGTCCTTTTCTCTCAGCGTAAAATGAATTGCACAGATACGCCATAATAACCCCACAGATGATGAAAGGTATGATTCTAAAAATAGGGTAACCATGATTTAATGAATCGGTGATTTAATAAAGGAGAAAATTAACAAACCAAAATAGGTTTTATTTCTTGTTACTTGGAAATGGCCATCAATTACCGAGTCTGAATAACTGGTTATTGTTTTTAACTCGGCGGCCATTACTGCCAAGTAAGTAAATAAAAGCTATCATAACATTAAAAATACAGTAAAATGTCAAAAACAATTAAATTTTGGCCGAATAAAAAGAGCCCCATTATCTATTCAGGCCCAAATATTTTTTTGTTGGAACAAACTGTTTTATGCCACGACTTAAACTTTAACAGCAGAGCTAATTGAACTGAAAATAAAACCATAAAGTCCTGAAAATTTACCCCTCAAAGTTATCATACACTTCAGTTGATATCTTGTTCTGGATAACATTGATCAGACAAGAATAGGGGTTTTGTTTTTGATCTGTATGTATGGATGGCCCAGTTTCAACAAACACGGGGTGTGTCGCAGGTAGATTCGTCAAGCCAGGGAATCGCGAGTATCATTAGATACTTTAATAAAAAAACCCACCATGGCGGATGTAAAACTATATAACAGGAATTTAAACACATTAAATAGAGGATAATATCGACATGGCGTTATATTGTACTGTTTTCGGGGGTAGTGAAATTTTTATACAATCTAAACAATTTCTACACAGTAATCATTCCGAATGAATATTTTGCACACACGCTGAAGTCTGTTAAAAAAAAGTTCACGCTGAGTAGTCTTCCTAGATGCGAATAAGGAAACAAACAACCTCAATTCCTTAAGGGTAAAATTACAAGCAGCTAAAAGCCCTCGGCTCGTCCGAGATTTGAACCCGGGACCTCTCACACCCAAAGTGAGAATCATACCACTAGACCAACGAGCCTTCTACGGGAGCATTTCAATCCAGGGTTCTAATGAAAATGAAAAGCCGAACCCGATATTACCTGCGCTCTTCTATCACGTTACATCAATCAATGTTGCTGTCTCGCCCAGAAGTGCATTCCGTCCAACATAACTCGTGAAGCTGAAAACTGAAATCTATTCGTAAACACTTTAGGGTCTCAATTATATTTACCCTTTACCCTTATTGCGTTCGTATTGATTGTAAAACGGTTGTCTTTACTTTAAATTTAATGACAACTATCAGAAGGTTAGCAATAATAATAATAACAACACAGAATATAGAGGCCCTCAGTGTCTGACACAAATTTTAGGATAAAGTGAAATCCGCACTGAAATTGCTTCTTGCTTGTTATTGCTGTGAACAAGCGTCTTGATGTTAGTTGGATCACTAACGAACATGCTGTTGTTACTATCAGCTTTAGTTCATGAATATCATAACTACATACATACATACATAAACTCACGCCTTTATTCCCAGAGTGGGGTAGGCAGAGCTACAGAATTACCAACAACTCTAAAAACTTGTTGATAATTCTGTAACCACATTTTGCACACTTATGCTAGGATGTTTACCAGTGTATTAGTGACAGGTTGCAAGCCCATCGCCTAACAGTACTAAGTATACGCCTTTATTCCCTTAGCCGTCTCTTACGACATCCACGGGAAGATATGGAGTGGCACTATTCTAACCCGGCAACCACACGGGGTAACATAACTGTTTTATTAGATATTTGTCAGCTAAAATAAATTTATATCGGTTACTTGTCTTACCACTCTGAGGCGACACTTGGATCATGTCATGAGCCTGGAGGTTCCTCTATGGCGGCTTGGCCATGGAGACCTAGTTTAACAATCTTTATAAACCCCAGGAAAATATTTGTATGTATTTTAGAAACTACATTTTTATATAATTAAGTAGTTAATTTTTTTTTGCGGGTTAATGTTTAGGGTTCTGTAGCTAGAGGGTGCCATCGGGCAAAGACCCTGCTGTCCATCTGTCAGCGAACTGTACCAAACTGTAATAGGTGGGATAGATAACTTTTACAGAGTTTGTTTTTCTATTATGCTAATAATACAAATACAATTTTAAAAGGGAAAATACAAGAAACGTTTCTCCGCTTTTTTGCTCGAACTTAACAATCGCTGTATCCCCTGGAGCACGCATGATATTTTTAAAGAGTGAGTAAGTAAATCAATAATATAGTGAGTAGTAGCAGCTTTAGTAATCTATACTAATATTATAAAGCTGAAGAGTTTGTTTGTTTGCTTGAACGCGCTAACCTCAGGAACTACTGGTCCGATTTGAAAAATTCTTTCAGTGTTAGATAGCCCATTTATCGACGAAGGCTATAGACTATATATCATATTGACATAAACCGAAGCGAAGCGAGGGCGGGTCACTAGTAAATTATTAAATAAAAATATTCATAGGGGCTCTCATACAAGAATTCTATAGAACCCTTCGTGTGGGAGTCCGACTCGCATTTAACCAGTTTTCAGTTCACCACAGAAGTTTTCGTCAGGAATCAAACCCAAAATATTATAGATAAGACATGTTTTTTTTTGTTTAAGGGCACAATAACGGATATTTTTTAATTTTTTTTAGTGAGTTCTTGTCGACACTATTGTATTGATAAATGATGTTAACTCAACAATATTAAAATCTACCTGTAAGTATATTGTGGTATATTAGGTGAACTCCGGTCTCATTGGGTAAACCAAGATTCCAGCTAATTAATTCAGTTTAATTTGGTTAAAAACAGGGCACGACCGGGATTTGAACCCGGGACCTCTCACACCCAAAGCGAGAATCATACCGCTAGACCATCATGCCGCTTGCGATATCACTGAAAATTTATCAACCGAATTGGGTTTATTTCAAACCACCTGTTAAAACAAATATTGTTTTGGCCGATTTAATACCGCTCGTATCGTAGGCGGGGCAGGCCTAGACGGAGATGGCGGGACGACTTGGACGCATTCTTCAGCAAGAGGCACCAAATAGGGGCTCATGAAGATCAAGAGGAGTGGGTTTTGTTCTGCAGTGGGACACTCATATAGGCTAGGAAAAAAATATATGTCGAGTATGGCTCAATCGTGATAGGCATGCGCATCAATTTATTTGATAATTACAATAGTTTAACTGTATAGATATAGATATAAACTTTTACATAAATAAAATCCCTCCATTATGATGGCGTCCCCTTCTTACAGAACTGATATATCTTATATGGCCCTACCGATTTTCATGAATGTATAAAAACGCGTCCAATTTGGTCTTGCAATTTGGGAGCTAAGATGCCACAGACAGACAAACAGACACGAACTATAAATTTATACCTAAGTTTAAAGTTACATAACATGGGAAATGTAAGGAACAAAATATGGAAAATGTCTTATCTTACGTCTTAAAGATGTATCAAGTCTCTAAGGGTTAAAGCGTAGATAGCTCTTATTATCTCTACAGTTAAGGCGGTAGAGTCGTAAACAATACATATGCAATTGTGGTTAAAACTATATTTTAAGTTATCTTAAATTCGAAACTACGTTGCTTTAGACGTAGGATTACTTTTTCCTGAGAACCGTAAAGCTCTGAAAGAAAAAACAAAAATCTATTTCTACGTGGACGACACGGGCAAAGTTTGGTACCTACTCACTCACCTCACTGGTCGAGGAAATGTTAGAAAAGTTATCACGTTGTAATAACGCTTCAGTTCTACTAATAAGTTTTTGTTGCGAATAAGATCAAAACAGGGCACGACCGGGATTTGAACCCGGGACCTCTCACACCCAAAGCGAGAATCATACCGCTAGACCATCATGCCGCACGACGAAGCTTGGTCAAAAACTGCGCAGGTTCTAATTGTAATTTAAAAGCCATCTGTGTAAATAATGAGCATGACACTTACCTAACCAAGCCCTCTCTTGCACTTTGTTTCAATGTGATAAAAGGCTATCATTCTTTTTTTTTACTAGCTTTTCCGCGCGACTCCGTTTGCGTACAAGTCAAATTATCAAATTTTCCGGGATAAAAAGTATCTTATGTGCTATTCCAGATTATAATCTATATATATTTGTTACATTTCACCCAGATACGTTCAGCCGTTCTGGCGTAACAAGGCAAAAAACGTTAGTCAAATTTTAACCTTCAGTTTGCACAGTAAATGAAAGACGGGACTGGTTATCCATTCTTAGAAAAATGAAAATGTTACACTGAGCGCTGCTGAAGGTAAAGTGTGATTTAAAATAAAAAATATACCGTGATTAGGTGAAAAAATGTTCTTAGACTATCGTCTCAGTAATGAGTTGGATCCTAAAGAGAATTGTTTATAATGTAGGTAGGCTGTGTTTCTTTCTTTAAATGCAAAACTAATTTCAGCTAATTAACTTGATAACTTTGTTAAAACAGGGCACGACCGGGATTTGAACCCGGGACCTCTCACACCCAAAGCGAGAATCATACCGCTAGACCATCATGCCGCACGATGAAGCTTGGTCAAAAACTGCGCAGGGTCTAATTGTAATTCAAAAGCCACCTGTGTAAATAATGATCCTGAAACTTACCTAACCCGGCCAAATTTCAACCCACATTGCTTTCAAAATTATACTGTTTTTCTTACGGTACGGATGGTTTTGCTGAAAAATTAATAAAAAGGCTATCATCATATCGTATCAAACATATATCGCTTAGACAGTGTAAAGGGTCTAATTCTTGGTCATATCTAAGGACTGATTATGTTATCTTTGGCAATAATTACCCCATTCGTGATTATTGTATTATGATACTCATTTTAGACAAAAGACGTATTTCTGAGGGATTTATGACAGAGTATACAATACAGCTAATTAACTCAACTTGATTTCTCAAAACAGGGCACGACCGGGATTTGAACCCGGGACCTCTCACACCCAAAGCGAGAATCATACCGCTAGACCATCATGCCGCACGACGAAGCTTGGTCAAAAACTGCGCAGGTTCTAATTGTAATTCAAAAGCCACCTGTGTAAATAATGATCCTGAAACTTACCTAACCCGGCCAAATTTCAACCCACATTGCTTTCAAAATTATACTGTTTTTCTTACGGTATGGTTGGTTTTGCTGACAAATTAATAAAAAGGCTATCATCATATCGTAACAAACATATATCGCTTAGACAGTGTAAAGGGTCTGTAATTCTTGGTCATATCTAAGGACTGATTCTGTTATCTTTGGCAATAATTATTCCTTTCGTGATTATTGTATTATGATACTCATTTTAGACAAAAGACGTATTTCTAAGGGATTTATGACAGAGTAGACAATACAGCTAATTAACTCAACTTGATTTCTCAAAACAGGGCACGACCGGGATTTGAACCCGGGACCTCTCACACCCAAAGCGAGAATCATACCGCTAGACCATCATGCCGCATGACGAAGCTTGGTCAAAAACTGCGCAGGTTCTAATTGTAATTCAAAAGCCACCTGTGTAAATAATGATCCTGAAACTTACCTAACCCGGCCAAATTTCAACCCACATTGCTTTCAAAATTATACTGTTTTTCTTACGGTATGGTTGGTTTTGCTGACAAATTAATAAAAAGGCTATCATCATATCGTAACAAACATATATCGCTTAGACAGTGTAAAGGGTCTGTAATTCTTGGTCATATCTAAGGACTGATTCTGTTATCTTTGGCAATAATTATTCCTTTCGTGATTATTGTATTATGATACTCATTTTAGCCAAAAGACGTATTTCTAAGGGATTTATGACAGAGTATACAATACAGCTAATTAACTCAACTTTATTTGTCAAAACAGGGCACGACCGGGATTTGAACCCGGGACCTCTCACACCCAAAGCGAGAATCATACCGCTAGACCATCATGCCGCACGACGAAGCTTGGTCAAAAACTGCGCAGGTTCTAATTGTAATTTGAAAGCCATCTGTGTAAATAATGACCCTGAAACTTGAATTATTCATGTCGTATTCATTAAATTGTTTAACGATGAAAACGTATGAATAATGACGTGTTCACGACCGTTTACACCTAGTGTATTGACGAGGGTAATAAAGTCGGTATGCAAAGTGGATTGCGGATTCATTTCGTGTGGCCTCCGGGAACTTATTGTAGGTTACAACGGGTTAAAACGCCGCTTTCGGAAATCAACACTTTCAAAGCCGGTGATACAATACAATACAATACAAAACACTTTATTGTACACCAAACAAAAACATTACAGAGAAACAGCACAATTAAAAACAACACAGGTAAACAACAGGCGGTCTTATCGCTGATTAGCGATCTCTTCCAGACAACCTTATTAGGGATAAGGTGAAGGTGATACTTGCTGTGATTAAAATTAAGAAATTTTCTGATTGACGGCAGTTTCTAAATGTGTTAAGGTTTGATCACAACTGTTCAAGAGGTAATTGCTAACGTATAATTCTAGTTGTTCGCATTTTTTTTCATGTTTTTATGCCAACGGAATTTAAACCTTAAGTTATGTAAATGGTATGGAAGCGATAATCTTGAAAATAACCATTAAACTTTGATCCTCTTTTTCATAAACGCGCCCCAGCTAAAGTGTGCTTGAAATATGCTCTGTCCATATCTATCGTTATGACATTTGAATATTAAGGGACCACGAATACTTTAACTAAAATAGGTGCGATTATGTATAAAGGGTTAAGTCGTTTTACTAGACATTGGGCGAGCATGTGCTTGTCTTTATTCAGATTATTCTTGGACTGCTAAATACAGAATATCCTATAAGTACACGCATTGCAAATACAGTCTAAAACATAAGGTTAATTTGACGCTTTCCTCATTACTTTCCTATTTCCTCGCTCAATAATTAAGTATCTAAGGAAAAATCTCTTTTCCTTGCAAAATTGTGTAACTATAGTAACCGCGGCATTTTAAAGCTCTCCAAGTTTACGTGGTGGTGCATACGGAACACGATTAGCAACAAGTCGCCGAGGTATATCGCTTCAGGGACAAGGGGTCACATTGTTTCCAATATTTAAACACCTAATTGTCATTAGTTCTATTCGCCTGCGAAGAAACACCATGTATGTGTTTACAATTTAGCTAGGCTCAGCCCGAAATAATCGTACACTTAATATTTACCGAATGAGCTATCGATAAAATAGTAAACGGGAAAAACGCAGTTGAAAAAAGAAAACTTATATTGATGCTTTATTGCTTTTTACATTGCAATGTTTTCTCTTTCCTTCTTTACGTTTATTAAATGTTAGCTCTGCCTGAACTTATATTCGGACGACATCATTATAAAATGTTTGTTCCAGATTTCGGTTTCCAATACCAACACCAATCTTGGATACCAATTGAACACTAATGGGTAAAAGGTACAGTTTCTTTATTTTCATGATTTCTTAAATTGGACTTTGTAAGAAGTTGCTAACTTAAGTCTGTGTTTATTTTATTGCGAAAACTACCGTATGATACGATAATAACATCCATTAGGGGTTGTAACCTCATTCTGTTTGTATACCGAGGCAATGACTACTCAATGTAAAAGGAAGTTATTGATATAGCTGTACAGTCAAGGGCAATAATATGTATACACTTTAGTACCTTGTCTAATTGTCGTCATATTTGAACTGCCATATATGAACTGTCACAGTGGTTAAAGTGACAAGGTACTAAAGTGTATACATATTATTGCCCTTGACTGTACAAGCTAAAGAGCAGTAACAGTAACCAGTGATGAAACCCGCTGAGTAGCAAAGAGAGACATGTAGCGTTTGTTAGGATGTCCTCTATTGTTATTATTTTTTATTTTTTATTTTATAAGTATGAGACGAAAATATATTTTTTTACGCTTCAAAAGTCTAAAAGTGGTAAAAGTGAAGCTTTAAAGATAGGTCCTAAGACATTCAGATTAAATTTCAATTCTAAATATTTGAACGTCAAGAAAAAAAAAACAGAAATTGAAAAAGAAACATATTATTGTTGCGGTGTGCGTTCAAATTCTGGTAATATTTTTTTTTGGTTTGGGAACATCAGTATCATTATTAGTTTATTATCCTTATCAATATCTTGTCTGTTCGTTGCTGCTTGTTGTACATAATGTAGGTACATACTGACTAATCCCTAAATAAATAGAAAGAAGAAAGAAAGAAAGAAAATAAATTTATTCAAAGAAAACGCACACAGAGCGAAAGTAACAATGTTTTACAGCACAATTATAATTATTATAGTTTGTCGAATAACTAAGTAGTTTGCGGCTTTTCTATTTCCAAGTACGAACTCATTTTATGGCACTGAAAAAAACATTCAATCTAAATTCAAAAACATTCAAAAGTTCCTCAGAAATCTTATCGAATCGAAGAAAACCCTGATTTACTATCGCCATGTCATCGTAAACCATATTGGTTTTATGTGTTTTCACTTTCTGTATATTATTGAAACTTGATCTGGAGACAGTTTTTACATAATCCCTATTGTGTAATGCCTATGCCGCCAATGTTATTAAAACTATGTTTATTTTTTACATCTCAATTTGTATATCTAAGTGGTTGAATGGAAATGTTAATGGATGTCTCTAAGGTGGTGGGGTGTAAAAAACTCTACCTGTATTTTGACTTCTGAGAACGTGGAATTGTAAACTCAAACAGGACACGCTTGGTCTTGCGTATTCGAGAAACTCAGTTGATATGTTCGGAAGTCAATTTTGATTATGCAGGGCCGAGATTCTAGGCGGTAAAAACCATATGGTTTTTGACCTGTTATCGTATTGTCAACGTTTTGATAGCTCTTATTTACTTGACAGTAACAGTAACAGTTAGAAACAATACCATAACAGTTCAGAGATGAAATAGTTTTTAGTTTATAACAAAGAGCAAAAGCACGTTTTTAAAAGCACTGCGAGGGTTGAATTGCAAAACGTTACGGTAGCTCTTGTTGACTTGCTCGTGATGATGATGATACGGGTGTTAACAAATTGAAATAACTGAAGACCTAGTAAGTCGAATTGTTTGTTTATTAATTTATGCTATCCAGGGTGCTTTGGCTGAGATTTTACTTAAACTTTAGGTCAATCGTTGGCATTAAATTTTAGTTAAACTTATATATCAATTGTGATGCTATAGTATTTCTAAAAGTACTGCGTGACTTAATCAAGATATCTATAGTTCATAGAAATAAGATAACGCCGAATACGACTCTTAAATAATTCAATTACGGTGTTTTAACATTCTTATTTCTTCACGCCTTGTATTGCGGACCCATCAAACGTCCATTTCAAAAGTTACTTTGAATGAATTCGCAAACAACCGTCTGAATAGTTTTTTCGCCTTCCGGCCCATTCACTGGCGGATCGTCCCGTGACGTCACTAATACCGCACGAGTAGACCTGTTTGCGACAAAGCGGAGATTACCGCCCGATGTGCGAAAGGCGGCGTAGCGGTAAAACGGTGAATAGAACCGTTAGAAGTGCGGATTATGTTTTAACTGTTATAAACGTAATTATTGAACGTTAGTGCTAGGAGTAAACCAATGTCAAAGTTCAAGGGTATGTGTAAATTATTGGTTGGGTATACGGAAATTAATCACTCATAATTCATTAGCGGAATCCCCTTGAGCCCCGGACACTAAATTGATCGAATGTATCATGTCATCGAATTCCATTTCATCGAATTTCATTTCATCGAAAGCTAATTTCTGCTGAAACCTTATTGTTTTTAGGTCATCTTAAGCATGGGGCAGGTTCGGTTAGACCTGTAACCACCTAAAATTATAAGTATTATAACTCCTGCACGTGTAAATGCCTGTCGATGAAATGTAAACTCAGCTTAGATTTCAGATTTAAGAATGCATCTATGGGTCACATCACAGATCCCATTTACCATCAGGTGGCCTGTGTGCATACCATAAATAAAAGACCGAAAGTCTTGCTTCCGGCCAGATGGAGAGACAACCTATAGGAGGGAGGGAAGCGACTAGATACTTAAAGCAGAGAACAAGGACTTTTGGTAGAGACCTAGTCATCAGCTGATTCATCAATACCCAATACCTCGTGGTTCCTCGGTATGCGTTAAGTAGCTAAGTCACTCCAAATTACGCCAACAAAGGGCTGCATTTTCTTGACGGATGTGGGCATTTAGATTTCAATGTTTGTTCTTCAACAAAAACAAATCGCAGTGAATTTTGAATTGAAATTCTTCTGAAACAAAGGAAAAAAGGATGATGCGAACCATACTTTACTAACACTATGGCAGCAACTAAAAGCAGTTCTTACCTTAGAAATGAAGCTACGCATTCCTGACATATATTTTTATAAGTACCACATCCGAATCAAAATAAAATGACCGACGCGTGACCAATTCATCGCCTAAGCGTTTAGCTCGCGATTTGAATAAGCGGCTATTTTGATGAGACCCCTTGATAGCCCTCCGGGGTGCACGTGTAGACCACACGTGTGATGATCACATTAGAAATTGAAGCTTCGAAACACTTGCACAATACAACTTGGCAAAAAAAAAATTGAATTAAAAAAGGGCGCTTTTTGGAGAAAATCTGGTTACGTAGTGGTGGAAGGATCTAGTGACCTGCCGCCATCCAGTAGTGTTCACATTGTTGTGTTCGGCAGTGAACGGACTAGTAAAGCTTATTCCATCTAAGTCATCAGGTTTGACAACGCATTTGTAGTCTTGAAATTGTTATCTTTAATTGAAATCTCGAGATTTACTAAAAAATAAGGTAGGTAGTTAAAAATATTTTAGTTTTTGTCACCTCGTCAATTGTTTTTGGCTTATTACGACCTTGGAATTACGTCAAAGTACCTACATTCTACATCTTCATTCTACTATATTGTAACTAACAAAGTAAGTTTTCTACATTAGGTATATAGTTTAGGTTAGATTTGTTTGTCATCATCGCCATATCATCATCAGCCTATATGACCTCATGTTTTTCACATGTTTGGATCTACAATGTCTTTCAGTCATAATGTAAGAACTGCAAAATTGATTTGGTTGAAATATAAAGTCCCTAAATGGACTGAACATACAGGTATTTTGTATGTTCACATACATGTTTATTTATTGGTAAACAAAAAATCATAGTTTTTCTGAAAATGTGTAACGTATTTTTTACGATGGAAAAAATGCTTGATAAAAAGTAATACGTGAAAATGAAATTTGATTAATGCGAGTCAGGCAAGCTGGAGTCGAATCTACATAAGTAATGGAATGAGTGGGGGAAAAAATCCGTTTTATTTACGAATGTTTCGCTTGTTCAGGAGAATTATCTTGCATATATTTAGAAACCGGCAAAACTATGTTGACAGGGCTGAAAATGCCTTACGCTCTAGAGATAAAAATAAGTTTGCGAAAATGTCTGTTATTCCATGGCCAATAATTTCTTCTGTTTTTTTTTGAGGAAAGCAAACAAGCGCATAAGTCATTGTGACGGTAAGATGGATCTGTGACTTATAGACATTTGCATTCTCAAGACTATAATCTGAAGACTGCAATCTAAGGAGCGAGAATGAGTTGCCAACCCTGAAGACCAAGACGGAACGCCTGTATGCAAGTCATTTCAACCCTTGTATTATCTCCACACTGGAACACAACAATGTAAACACTGCTGCTTAGCGGAAAGATAGTTACAAATTGCTAGAAACCCACTAAAAACCTTATGAGAAAGTGTGTTAATTTGTTTGTTGATCAGTTCTACCTTCACGGTTTAAGGTCTCAATCTCAACCGATGGATGTGAATTTTGCTACCCACAGTTATATCTTTAAACTTGAGAACGTGCGTAGGGTACTTTTATATCGAAAATTCTGACAATTCCAATTCCCAAACTACGAGTAAACTATAGGTTTATACTATGGGTACTAGACGATATAAATAGGTTCATAAAACACAAGCCTCAGAAACAATTACTCGTGCTCGTCACACAAATATACCCTGACCTTACTACCACCTAGGCCAACGCGTCGTCAATAGCGATAAACAATTTCGAATCGCGGCAAATGCTCTCTATATGTAATTTTGTTTCTTTGACCTTGATCTTCTTTTGACTGTGACATAACTTACAATTACAAAAGTTAAAACATTTTTTAAAATAATGCTAAAGGAAAAAAAAATCACATTCACATTCCTATTTTTTGATTTCTATTTTAACTTAAAGATAACTGATAGAGAGTATTTGTAAAGACATCAACGGGTTGCAAGGACAGCAAGTTTTTTTTAAAAATCGAATCGATATTTAAACAATTGGTTTCAAATTGATATGATCACAGGATATTTCCTATACGTACAGACAACATAAAACAAAACAATACCAGTAATATTTTTCTACCGTTATCCTAGCTGCTAATAAATAAAACAGCATCCTTATTTACATGATTAACGTCAGCATAGACGGTTCCAAAAATAAGCTCGGGTGACTGGGGAGGCCATGGGCTGGGATGGGATCCCCGTCAATGGAAAGTGTGTCGGCGTCGGGTGGGTTCGGGTGGGTTCGGGAGGCGTCGGGTGGCGACGCCGGCGTCGCCAGCGTGGCGCGCCGGACCATGCACAGGGTGATCTGAAAACGAGTGCAATGTACAGTTATGTAATGTTGTGCAATCTAGGTGACGCAAGAGAGTAAGTTACTCCTGTTGTTTACGCCAGCTGAAAGTGGATGATATATTTTAAAAATAGCTCGGTATACAGCGGTGAGATCCTTTGAAACTTAGCTTTAAATCTTGAAACATTGGATTGTTGTCATATACTATAGGCACCAATAAAATATTTAAGTATGTTATCTCAAACAACGGAAAATGACGGTCAGTATGTTATCATTAATTATGGGAATAAAGCGCACGTGCAGTTTTACAACAATTTCTTACATTTTACAAATCTGCTTTTTACGATTTACCTGTACTTAATTATAAACAAAAGAAATGCACGAAAAATTATCCTCATAAAAGAAATATTTTTATACACAGCCTGTAAAAAACAAAATTGTAATCTTCCCACGCTACATTCATAGCTTTCTGCGTGCAAGCCACCGTGGACACGGCCTTGACTACGTCACCACCACTGACCAATCGCCGCTCGGGGGAAGCCGGGAGATACACAAATTAACTTGAATATACTCGTATTTATTAATACACATTTACTTAAAAACGCAATTGTAGCCCTGTGTGCAGTATTATAATAAAACCCCGCACTTTAATTGCTCATTATGCAATTTGAAAGATGAGAGACGTTTTAAGTTACAAGTACAACTTGAAATAATTTATACAAAGATATTATAGCGTTTAAAAAAAAAGTAATTTCAAAACTAAATTAAGTAACGAGTTACTATGTTATTACACGTTTAAGTTCTTACTCATGTTTACTAAAAATAAACCGCGTATAACGATTGCAGATACAAATACTTCGTCTCATTGATATTTTATTGAACAAATAAACATTTTACTGTTTTGAATATCTTTGTCTATTCAGTACGTTTTAGTGAATTTTACGATCACAGTTATCGGCTAACAACACTATCAAGAGACTGAATATAGTCTTCAATAAACTCTATACTTACTGATAGTCGTATTCTTTTCTAGAAACAGCCTGGAGGTTTAGTCAAGTTGCAAATAAATTAACAATTGAAGAAACAGTCGAATCGCTAAGTTAGCGTATTCGAAAATCGACAAAATATCTAGAATTGACGTAAGATGATGACAGATCGCGGCGACCGCTCCATATATTTCGATTCGATAGAAAACCGAAACGATAGCAGCTTTTGCAACTTGGATACGCCTACTGTAAATGTTTTGCCACATGCCATATAAGCTCACCAACTTCAACCTATATTTCGTTGCTTAAATACAAAAGGGACACAAACAAGTGGCTTTTTGTCGTAATAAATGAGCTGGAATATCTTAAGGTCTTCATTATATTCTCCGTCATTCTACATACATTGAAAAATCTTTGTATAGCGAGAAATTTGACGAGCATCAGCCCATCCGAGTAGCACACTTAAAATGGCCTATTTTCTTAATATCTTCTAATTTGCAAGTCGCTCCCGCCTGACCCACTGCTCGCCCACGCGTGGGGTCTTGGCAGTTGGGTGGAGTCACGAGGAGTCGTGGCGCTACCCCGTCACCCTTAACCTTAGCAGATGATCCCACGCGTTGGCAGCTCGCCAGCCTTCCTTCATTCATGCTTTTTGTATGCGTAACTATTGGGGGTGTATATCGATTTTGTGTACGTCAAATAAAAATCTCGTTAAGCAACTGTTTCTTAAAGTTTCCTTAGTTGGAAAGAGATGAAAATGTTAAACATCACGAGTCTAGTATGTATAATGCTCCTTGGATTCGGAGCGTGTCTGGAGATGTCGATTTTCACACTGCTGGCGTACCTATATGGCGGGAAATAATTGCTTTAGGACGGGTTATAAATAATATCTATGATATCCTCTTAGTTCCCAATGCAGAACTATGTCGTTAGATCTAATGAGAATTTCAGAGATTGACTTCAACGGCCTATCATGGGATGATCTATCAGGAAACAGGAAAACGGTGGATTTAAAAGAAGAAGGAAGCAGTCGCGGGATACATTAACCACAATGACAGGACTTCATATTTTAAAGTTAAAGCAAAACTTAACATTCTGAATTGTACTTTAATTTAAATAACTAATTTATTGTTTCTAAAACTTGTTAGTAAATGAAGATCTGTATGAACTACCTATCTAAAAATAAATGATGATAACTTGTTCAAGCAATGATGACTTGTACGTTATTAAAGCCCAACATAAAAGCAATTTTAATCCACATTCTATTCGCTACGCTCTATTTAACAAAATACAAGTGCAGCTAGTCCTATGGCAAGCATTCAAAGATTTAATATCAGCCTGACCTTTGCCATTTTGGCGGGAAATTATTTTTTCGCCCACGCTCGGCGACTTGGAACCGCGCCAACCGCGCAGCCACGCTTTTTCATAATTAAGTTTGCGTATTAACTTGTTAAGTAAACATGTTTATTAATAAAAGAAAATTGTTACTTGCAAGGTGACTTTGGTTTCGTGGTAAGTGCTAACTATGTGCGATTACGTGGTAAAATTATGAAGGGCATGACCTGGCATGCAATGTACACAGTTGTGGCACTGACCGTTGCGTTCAGGCGTCCTAGGACATATTTATTAGCTATTAACGTTCTAGCTCTTAGCTAAAATCAGTTGTTATATATCGTAGCAGAATAATTTACGTTTATTAATATACTTGATGAAGTACATTTTTCCTTCTGGAAATGTCAGCGTAGAAAATAGAGCAGAAATAATGAATGGGCGAAAACAGCCTCGTCACTTCGCAAATACAACGAACGTACAACAATACGATATTTCATCTATCAGCGTGGGCGGGCAGCGAAAGCGGCGATTCATTTGCTTAACTGAATTTTTTAACTGTATTTTAATTTTAATTAATATTGCTAATTGAAATGTTTTAATGAAAAGAGAAAATGGTGTATGATGAATAAAGTAAAACTGAGGTTTTTTTCAGTGTAACCTTTTTGTAGGGTAAGTTACGTAGATGCGATTAAGTGAATGCAGAGGGCGAAAAACCGTCAGGAATGGAAGAGAATGGAGGAGGCCTATGTCCAGGAATAAAATAACTAAGGGCTGATATGATGGTGATGTGATGGTGCAGGTGATGTGAGTTATTGAGATTGAATCATCTTTACACCGTGCGACAACTCTTAGAAGGTGCTTCGGGTTCGGACTAGTCTCTCACTCGTTCTTGTACGCTCTTATTAAGAGCGAGTGAGAGATAAGTACAAAACCGAAGTATCTTCTTTCATAAAACAAAATCGCTTCCCGCCGTTTGTCCATCTTTATATACGCTTAGATTTTTCAAACCACGCAACGGATTTTAATGTGGTTTTCATCAATAGATTAGATAGAGTGATTCAAAAGGAAGGTTTTTAAGTATAATTAAAAATAATTAGTTCTGATTTATGTACGGGTGTTACAGAATACGTACAAAAACGGAAGCGGAGCGAGGGCGGGTCGCTAGTCCATTATGAGCGTTTGTTTATGTGGAGATGTTACTTTTATCAAAATGGCCTCAAATTTGATACACATACACACGGTAGATCAAAAAATAGACACAGTTGAATAATCATTAGTGCACAATCAGTGAAGTGAACTCAAAAGAGACTAGAAAATAAACTTTAGTCTAATTTCATTCGAAAAGCAAAGGTGGACCGTTCCATGCAAAACACGGCGATAAAATTTCAGATATCGCGTCACACGCACAATAAAACGATTTGTCTGAACGCACCTGTAAAATGTTTTCGGAGTTAGGAAAAACACTGCTATTACGGAACAGTGTCTGTTATTTTTGATGGCTAAGGTATAAAATTTAGCTAGTATACTACCGAACCTGAAGTATATTTCAAAGTCGGTAATATATTAAAGTTACGTTTGTACTCACAATAGGTACCTAAGCATAGTAGACGACAAAGAGATGTATCCATTTTTTCACCTTATTGTATTGTAATAAGGGTTAAAAGTGGAAACATATCTTTGGCTTTGGCTGTATCTTGTTACATAGCTGTGGGTACATTAAAACCGATGACGATTTTCCACTGTTAAAACAGTGAAGCCAGAAACATTTCGTCAACAGGGTACGACAATCTTAAGACGTCACGACCATTTTCAGCACAAAAGGGGAAGCCGTTTAAAATAAGCAACAATTTAGCAACTTCGAAAATTTTACCTTTCGTAAATGTAAGAACTCTTTCTTTGTAACATTATAAAGTAACGTATATTTTTAGAACTCTCATACTCAGCGGTAATGTGTTTTTCTGCTGACTGAAAGGAAGATATTTCCACGTGAATTATATCGGGAAACGCGTAGTTTGGAACGTTCATTTCTACGCCACAAACAGTTCAATGGATTTCTACGGCGAAGACTACCTAATAAAGTTTACTGCTAGACTCGTTATAAAATGTAGTACGGTTTCTCAACGATTCTTATTTTATACGTCGTTTCTATATTGTGTTTGATTTGTTTTGGTGTGTTGTTGTGAATACAATTCTTTGTTCCTTGTTAACAGGAACTGGGGTTTACTCATTACTAGCATTTACCCTCGACATCGTCCACGAATATTAATCAATGTTCATTTACAATCCAAATACGCGATTGTGAGACCAACATCCAAACAAACATCCTCGCAAAATTACACATTTATTATCCACTAGAGAGGATGTCCGCGACTTTGTACGCGCTGAATTTGTCTCCCGTTATTTCCCGCTTTTCTTCCTGTTGGGGGCTGATTTTCGAAAGATTATTTTTTAGTGCACCATGAAGGTACCTTAAGCTCCTAAGGCCCACTATGCAACGAAATTTGTCAATGGAATACGAATCTACTATAAATGAAATATAAGACAAGTCATAAAAACAAAAGAAATTCCACTTTGCTTGCACTAGATCTTTATTACAATGGCCGTATTATGTACTTTTATTAGTACAAGAAACCTCAGGAGGTTAAGGAATGTTTCCTCCACATTTCAAGTCCCTAGGTCTATCGATCTAGGCTGTGCGTTGTTTGTCAGTCAGTCAATCACGGAAGAGTTTTATTGTTTTGTATAGATAGTTAGAACTTGCTTGTTAAAAATACACTTACACATACGAGTATTAATAGATCACGGAATTTTCAAGCTTCACTTAAACCATTCTCGTCTGGCAAATATTTTTTTTTTTTAAATAAAACTAATTTATTTAATGAATAAACAGAATGGGACAGCTTAAAGAAAAACTGACTGAAGAGGCACACCATCTATTGGAACCATTACGGTTCACCGCCTCCTCAAAAAAGCTAACAAATTAATGAGTAATCAATTCCAAGTTCTATCGAAACTTATTAAGTATTCATTGTTATTGGCATCATTATCTCGATATTATTATCAGATTAATGATTATTTTATAAGGAGAAATAAAATCGTGGGTATCGATGTTGCATTGACACGGGCGATTTATGAGGGGGCTTGAGATAGGAGACCGTAATCCGAGTGTTCCGGAGAATTATTTATTTTATGTACTTATTACTCGTATACAAATATTTGTCTTTATCTGCGATTGTGTCGAGACGCACCAGTCTGCGTGATTTGTCGCCGTTAGCTTCTATTAGTGAATTATGTGCATAACTGTACAAAAAGCAAGAAATTTAAGTGATTTGCAAGAACGTCAACATTTATTCAATTGTTTTTTTTTGTTAATTTTGTACACTGAATTACAGATTAGAGTATTTGATCTGCGTGTCCTTACTCTATCTAGGTAGAGTAAATCTTAGGATGTGCAAGAGATTTTGAAAACGCTGTGAATTGCCCTTTTTTACTATACTTTTTATGATGAAATTGTTTTTTTTTTAAAGCGTTTTCATGTAAATGGAATTTAGGAGACAAAAATCATTAGTATTATACATTTTCTCTATATGAATGGTACACGGAAAGAATAGTTATTGCGGTTTGAAAGTTCGGATTCATGTAATCATCACGCACGTTGTTTTCGTTTACAGGTGTTTTTAGAAAATTGTAAGTAATAGTTCGTTGCGTTCTGTATATTGTGAGATAAAAAAAAACAAAGGTGATTGAATGGCTCGTTGCAGATAGCAATTTAGGGACTTCGACAGAATTAGACCTCCTACCTTTTGTTTTTTTCTTAACCGAAAAGCTTCGACGTAAACCGTGTAACCATAACTGTTTGAAAATTTGTAACATTAAAAGCGCCGACGGGTATTCATCGTGCCATCGGTTTAGTTAAGAATACTAGTAAAACCTGATTCAACAAATTAACCAGACGTTTTTACCGTTCGTTACCCTCCTACTTAAGTTAAATTGATCTAGAAACAATTGCATCAAGGGCACTTTTTGATTGATTATATTTTCTTGACCGCAAATAGGCTTGGTATTTCTATCAACATTGATTTATTTATGGGCGACCACTGCGTTAAATTTTTATGTCACAAATCAATCAGCTTAATTCAGAATTTGGGGTGATGAAAAGTTTAATTGGTGGCGGTTCATACTACGGGGACTACTAAGAAGCATGCAGCGCTGCATCACATTATCTTAAAAAAAAACGATAACTTTTAGCAAATCGGTTGCAATACACGTAAAGCTGTAGAACTATTTGCCGGTCTCATATTGGTTTTAATAGCCTAAAGAAGCGATTTTATCTCACAGTTGTTGCAATTAATCTTATCCCATTGACGTTACGTTAAATTCAGAAAAAATATGACTGATTCAAATACCAATGATTAAAAGAATGAAACAATAGAAAAATTACGGCTCACAAGTTATTACTAACTTTCTATGCTTTTTGTTGTCATAAAAAATGTTACGCTTTGACTGAGTCTTAGAAATAAAGTTTTCTAGTCTTTGATTACTTACAGCCATTTACCCAAAAAGTTACAAATAAAATTATTGACTAGATTTGGTATTTACCTTATAAAGGGTTCAATTTTTTTTTTCAGTTGGGATCTGATTTTATTTTTAAAAACGTCACAACGAAATCATAGTTTAAAAGTAGTCTCTGTATGTAAAGGTACTAATTAACAATCGGTACGGTGGTACAGTCGGCCTTAGAAAGTGGTCGATGATTTATTTGGGAGTAAATAAACAAATACCCGATACAGCTTTAATGATATTGTCGTTGATATGGTTAAGATTATTGGAACGATGAATTATAAACATCTAAATATGTTTAAATAAAACTTTTTTGTATGTATGTATGCCAATGTCAACTCTTTATTGTACATCAGGCATGTACAACATGTATAGTCTTTGTACAAAGGCGAGATCCCTTAGACGGATCTTTTTCAGCTAACCTTTGGGTTAAAGATGAAAATACTACCACAGCAATAGACCCAATTCTTTATTAAGGAAAAGATCCCTTTTTTTTATTCATCTCCAGACAATTATAGTACTGACTACTACGGGGTAAATGCGTCAAACCAACAATATCCCCAAGAAAAATATGATTTGTCGCAATTACCCCGCCCTGTTGACGCATTTGCCCCACCTGACCTTATTGATAATGTTCTCAGCAGTAAGATAATGCTAACTTTATTTGTTGCATGTAAAGGAGTTGTAATAAATGACTCAATAATTCTGAAACTTCATGGTTGTGCAGTGCGTCGGGATTAACTTCTTCATCTACGAAGTACTGTAGGTACCTGCCTCATTTTTACAAGTCGATGGTAGAAGTAATAAATTTGACATAAGATCAATTAATGTTTTAAACACGTTTTGTAACTTACATGCTAAATGCTCATCATTCATGTTTTGATTGAAATACTGGTAATCAATAATAGAAAAAAAAACTTATTATGTCATTGCTCATTGTATAATTCTCTACAATGACACATTAGCAATGCTAAAGTTAAAGGTCATAGATAATATAACCAATCCGATTAACATCAAATATCGGTGTCTTCAATTGACATAATGTTCGTACTTTTTCGAGTCAAATCGGTGAAATACTGGAAAAGGGGTTGAATCTTAAGTACCCGAAACCGACGTGCGTGCATGACTCGATGTATGAATGTGGAAGAAGCGAAAGAAATTTGTCAAGATCGTAACAAGTGGAAAGAAGTGGTCTCTGCCTACCCCTCTGGGAAACAGGCGTGATTTAATGTATGTATGTATGTCAATTGACATTATCTAAAGGTATAATATGGTGATGGAAGCAGTAATAGACAAGGCACCAATAATGGACACTGATTCTTATTTTACAGAAGTTTTGCAACAATCAATTTAGGACCGCATGACATTTGAATTAAGAGTGAAGTGTCCATTACTGGTGCCTGTCAGCTAAAAGTGTCCGTCATTGGTGCCGTCGTCCTACTTGATCTCTAACGTCCGAGCCCTGTATTCAAACCGCGGATAGATAAGTCTTACTTCTGATTAAAATTTGACATATATCTTGTATGGATAAATGTCAAGTTTTAACCCGCAGTAAGCTTATCTATCCGCGTTTTGAATATAGGGATCGGCCAAAAATCATTATGTTATTAGGTAGGCGGCGTAAAAATATCACCAATAACTCTAAAATATTACTAAATACCTTACTTGTATCTATAAACACAAAAGTGACCGTTTTATATATAAACGCGTAACAGCTAGTGTGCTTAAAATACGCTCTGTCCTTATCAGTCATTATGAAGTTTAAATTTGACAGAAAGGGATAATTAATACTTTAACTAAAATATGTTTATGCTGCGTTTATGAAGAAGGAGTAAGTGTTTGAAATCGCGAAATAGTAATTCCATCTTTGAATACTTGTAATGTGAAATGCAATAAACCATTTGAATTTGAATTTGAAATATCCTTCTGGATCATCCATGGATCATCCTTGATTCAACGACGTGACCGAACTATAGTAAGTATTCGTTATTATTGTTATTATAGTATTGTCTGCCATCATTATTTATAGTCATAATCACAATATGTATTTTTTAAAGAAATTATTACTTTTTCAGGATTATCATAAATCAAACCTAACCTGAAAATATTGTACTCATAAGACTTGTAAGATATTCAGAAAAGTAAACGGGTCCAGCGATAAAAGAATTATGACTACCAATAACTATGTCAATAGAGTATTTTATTTTTTATTTTTTTATTAGCCTATTTGGGTGTCCCACTGCTGGGCAAAGGCCTCCCCTCTTTTCCGCCATTCATCCCGATTCAATAGAGTATTATGACCAAAAAAAATTACAGGAAACAACGGGCTCAAACAAAGGGCTCGGGCTCATTCGTGAACAAAACCTGCGGTTACCTATTCCGGTCAGATAACCGTACTCCTGTGAAGCAAATATCGGAAATAAGACGAGGTTTACAACCCAATCAAAATCACTAACGACCTTGCTCTGATTATGCCTACCAGTAATTACGGTCCAGTATCGAAATTGATGTTGCTTTTAGAGTTCCGTCTAATCGATAATGTATGATATTTTATATGATCCAGCAGCCCTTGCCAAGACGCATTAGGTATTTACGCTAACTAGCATTTCTATTCGTTTCATTTTGAAACCAATCGTGTCACTGCTGCACTATTCTGGCCCTCGCCATGATGCATTACGCTAACTAGCGTTACTATTCGTTTCGTTTTTAAACCAATCGCGTCACTGGTAGATCACGTGATACGAAAAGTCACGTGATCTACCAATGCATCTTGGCTAGGGCCTCTGGGTAGTGATTCTGTAAACAACGCCGGTCGTGCGGACTGTCGAGTGATACCAAGCGGCGAGATTAAGTAGTCCCGTCAGTGCGAACAAAATACATTGTAGCGCGTGCATTTTCAATTTAGCAGGACGATGCACGCGCTACAATGTGTTTTGTTCGCACTGACGGGACTACTTAATCTCGCCGCTTGGTATCACTCGACAGTCCGCACGACCGGCGTTGTTTACAGAATCACTACCCTGGTCTGAGAGACCCTATGGACATGGGCACCGATGATTGGGGAGCTGCCTTGAAACTGGGTGTATCGTCGTAAGAAATAGAATCGGAGGCAGAAACCCCTTAAGGACTAACCTCATGTATTTTTTTTTAATAATTTGTAGAACAAAATTTAAGTTGTGTTCAAAAAACTTACCTACCCTCTTATTCATAAACGGAAAATAAATCTATTTTAGTTAAGTATTCTTGGTCTCTTACTTTCGAATTCAAATGTCATAATGGAAGCAAAGAGCATATTTCAATCACACTAATAACTATTGCACGTTTATGGATAAGAGGGTTAAGGTAGAAGCCATCTCTACCTTGTTTTTTTAACTATTGTATTTGTGTTGTTTTGAAGTGAAAGAGATTTATGAGGATCGTAGCAGGTGGAAAGTCTCTGCCTACCCTTCTGGGAAACAGACGTGATTTAATGTATGTATGTATGTCTTGTAGGTATATGTTTTTATTATTAGACTAAACCTTAGGTTAAGGTTTGGCTTCTTGTACAACGTTCACCAGCTAAAAATCTATAACTGTTTTAAATGTAAATTGTAAATGTTCTATCGCCCAATAATAGAGGCCATGCACTATGCAAAATTTTATAAGGCGACGACAGAACTCGACCAAAAAAATGGTTGTGCCACCCATTTTTCAATTTATTGAACTTACTGGTAACTGTACCTACATCAAGGAAGCCGATCTAGTTTGCTCATTATTTTTTGTCGGCAAGTTTTTGCTCGGGATTAGCAATTACATTTGTTTATATTTCACGACGATCTTCAATTATATTGAAACAAATCGTTTATTAGTTCTTTTTTGTCTGTCTGTGCGTTGATTTCCTCAATTCCCAGACCTTGATTCGTCCAGATGTTCTATGGTGACACGGAGTTACGATAATGTATTGGAGTGGAATAATTTTAATTTTAAATTAGCGAGGAAATGTAACAGAGCAAGGTTGCCTTTTTAACATTTATGATTCAAGGATTGTAATCGTGACGGATTACTTAGGCTTTGTGGTTATATGAATAATATTATTGTTTTATTAAAGTTGGTCCCTGATTTTGACAGTGAGCTGAAACAAAACAGTTGCGCAAGTGTCTGTAGATTTTGAATAATATGTAAAGGATTGATTTAATCTGTCATGCGTCTACTTATATCAATTTGCCGAATTTGGGAACAGCATGAAACTAATAAAACCACTCTTAAGTCATTATTTATATTCCTTGGTCGTTTACCATTATAAGAACGCCAAATTTAGATTACAAGTTGCTCCTTATTGTTGAATTCGACACATTTTTTTAAAATGTTTTTTTTGAAATTAGTGACCACTTGTTTGCGACCTTAATACTAATCGATCATATTCGAACTTGTTGATTAATTGCAGTAAATACCTTAAAGCTTACGTTCGGTTTTGCAATGCAAAAATCTATGGAAGTGTCTGACTTAGATAAAGTTGAAAGAAAACACTAGATTGATATTTTTGCTGCAAGTGGCTCTAAACCGGTGAGTAAGAAAGAACATTGTGTTTCCTATAATTTTGACCCTGTTCACTCCAAGAACTTGAATTATTTACAAGCTTATTTCATTACCTTACTTGTTTCGTAGCTCTGCGGCTCGAGATTAGCTCGTAACGCAAGCGGCACGCTGTCTGCAAAATCAAAGAGTAATTTTAATATTATTTTTTACCGACTCCCGAACAATACGCTATATTTCTTGCGTCCATTACTACCAACAAAGAACTAATGGGCCATATTACAGTCACTGAAGCGTTTTGCAACAATTATAGTAATTTGTTGGTTACACGTGACACTTTTTATGTTACATTGTTTGGTAATTTGAGTAATTATGCGGACAGGTGTTACACAATATCGGTTGTCACGGTTATCAAGGGCGTTTTGCTCATTATTGTTGTTTTTACTCAAATCTTTTCTGTGGAAAATTATTGTCTTTCACACGTTCGACTAAGAACATCGCCGTACTAAAATTCTCCTCCTGATTTAATTACGTCTATAACGTGTCAAGATCCAGGAAGTGAAAAAGATAGCCCTATAGCAGTTACATGTCTCCATCCAGCTCTGTGCCTAGAACCTGGCAGGTTTTGACACTCTTAATATGATCTCTGTTATATTTATTTATACAGTTAAATCGTATGATTGACGAACTTATAATTAACCAAAGGATAATGACTAAAGTAAATATTCAATTGCTTCTACTTGAAGGTCAAAAGAACTAAGCGGTCAGTGGATGCTAATTAACTAATCAGTTATTGTTTGTGTGCGTGGGTTGAGTCAAATGCTCGAATAAATATTGTGAAAAAATGTAAACGTTTCGCGAATTAATTTGGTTACTAAGTTTTATTATGAATACCTACTCGTGTTGTTTGACGGCAAACAATATGTTTGACTTTGTTTGAATCAATCATGTGATTTTTAAATAATGTTCATGTACAGAAAATACCCACTTCAATATTTAAAAATACTTTCTGCGGGTCCGTAGCATAATATCGAAAATCAAATTTCATAAGTACGAAATTTCTAATAACAAAACTTCGAATATCAAAATGTATAATGTACGAAATTCCTAAAGATGCATGTCCTAATGCACTTTTAATCGAATGATCTCATTTTCGAAAGTCTATATTGCTTTGTACAAAATGCCTAATGATAAAACTTGACCCTCAATATTTCTGGTGCTCAAAATCGCTACGTACAACCTCCTTTCTGCGATATCTATTATCATTTATCACTGTTTGGAAAAAAACCCGTTATTTCCGACAAGAAATCACATTACAAATTTATTAGAGCACCGCAATAAAATAACAAAACAAATTCCGAAAATGGAATAAATTCAACGACGCTTATAATTTTACACATTTTACGTCATATCCGTTTGACCACAAGCCACGGATTTATTGTCCATTTGACACCTATTGTCCATTATCGAGCTTAACACAATTTATGACCATTGTCGATGGACACGTGGCAAAAAGCCACTATTAATGCCCACGCTGCCCGGCAGATGGCGTAAACCGAATTATTTGCTATTATGATCTCAAATTGTGATATAAAGCTGTCGCGTTCGAAAAAAATGTCCTTTATTTTGGTATTTAGTTCGGCTATAATGGTTTACAACTGTCAGATTATTCCGATGATCTATTCACACCCTTGACATCACTTACCAAGCTGCGTTCGATTTTCAGTAATAGAATCGAGAGTTCAAATTGGGTTGCTTCGATTCGGATTGATTTATATAATTTGAGCACAATTGTCCATTCCGTGACGAATTGAGTTGTCGATTATGGACGGAAATCGAGCAATTTGGCTGTGAATTTATTCGTTTCCTATTTATTTAGGGTGTTGTGGATGGTCATTCGGTGACGAAGGGGAGTGATGTATTTAGACCACCGCGGAGGTAAACGATTTATCATTGATTACCAAATTGATATTAATTGCTACAAAATCTTTTTGTTAATATATCCGTGTGTGGTAAGTAATATATTAACATCGTTTGTGCAGTAAATACCTCCTATAGGGTTCCCGTAACGTATATACCTGTCTGACGAGTATAAAATAAACGTATAAATTTGCAAATAAAAATATATTCCTCAAATGTTTTTTTTGGTTTAAAGCATACTTTTATGTGCTCTTAGCACACTGTACTTTAATGAAACTTCACGCACGTTCCGAAATTACGCAGAAGTCTTGATTCTGCGTTCCGGTCATCAATTTCGATCCATTCCACGCATAAGTCAGAAATTAAGTATTTTCGATACGTTTTTTTAAATCAAAAGTATGGTTATTATAAAGTATGGTTGGCAACCCTAACTTCCTGTTGGGATGCGGTAGAAACTACAGTAGGAAATGTGTTGTCTTTTTTGTTTTTAAGTTTTTATTATTACTTAACCTCATTGGCTGGTTTTTTCACGCCATTAAAGACAAAATTCGTCCATGAAGAAAAAAAATTTCTATATAGATACATTATTGATGTATGACATAAAATTTAAAGTTGCTGTATCTTGTATACAAAGTGCAATCATAAAATGCTCCATAGTAGGTATAATTTTACATAGGCAATTTATTTGTATTGCGAACAAGAAGCCATAAAACAGACCACAGTGCGTGGGGAATAAAATTGAAATGGTGTAATACTGCCTTTATACATATTTGGAGCATTGTGCTTAATTGGTATTTCGTAAGAAATCAGCCAGAATACAGTTAGTTTCTCTGTTTCAAGGATTTGATAGTTATCGATTTTGTTTTCATTGATTTTATATTAAAGCGATAGTTAAACGTAAATGGTGTTTATTTGAAGTATGCCTACTTATCAGATAAATATTTTTAGTAATAAATAATTTCCTATTTTCGTAATTAATCAATATAATCGGATGAGTATCATAATATCTAAAATATTGGTTAAGTGAAAAACAAAGTCGTATATTATGATATAGAAGATAGGGTATAACACCTAAAACCAATTAAAATGCATCTTAATCAGTCATTGATTAAACTTTTGTCGATAAATGAAACTGATCTAAAGAGAGACAAGGGGACTCCCTAGCCCCCTACATCAGATATGGATGGTAATGAAGGTCTGAAGGTTTATTATTATGGTTAACGCACGTTTTCTACAAGTGTTTCTTGATACTTAACTACCACTCACTAAAACAGAATTGTGTATTTTCCACTGCTATGGTTTTATTTGGGTTTTTTACGAGCTCGCGCTTAAAGGATGCGCTTGCAGCGTTTCACATTGGCATGTTTCAAAGAACCAACATTGGTGTTCACAAAGGGGTATTCGTACAATATAGGTATAAATAAAAAGATAAAAGAAAGAATAGTACCTCTTTAGGGCTTCGGAACCAAAAAATTTCGCGGGCCTGCGTTTGTTCCAGTTGGAGTCAACACGCGCGGGCCCACGTTCAACCAAGGCCTATATTCCACAGAGTAAAACCATATAGACTTTGACGTGTTATGGTATTGTTTTTAACTCGGCCACCATTACTGTCAAATCAAAAAGAGGTATCTTAACGTTGACAATACACTTCAAAGGTAATATGGTTTTACCAAGTAGAATACAGACCCTGCGCTGTTTCTGACGAGGGGCTATTGTCACGCAGCACTCGCAATCGCAATTGTTTTCATTTTGAAAATAGAAGGCTTGTCTACGAATAAAATGAAAACAATTGTTCCACTTTGAAGTCGATTGCGATTGCCAGCGCGTTAGGCAATAGGCCAAGATAGAGTTTATACTGAACGAAAAGTTAGATAAAATAAAAAAAAAATGGTGGCCGCGCCGCGCCTCTAATTAATAGAATAGGTACTCCAGATAACTAACTAATGTGAAGATAACAATATTTTGCGTAGTTAATGCAGTCGATAGACACAAATCAGAATTGTTTACTAATCGCAAATTATATCGGTAATCAGCAATATAATAATAAAGGGGGATTACCTTTCAAATAATAAACATTAATATTTAGGTCAGTAGAGTATCGCGCACTTGTGAATAATGTACTTATTTAATACATTTCACTTAATGCCATAGAGGAATGTCAAGTAGGCTGTATAAGTAATTTATAATATTCCGTAATAAAGGCTATTCATTGTTACTTGTACTCATAAGTGTTGATTCTAGGTAAAGCATTATCTTGATTGTTACACGTGACGTGCAACTAGCTAATATTATTAATATTTGAATTAGTTTCGCAGTTCCAATATATCTGCTTCACTTTCAGGCGATATTCTTTTTTTAATTGTCAATGGTCAGTGTTTGTAGTCAACAGATAGCGTCATTTGCGAGGTTAATGCATTTTTTTAAATCATACACAGTAATACTAAAAAGTAAGTTACATTTAGTTTAGTTTAGTTTATTATTTTTATTAATGTAATATTATAATATTAATTGCATTGCATGTCAAAAAATACGAAATTACACTGAAATCGTCAAACATAAATACTAATAAGTAATCAAAGAATACAAAAATAAATATTAATTAATAATTATAACAACAACAATTACACATATCTAATAAATGGATATTTCAAAGTAATAAAGGAATACGTAATAAATATTAAAAGTATCATAAATGAAATCATTACAAAATGTAAGGCGAATAACATTAAATTAAAAATAATGATCAGGAGAATCAACACAACGAGGTCTCTACGTCAAATGCCTAACTAGGATAATTTAAAGGATCAATACCATTTAAGAGTTACAGCTCTGAAAGAAGAGTCGTAATAATTAGACGCTGCTAAAGTCGCGGACACTAGCTAGTCAACAAATCCTGAAACCTTGGTGGGCGCTATCTCACCCGACGCACTCTACATACTCCCCGATAACTCGAACAGAAACAACGCCACTGGAACGCTTATTTCCGATAACAATTTGTAAGGAAATGTATTGGACTTTGTAAACACGATTTCGCCGTCGATGCTCAATCAGATAAGAAACGCTGCAGCGACTTCGTTCAGAAATGCGAATGCGGTTTCAATGCGCGCTTGTGATGTTTATGCTTTTGATTTGCTATGTTTTATTAACTTAACACGTTTATTCTTCTTAGGTAATATTTAAGGAGTAAATAGTGAATAGCTATAACGAAACTTAGTTGTAGTTTTTGCACTGAAGCGTTATCGGGGATTTATTACGTGAAGTTGGGTTTGCGCAAAAGGCCATGTTTTTCTCCCGCTCGCAGTATAAGTGCAATGTAATGTCCAATTTTGTAAAATAAGCATCAACAGCTTATTTTACAAAATTGGACATTACATTGCACTCAGACGCAGCCGCTAACACTTTCAGGCCGCATTTCACCACACAACTGGAATAAGACTTACTCCGAGATTAGTCAGTACAAATTCGGCGTTTACTCGAGGTATAAGACCTTATTCCAGTTTGGTCGATTGAAACCTCGGTGTATTTGCAGCTTTGGATTATGATTTTTTCATTTTATTTTACTCTAGTTTCTGCTATTCTCTTTTCAATTTTTCATTAAGTTTTATTCAATTGGTTTCTAAAAATTAAGCACAAAAAAGAACATACATAAATCTAATGATGTTGAATTCTTATTGTGCAAACTGCAAAAATGAAAAATAAAACCATTTTAACCAGACATAAAATCTTATAACTTCATATTCGAACTTTTGTTCATTTAAAATGGGTTTCACTTTTTCAATTGATTTCTAATAAGTAAATAAAGTTTGTGTTGTACTTAGATAAAAACCAAGTGCTGCGCATAGTTTAAGAATGATGTGTGTTTTATGAAATCAAATGAAAAATACTGCAGAACTAAATAGTAGCAAACGTTGGTTGGTGTTAGCGGCAGTATTGCAGACATGGACAAAGTGAGCGCATAGGCTACATGGACATTGCGGTGTGAACCGTGTGAACTAAGACGGAGTGGTTAGCTATACTACTTTAGCAGCGGTTCTGTCGTAACCTCCAAAACACAATGCTGCTTAGTAGTAAGCATAGTGGGTAAGATGGCAGTAGCATGCGCACAAGCCCTATATACTCGTATAAAATGACTTGCCTAAGGACCGTATTAAAAACTGATGTCAAGTCTCAAGTCAAGATTATGTCAAAGATGTCAGTTTTCTCTGGTTTGACGTTAACTTTGACGTGTCTTGTGAGGGGCGTATCAACAAGGAAGAGTTTATTAATACGGCCCTTAGTAATTGAAATATCAAAACTATTTTCAACTTGATATGAATTACGAAATAAGGAAGTTCAATAATCGGACACGAATGTTTCGATCGCTATCTGTTACCTATGTATACGCGTTTATAATCGGAAACGCTTGAGACACACCGAGATTATTTTCCATGTTAATCACCATATCAGCCTATTATCAACTCGATATGGAATAAGTACTTCCTTTCCTCGGTAAGTATTCAATGATAGGATCGGAATGTAAGTACGAGGAGGTAAATGAGTTTAAGTGACAGCCTATTTTGTCGAAAATTAGGGCCTGGTAAGAGTACTTATACCTGAATTTGAAGTGAGTCACGCCTTGTTAGTAATTCAGAACTGGTTCATGTTTTTAAGGCCTCTATTCCACTTCGTTTTAGCCTATATTGCTTGTGTATCGCAATCATATCGTTAAAGTTGTGATTGTTTAAAATCACTTGACAGTAAGAGCTACTATAACTACAGCATAACGATTTAAATAAAGAAGCGAGATGGCCTAAAATAAAATGGATAAAGCCTGTGAGCTATAATAAAACGTGTAAACAGGTAACTTCGTTTCTGTGCCAAATTTCTACGTCCGGGATTTGATCCAGATTTAGTAAGCATGGCTCTTTCGATTTCTAGCTGTGCAATGTTAAGGTAGTGGACAAACCAAACGGTGACGGCTATTGACGACTCTGCAAGAAAAAGTACATACATACATAGGTACATACATAAGCTCACGCCTTTATTCCCAGAGTGGGGTAGGCAGAGCTACAGAATTACTAACAAGTCTAAAAACTACAGAAAAAAAAGAAAAAGTACAGTCAACGAAATTGCTCTCTTAAAAATGTAGTAAGTAGGTAAATTAATCGTGAATTCAAACCCTTGTCGATTTGAATTACCAATTAGGTACAAAAAAAAACATAAGAACATGGAAATAAAATGGAAAAAAATGGAATGGAATGGATGGTGGAAATTTCCATCGGCATGCTTTCTAATTCCGTATGACCGACAATATACTGCAAAAGTTTCGTTTTTTAAATCCCCTCCTTTGGGTAGAACCGGCGTTAGTACAGTCCAAGGCTAATACATACAAATAAATCTTAGTTCTCAGACAGTTAAAGAAATCCACTGTAAGTTATTCCGATACTCTGTAGGATTTCGTGAGTTATGGTAAATACAGAGTCCTTGAACTACTTTGAAATGTAAAACAACTTGCGCCAAAATTCAAGTGCACTGCGTTGTATAATATTCTAGTTTTCTAACATTATTACTTGATTCTCCATATTTCTGTAACTCATACTTACTCATAGGTACTCATTTATTAATAACTAGAGGAAGCCCGCGACTTCGTACGCGTAGAATAAATTTCTCGCTATTTCTTCCCGTTGGGGGTTGATTTTCGGAAACAATCATTTTTAGTTCACCCCTAGGGTACCCAAGCAATACTCCCTCAAAATTTCAAGCCCTTAGGGCCGGCGGTTTAGAGTGTGCATTGTCTATTAGTCGGGTGTCCCACGGAATCCCTAATAACGTTTGTCCTACCGCATCGTTTGTCCGAATTTTCATTTGTCCTAAACTGGTTTTCAGCTGAGTGAGACAACTTTTTAAGTTCTGAAAAATACCTGCGGTTAGGTTAGGTTAGGGTTGTATTATAAACAACACTAAAATGATTTAAAATTCAGCCGGAAATGGCTTAAGGATAATAAAAATTCGGACAAATGATGCTTTAGGACAAGTGACTATCACGGTACTGTTTGATATTTCGCTTTACGTTTTGGTAGCCTTTAGCCAATGTGGAGTCCGGCTCCGACTAGACCGGTTTTTTCGTTATTTGTATTAAATTAAGTTTGTACAACCGTGTTGTTCTCTTACAAGGAAAACTAACCTCAGCCAACATAATTCAACCTATGGGTACGTTAAACTCGTGTGGTTGTACGGGTCTTCGCCCTTGGGTTGCCTAAGGGTAAGGTTGACAGACGGGTCTATATCGAATGGCATACAATTATTAGTCCTATCGTTGTGTCGCATAACGTCTTTTGTCCTAATAACGTGTGGCATACACTTTGTTCCGCATATTTTTGATTGTCCGACATTGTTGCTCCTATTATCGTTTGTCCTAAATATTATTTGTCCTATCGTTTGATGTGGCTAAGATTCAACTGTCGAATGATTGATGTGCATAATTGTAATATTCCTAATATTTAATGTGCTAAAATTGTTTTGACTACATGTCATTAAGCATAAATCTTTTTAGCAATCAGAGTTAAAAGTTGACGCCTAGCAAAACCCAAAAATAACCTATTTCTGATTATATATAAAAAAAATATTTATTTACAAACCTAACCTTGTCAAACTTGTTGGTTCTGGCGTATCGCTCGCTCGTTAGGGTCACAGTTCTACCTAACACTCCTCCTCGCTTCGCTCGTCGTCGTACCTAACCTAACCGAAATCTGACCTGCCTGAAGGTAGAATACGTAACGATTCTGACTTCACGCCTACCATAGTTAAGTTTAGGTTCTGTAATTGTAGCCAGTTTAATAATAGGCAAAATAATTATTAGGACAATTCATGTTAGGAATATTATGCTTTAGGTAATTAGACTTTAGAGTTATCAATATTAGGACAAACTTGCTTTAGGACGTTAAATGAGTATGCGCAAAAATTATTAGGACAAACGAGTAGTATGCCATTCAACAGTATGCCAAACATTCTCGGCCAAACATTTTTAGGACAAAAAACGTTATGCGATACGACAAGCGCCCTTGACAGACATATTTAAGCGTAGATCGAAACTCCCGCGTCCTGAAAATTAGAAAAATGTACCTAATCTCTATGATCATCACTTCAAGAGTTCTTCTACACGTAGTACTTATATTACACGTATTTTAGTATGTTTGAGCGTATAGTACATAGTATGATTATTGATTGTACAGCGTTCCGTGAGTCAATGAGACTGCACTGGCTGAAACTCAGCGCTTTAGATATCTGAGTGTTGAGTTTAGTGATCTGCTCAGCAAGTGTCTGATTCACAGCCGCAAGGACACACACTCCATGCTGTTCTTGTCATATTGATGTAGTGTGTAGTGAAAAAAATGATTTTTTTTTCCTTTCATTGTTACTCTCAAACCAAAGTAAGAAACAGTTACCGACAAATCCCTCTTACAGTACCCTAAAAACCTGTTGAATGATATATAACTTGTATACCTGCAACTATGATGTGACTGTCGACGTCAAACAATCGAGAGTCAACACTCCAAGGAGCGATGACTCGGTGCGCGCGCGCCGGCGCTGGAATTCCGGAGATTTTCAATATGGAGGCTGCTTTTAAATCGATTACTATTTGAAACAAAAGAAGAATAATTCGGAGTCAATTGTCATTGTAGGATGAAAGAAAAAAGATTTCCTAATGGATTACTTTTTATTGTACTTATATATGTAAGTATATCAAAAATTCTACCCTAAATTTAAACAAATACACTGCCGCCCTCATTACTATTATTGTGTTTTCTAATAAACAAAAGTATTTTCTTAAAATTGGACGGTGTGTTTTTGTATTACACATGAAAACACAACTTGTAGGGTATATCACATATTTTAATAACATTTAACCCTTGAGTTATCAACTTAACGGAAAAAAGTGGCCAGCTTTTCCCGTTAAGCTGACTACTCAAAGGGTAATTGTTATTCAAGTTTGTTACGTATCCTATAAATTGTGTTTTTACTTGCGCTTTAAAAACGCATTGTCTGATTCCAAGGAAATTCTTTGGTTCATTAGAAAATACAATAATAATAACGAGGGCGCCACTGGACGGTCGACATTTGCTCGTTGCAGTCTTAAACCATGCCCGAGTGAACAGCGATTAACGAATTTTACCTACACAGGTTAAAACCTAGAAATCTTTAAATATCAATGAACCTTTTCTTTTATCAACATTTTGTTTTCGTCTGAGATTATGTATGTAACTCTTAAAATCTACATAATATTCGAAATCATAGATAAACATATACATTCCTCGCATGCCGCGGCGCGTACGTTCATATTTCACGCTATAAAAGTTATAAAAACAAACATGAATAATTTTAGGCAAATGATGCATTTACGGAGGAGTTATGCTCTCCGCTGTGATAATGCCGCAATCAGTAGATTACCGTCGCGTCGCCTTCACGTACACCTCTGGTCGTATTCTCTATCATGAACCATGGAAAGCTGAGCCCTGGACTAGTGACCAATTACCTGAAAGCGGAGATCAAATTAAATCAAACCTTTATTTTGGGCATTGAGGCTTATATTTACACGTAGGTGTAAGTTTTTTAAACCTTTCCATGCTTGTACTCAATTTTTAAATAGACTACAGGGTTCTTCGAAACAAATTTTCGTATCTTGAAATAAATTTATTGCCCATCATGTGGGCTTTGGTCATGGCCGTGTCAGTTCATAGCTCTAATACCTAATGATGTAAAATCATGTCCTTTATTTTGATTTAAATGGTCAAGGTGGAAAAGACCAAAAAAAACAAAATCTGTCACTTTTGTAGAAAATAAAACTGGTCGAAGATTTATATTGATAATAATTAGGAATGGAAATAACAGGCCAGAATAACGTTTAAGTATTTAATAAAAGTTTCGTACAAAAAACGTAGTCATTATGCGATAGACCACAGAGAGCCAAAAGAAACTCAAGTGTTGCCAACCTATTACCTTTTTTTTTAAATCCTACAATAATTATTTAAATAACTATACTTGTTTATATACTTCATTAGTGATATAAAGAAAGTAAAAGTTGTAATATGTTTTTAAACCAACCGTTGCTTAATTTCTAAACATAAACTAAGTATTTATCTTTCTCCAAACAATAAAACGCATCTCCGTGAGTTTTATTATAGATCGCACGCGGCTTAAATTGAATAAATTACCGTCGAAGCGCATTATATTGTTTTATTAGTATGAAAGTTCGTGAGTTTTCGTTATTATCATAAAGTTCAGTGAATGACGAAACTTTTTGTGGATCGATAGATCTTACACCCGCTCGATAAAGTCACGTGATGCGTTAACGCGACTGGAATTATCGAAAACAATAAATTTAACAATGGACAGAAACATGGTGTAAGATGGTAAGTAATCTAATAAAAACAATGACAAACTGATGTTAATAATTCATGTTATTGATATCATTGTTTCGGAGCTGACGGTTTAGCGTATGAATATCTTCATAAACCCGTCGGAGGCAAAGGGAAGGAAATTATAGGAAAGCTGCATTCTAGCATCAATTAATGACGGAAATACGAGTATATATATAATGTAAACACCTCACCCTTAGACACACGATTGAGAACTTAACATGTTATAACGAATTGATGCAAAAATAACTGTCGACTTTCGGCAGCATGGTTCTTTGGGGGCTTAACTATTAAAAGCCGTAGTTCTACATTATCACAGTGTTTCATGTACCAGCAAATGTGAACACTTGGGATACCGTTGGGTACTAGGGACAGTGTGTGTTTAAAAATTATGCTGGCAACACTGAGCTATGGTTTAGACTTGTATAGTCCGTCGGTCACCGGAACGCGTTGGGGCTAATTGGGGTGTAATTTCTAAAAGTAACCCACACTGTCCCATCCCAATAATCCACGTTTGGCGATACTGTGTAATGTGTGATGTAATGCCAGTGTTTCTAACTTTCATACAAAATATACCTAATATCGATGTCTGAGCACAGAATGTGTTGACACAGCCACACACAGTTGTAATGCGCATATTGTGTTAAAAACTTCTGAAGTTACATTTTACAAAACGTTTCTCAATACTGGCCGGCCCACAGTGGTTTATTGAGATTTTACTGATCTTTAATATCACTATAAATGTTTAATTTATTACACACTCACTAATACGCCATTTCATTCACTTTATAGCGTTTGTCACAAAATTTATTTCCATAGATCCATCTAATAGTAATTCGAATTAGTTGTATGTGAATATGGGACTTTACTACCTACGTCTGCGATATAAAATTTCATATTCAATGTAATAACAATATAAACGTTTTGGTGATGAGGGATTGTTGTCGCAAACGTTGGGTTCCGCTAAATATAAATAATGTAACTAGAGGAAGTCTGCGACTTCGTACAGTCACCGTCATAAATAAGTGATGATTTCTATACCTTGTCGCTTTCAATCGTTTGACAATTTCGTATGACATTTCAAACACGACGTTAAAGTGACTAGGTTCATAAATGATAACTTATTTATGCCGGTGACTGTACGTGTAGAATTAATTTCTCGCTTCTCATGCTTTTAATTTTTTAACAATTTGTTGATAAAATTTTTGCATTAACTATAGCAGCAGCAATAGTTACAGAAGAACCTAACGCTTCACCGGATTTAGGACCGTGTCAAATTTCGTCAATGACTGGGTCTGCTTGGAGATATACCTTGTTTGTATGGTACTCTTTATTGGTCCGGTTCGGACTTTTGCTAAATAATATAGAATTGTGCTAGGTACTACTTTTTAAGTCCTTAGATTACTTACAAAAAGTTTAATCACTATATTTTGGGTGGTGCTGTACGGTCACGAGCGTTAATTTGGGACCCATTTCAAGAAAAATATGCTTGAAGTCGTCAATGTCATTAGGGATGTCAAGACATTTGAAAATTTCGGGAAACTCAACGTTATTGTTGTAGAATGTCAGATTGACTTTGGACCTAAGGTGGGTTCCAAATTAAATCTCGTGACTGTACCGGTGATTTGGGGTCAGGAATACCTAAATATCATAAGGTATTTTCTATTGTTACAGTTTTTATAGTTCCAAGAGTTGCCTAGAGGTGAACCTTTAAGATCCTGCACATACGGATCCCTAAAACGAACTATTTTGTCCCTACTTGTCTGACTAGACAGCAACTGTTTAACATAAGTCGGTTGTCGGCGTTCGATGTTTTATCGAATTTATACCGCGTCTGCGAAAGAGATGTATTTTAGTTATAAGACGAAGCTACAACTGTCGTTGGCATTTTCCGTTCATTCTTCAAGAACGTTCCTATGTATTATTTTTATCCTTTATTTATTAAGTATTAGTATTAGTTATGTATTAGTTTTAACTTATACTTTTACCTAAAATAGATGTTTAAAAAGGGGCACTTAAATTTTTATTGGCGTTTTTACATCAACCTAGATCTATAAAGAAAATCGAAACCTACAATTGCTTAATAATTTTTTTGTATTCATATCACCGACGTGTTGTTTTTAATATAATAGAAATAAAAAAATATAAAGAACAAACATATTACATGAAGTAACTTTGAAATGGTTTACATTAGTTTATTTCGTTATTTGTCACTCCTCGCGATGGCGCTTACACGTATACTAACAAAACAGCGATCGTTAACTGAGTAAAGATAAATAAATTGTGCGTACATTTTTAAAATCACCCTGTATGTTGTTGTTATGCATGTGATATGACAGTTTTCAATAAAAAGGTCGAAGCGCAGTTTTCACCAGATCCAACTCTGGAATTTTCAGCTTCAATATAAAAATAAATCTTGAAACGGAATGCCATTGTCAGGTACAGTCGAAGTCATAAATATGTTTACACTTTAGTACCTTGTCACTTTAATCGCTCTGACAATTTCATATGACAGTTTAAACATGACGTTAAATAGACAAGGTACTAAAGTGTAAACATATTTTTGACTTCAACTGTACCTTATGCGATGTAATAAATGCTAGTATTATCCTAAAGTACATTGATTAACTGAGAGGATACCATTGCCCACATTGTTACGATAATTAAAAACATTAATTAAGGGGAAACATGACAAGTTTTCACCGTCTACGTCTACACTCAAGAGCAGTGAAAACGGGCCACTATACAAATAAATTCACGTACAAAATGACCCGTTTTTATTGCTTTAAGTAAGTATATTTCAGGTTCTTGGGCCGTAAAGTGCGTAAAGTCTGGCATATTATGTTCAGGATGAAAAACTAGTTTCCGGTAGAAACTGCTTTTACCTTAAGGTTATATTATGACAACTCAATGAAGGCTTCATTTATTTACTTTGTGTTTGGAGTGTTGCAAGCTTGATACATTGTTCCTAAAGCGTTCTGTCACTAAGAAATCAATAGGGAATATTCACGACCTTTTACACAGCTTCAATAAAAAAAAAAGAAGATATAAGCTAGCAAAAAATTGTTCCTATCTCTTTCTAGCTAAATCGTATTTAACATGGAGTTTATTTGGCCGACGTGTCACATGACGTCACACGGCATATCGGATCTCACGTTCTAATCGCTGTCTAATTACCAGTTTAAAATGCTTGTATCATCAGTATTTAATAGCCACTTTTAATTTTAATTTCACTTTTGGTCATCTCTTTTACTGTTTTTGTATATTTTGTTTAGATATGCGATTTAAAAATTCAATGCATATACCCTATTGGCATATCGCTCTTCCATGGAGTTGTAATACAAATAGTATAGACCGTTCGACATATACATTTGAAATTTGACGTAAATCCCATATTAGTTTTGTATACAACTACATGCAAGAGGGGTTTTACTTAAGTTTTATATTTACCTATATACCTATGTATGTAACGTTGTACACCGAAACCAAGCTTAATGTTAGCTTCACTCTCATGTAGGTAAGGCTATAAATTTTACTTACGATATTGTCTGTGGAATAGTTGCCACCCGGCACGCGGCAGCTGCTTTATGAGGACATCCTAATTATTAAATAAAATCCGACCTAAAAATCCACATTTAGAGCATGAGACTAGTATTTACTTAAATAGAAATAAGTACAAATGGCGCCCCTAATACCTCATGATATTGATGTAGGTAAGAGAAATGCTAGATTAGATCTGGATAAATAATCTTGCTTTGCAATTGCGTGCCTAATTTAAATAAATATATCAGTTTTAGTCGTAAAAGTTCAACACTTAGGCTAGAATCTTTTAACCACCTTAAGACTAGTGAGGATTCATCAATCGCTTGTTCTTTAACTCGTTCCAAATAAATAACCATTTCTTAGTTATATTTCCCAATGTAGGTATTAATAAAACCGCGATTAGTTTGGGATTGGAATAGCTGTCAATTCATAAGCACTTTGACGTAAGTATATGGAAGAACCGTCACGTTTAATCCCTTTCTAATCGCGGCTAGAATATCGCAGCTAGAGTTCCGCCATAATTCTGATAACTATACAGAAGTTCTTACATTGAAACTAAACAAACACTTTCTCCGTACTACAAACCGCCGCGACATCTTGTTTTTAAATCAGGAAGTCCCGGCATTATTCAAATGGTGGCCCTTGCCCTAGCTAATCTCTCTATGTTAATTAAAATGTTAACAAAGACTAGAAAAGCGTTACCAGTCTATTCAAATAAACCGGTTTGACGCATGCGCGGTGCGTTCAATTATATTCTATCGAATAAAGGACAAATTATTTGCACATTTTTTAGGGGTCCGTGGTATTGGGGAAGAAGACATCATAACGTTTAGAGATAGAAGTACCTAAAATATTTCGGCAATGACTGCCTAGGATATTGAGGACTGAAGGCCCAGTGGCGTTATCATGTACCTAATGCTATGGCTACAAAATTGCGGAGAAGAATATCGACGAACATTTTTCTTTTAACATTGCCGTATTATCTAAATATATAAAAAAAAGTGAAAGACTGACATATCAACGCACAGCCCAAACCGCTGGGTCTAGAGATTCCAGATTTGGCAGTTAGGTTTTTTATGAGGTCTACGGGTGCACTAAAATTTATTTTCCGAAATTGTGACACCAAAGGGAAGTAATAGGGGGAGTAGCGGGAAACTAATTCTAGTAATATATAAAAAAGAATCTGTGGGACTATTATGACGTATCTGTGCAATTCATTTTACGCTGAGTGAAAAGGACAGAGTTATGTAACTGCTGTATTTCCGTCCTTTACGCTCACCGTTAAATGAACTGCATAGCTATGTCATAACCCCCCTGACTGGCTGACTGATCGATCTACGTACAGCTGAAACCGGTGAACCTAGAGCTTGAAATTTACAGGGAATATTCCTAGGGGTGCACTAAGAAGGGATTTTTGGAAAGTCATCCCCTTAAGGATAAAAACAGAGTAGTGGGAAATAATTCTACACGTAAGAAGTAGGTCTCCTCTAGATCTCCACGATGGTGCAGCGCAGCAAAACTTAAACTAGACACCACTTCGCGCTCTCATTGATTTATGTACCTTTTCGTGTAGCATATAAGCATTATATTATTTTCCACATATGTATCTTAAAAATCGTCTCGCGTCGCGTCGTGGTGTGACCCTGACGTTTTAATATCCTCAATAAAGGAGACGCAAAGCAACTATTTCATTCTCCAACACAACCGCTAAAAACTTGTTCGGTGGCAAACAAAGATTCTAAGCCAAACAAGATATAAAAGCATATAAAAGAAAAGCCGGTAATATATTTAACTGGTCGGTCCAACATACTTGTCTCTCAAGACTCACCAATACTGGTACCTAATGATACTGTTTATAGAGTGGGGTCTCCAGTCACTAGTATTTTCAAACATACTCAATGATCACATTTGGGTTCATCAGGGTTCCATACTGGGTCCGCTCCTTTTTGGCATATTAACCAATGACTTGACTTCAGTTCTTCAGTCGGCCAGGTGCTTACTCTATGCTGATGACTTAAAGTTGATTTATGGTGTACAGGGGATCGCTGATTGTGCTTCACTTCAGAATGACATTGACAGTGTTTACCAGTGGAGCTGCAATAATAGACTTGCTTTTAATGTGGCCAAATGTGCGGTCATAAGTTTTAGTAGAGCTCGCGTTCCACTGCTACATAATTACTTTTTAGGTTCCGAATCGATAGTTCGCGTCAACACCATTCGGGATCTTGGCGTCATCCTTGACTCCCACCTAAACTTTCATGACCACATGAACGCGTTGACGCTAAACAGCCACAAAAGATTGGGCTTTGTTTTAAGAAACGCTAGGGATTTTCGTGACTCCAAAGCCATAAAGCTTCTGTACACGGCTCTGGTCCGAAGTAAACTTGAAGCGGCCTCTGCTATTTGGAACCCCTACGAGGCAACTTACGTGTTGCTCCTGGAGAGAGTCCAAAAAGTATTCTTACGTTTTTTGTATAAGAAAATGTTTGGTTATTACCCTTTTCTATACCCTACGAAGTTTCTCCTAGGTGCTTTGGGCTTCAACTCTCTGGAGGTCAGGCGTAACGTCCGGCTTCTCACTCTAACCACCGAAATCTTGCGGGGGGAGCCTGGGTGTGCTGAATTGGCAGCACAACTTCTGCGTCTATCGGTTCCTTCACGATCTAGAATCGATTTTCGGCCTCGTATTCGCCATCTGCTGGCAGTTCCGACGTGTCGTACTGTGTTTCGCAGGAATTCTCCTTTGGTCCGTGCCTTGCACCTTTTAAACGGGCTTCTCGCATATGCCCCAGAGCGGGATGTATTTGCTAGCGGATGGGCTGCACTGCGAGATGAATGTTTGAGGTACTGCGAGAGTATGGATGTGCGTGTGTCGTCAATTCCTTAATTTGATATTGCTATTCTATTTTCATTGTATTTTATTGCAATTTTCGGTATTTGTAAGTATCTATAATTTCACAGTGCCTTGGTTTTGTTATACTGTTATACTGTGCAATTACTTTGTAAGAATAAATAAATTTGTATCTCCCAATTATTATTTTATCTTTTCATAACTGTATCTCCCAATTATTATTTTACCTTTTCATAATTGTATATCCCAATTATTATTTACATACATACATACATTAAATCACGCCTGTTTCCCAGAGGGGTAGGCATAGGGGTATCTTGACAAATTTCTTTCGCTTCTTCCACATTCATACATCGAGTCATGCACGCACGTCGGTTTCGGGTACTTAAGATTTTTTATTTTTATCCTTTATTATTTTCTTTTCACGAATCGCATATACCGAACCTTCCGAATAATAAAGCTCGCTCAAATATCTCCAAAACGTTGTCTGAGAACTAAATTGACATACAGCTGGATAATATTTTAGTATGCTTTGCATTAAAAATGTTTCTCTCTGGTTTTTGCTACACCCACTGATACTAATCTCGATAAACCACTTAGTTTGCAAGCAAGTTATTTATATTTCGCTGACTTCTATAAACCCTTGAGCCTGCGAGACTCGAAATGATTTGGACTGATCTCTATTATCTAATGCCATGTACGATTCTAACCAGTCAGCGTTTTTTAAATTAAAAATACGATGGTTATACAGGATGATTTTTAAATAATGAACTCACTCTTATAACTCAGTTCATTATTTCCAACTTCCATAGACGAGCTTGCACGTGTTGTACGAAAAAGTCTTTAGTTCACGGTTACAACACAAAAAGTAAGTGCCTTAGTGTTTCTGATTTGAAAAATTACTATATTCATGTAGATGTAATCATTAACGAAGTTGGTAGACTGAGTTACATACGAATACCATTTCAAATTCAGTCTGTTAGTCACTTTAATGCGACTCCGTGAAAGTTTTGACTTTGAAAAAACAAGTTAGACAAGGAATTGCAACATGACTTCATATGCGAGTAGGTACATACAAAGTCCTAATAATTGCAGTTGAATATTAAATAGTAATCGCAAGTATTATAACGTGATTATTTAAATATTGACTTTTAAATCGATAGCAGGTAGAGTAGAGCGCGGCATAGTCGATCATTACATTAATTCAATTTTCAAATACGTAGGTTATAACTTGCTATACTTATTATTTTGTCCAATAGTTCATTTTAACAACTCCTAAAATAATTAACCTATAGAAAAGTTAAAACTTTATTGTGGACTGGCAACATAATAGCTATGTTACAGTTATCCTTTAATATTTACGTCAAGTTCTGGAACACCCTGTACATCAAAAACGGTTAAATTTTTCAGAAGTTCGACGTGGAACGTCAGAAGTGGAACGTCTAATTTTTGATCATCCTCATCCGACATATTTACATACGTACATGACAGTACATGTATTATGTTCATAATTATACAACGTGTTACAAAATACCCCGTAAAAAATATAATAAATTATCAAAGCCAAAAATATTGTCAACCCTAGTAAGCTGTCATGTCAGGGAACCGGAGTTAGCATAGATTATTTTAACAGAGAGGCCTACCTACCAATTCAGTAATTATCAACTTTAATGGTTTTAAAGTCAAGCGAGGTTGTGCATTGAACAAAGCGGAGCTCACTGTGAGCCGTTCCTGTAAATTTGACGTTCATTACGGTTTACATTAGGTTTCTGCGTTAGGTAAGGTCTTTTAAAATCTTCCAAAACTCGACTTGTAACATCTATCTAATCGAATTCTGTACATTTTGTTAGTATCTCTCTTGATCGTTTCACGCATTAGGTAAAAATGTACATAAACGTTCTGCTTAGTTTACTCTTTAATTTTACTGAAATAGGGTTTGCACATCAATGAAAATAATAATGGTTTTATTTTTTTTGCCGGTAAGTCATACGGTGATAGTACGGTTCTCAAATATTGTAAATGGACTTATTATAAGGCACCATTAAACCCCCTTTCGGCTTTACGGGTATTTTTGTAACACCTTGTATACATAGACTGTTTAACTTTCCACCCATCTTTTACTTTTACGGAGTCGGATAAAAAGGTAAGTACATGGATAGCACTTTGGTACATCAACAAGGTATCCTATATTGCTCATTTGTGAACATTAACTGGAGTGTAATCGGTTCTCTCAAGATGGCTGCTACCGGAAGTGCGATACGAGACCGGAAGCTGGACGTTATGTCAGGTCCAATGGACAGATAGCTCCGGATAGGTGTTGCTATGAGGGAAATAGGTCGTTACGTAAACTCATTAGGGTGCCGCTGCTTAGTTAAGAACTTACCAAAAATAAATATGTTGTTTACTTCTAACCCTCTTACTTACTCGTATATATGGAATAAACTATTCCAAGCTTATTGTACGTGTATAAGTAAGGGGGTAAAACATTATTGTTACCGTAAAGGAAAAGCAATAACGAATAGAATAAGCAAGAGCCTTATTCTACTTGTTTACTTACTACAACAAAGCTGCCATTACTGTCAAGTTAATAAGAGCTATCATAACGTTGGCAATACGATGGCATGTCATAAGGATTTACGTATACCCCGAATAGAACAGAGCCCCAGTAAAAGCGTTAATTGTTCAGATTCTAGTCGTTCATATGGTGATAGCTCTCCTGTGTTACAAATGTTACCTAACGATCTGAAGATCTGGGTATCTTAGTAAAAGAACAGGGCCTCTCTTCTAGGCGGGAAAAGTCATATTGTCTTTGCATTGTTATCGTATGACAACATTTTGATAGCGCTTATTTACTTGACAGAAATGGTGACAGATTTATAAATCCTATTTACCTTTCATGCCGGAAAATTAAATAGCTCCTGAGGGAACGATATTCGAAATCTACGCGGACGAAGTCGCGGGCAGAAGCTAGTAAAACCATAGACGTCAAAGACAATATAGTTTTAGCGTGTTGAATAGAGACCCAGTTCGAAGTATCAGAAACCAGTCAGTAGAAAAAATATATTGATTATTTATTAAAAAAAAGTACTAATGGCAAACTGAAATGAAGTATACAGTGTGTTACCAGCACCCTGGCTTTTTTTAAAGTACGTTAAAATAACGTATATCTGTAACGTAACTATGACATTAATTTGATTAATAAACAAATTTTCAGGCTTTGTTAACTTTCTAACAAAAATTTAATTGCCAGCAATGTAAAGCACAGCAATTTGACAAGTGTAATTTGACAGTCGTCGGTTACTTTGATTATTATGATCTGCCCCCGTACCACGACATGCCTTGTACCAAGCAACAGCGATACTGATAACGATGAACACGCAGCACATGCACTACATTGAAAATGGACAGTATCTAAGAAAATTAATTGTGAAGTTGTTTTAATTATTTTTTAATTGATAATACTTGCAAAGAATTGCTAAAGCAACATATTATCGGTAGTTTTAATAAATGCCCGCATGCCGGTAACACACTGTATATTATTTTTAGTGACGCGGTATTTGAGGCGTATAGAAATACTCTGTTCTTTTCTTTGACATATTCACGTCAAAGGTCCTATGATAATGTCAAACGCGATCAAAATTGTAGTCAATAGATCAATAAAAATGTCAGTTATAAAATGACACTGCAACTGTTACAACTAACACCAGAAAATAAACGCTCAGCAATAAATGTTTTCATACAAATTGATAACTTGAATAGCACACAACGGGGTGACATCAATCAAAATATATTTGAAAGGGGATCGCTGTGTGGTGACAATGGCGAATCGATACACTATAATAGAGGGAGGAAATAAAACCAGTATCGCTTCCCGTCTCCCTCTGCTTCCGAACCGCAACTGCTTTGTACACTCGTTTCGTGGGGTCGTACTTTATGTTTTTTTTTTTAGTTGATATGAATTTGCTTTGTAAAAATAATTAAAATAAATCCTGGTTAAGGTGGTATTGGAAATATTTCTTGCGTTTTTGGTTCTGTAAATTTTTGCAAGTGTAAACATAAATTAGACTTTACATCATTTAAAAAATGGCGACAGTACTCGTATTATTTAAGTAAGGACAAGGGGCTAAGTTTGCGGGAAGCCGATGGATTTGGAAGCGACGCAGGACCAGGAAATGATGATGAAAAACGTAGTTATTTTCATGACATGTGTATGTAGAATGTAATCAAAATATTTTCATAATACGTGTCAGATTTACATTGTTTATTGCAAGTAAAAAGAGCTGAAGAAGTCCAGATATCATTTTACCTATAAGAGAATCTAACAAAATAGTACGGTTTCATTCATAAATTGGCGTGCACCCCGATCGATAATTATTCTTAACATATTCAGCGCCAGAAACCCTATACAAGGTCCGTTTTATATGAAAACCGAACAGCTCGGTACTTAAAAATTCACTGCCAAAATCCCATTATAGTCCACGCGGCGTTTTTTCTAGAATCCTTTTATTAATTCATGACAATAATCACTTCGCTTAGAAATCAATTTGTTTTGCATTGCTGGATGATGGATGCGGCACGGGCCCCCTTCATTATCGCGGATTTGGGCGTGAAGGGGGAATGCATATATTAACCCCATGCGCCGGCGCAGCTGTTGGCGCGGCTTGCAAATGTCGCCCAATATTTGCTCAAACTTTTGCGACATTTATAAGTTATGTAAATAATTTAATAAAAGTGTGTATAATAGCTTTATCATACAAGAACTTAATAAAACATTGAATGAGTTAATAAAGCAGTAATAAAGGAATGTAGGGAAGCTGTGTGACTCATTTAAATAATTAAAGTCATTCATTGTAATTAAAACGTTTTTCCTGGATTTGATTGAGATGAATGCATGACACATTTTGAGTAAATACTCAAAATGTGTCACAAATTAACAGTTTCTACGGATAGACTAAATATGGTGTTTACTAATTTCAGCTAATGAATCATTGGTACAGTTGTTCGTAACAAACAGTAGGTTGTTTTTTAAAAGGATTTATTTTAAAACATTATTCGCCTTGACCACAAGCAGATGACACAGTCAATTATATTTATGCCATTGTATTCTTCTTTAAATAAACAATACAGACTAATAATTAATTAATTAAAATGTGAAAGAGAGTTAAGGTAGTATAAAACGTTTTTAAGTGGTAGGTTAGACTGTAATAATTGAAATGAGTGGGCAAATGTCACGTAAATGAAATCAAGTGACGTTGTCCTCTTAAGTTTTTCCATCCATAGCGCTGGATAAGTGTTATTCTACGAAGGTTAAACAGTTTAATTTAAGCACTATTGAAATAATAAATATGCAAATCGGAAAATCATAAAATTTACAAAATTTTCGTCATAAATTTTCGCAGAATGCAACAAAGGACCACCATGTCAATGGGAGCTGTGTTGACTAACCAACAGGATACCTCATGGTTTGTATCTCTTGTAAGATATATCACAATACAGCAATACACATCCACTTTTGGACGTAAATCTCATCCACAGAACTCCAAGGCCTTCTTCAGATTAGATACCTTATAAACCATATGTTTTTTCAGGCAACTTCATATTTATCTTGCTTTCTGAATTATTTTAATCGATTGGTAATAAGTATTAGTGAAAGCTGTTGAGGGAGTAAGTGGATGTTATTCATTAATATTCATTGGAGATAATGTATTTGAACACACTTATTGCTCTTTACTTTCGTCTATAAATAAAATTAATACGAACTTTTCCGATCAAAAACAATTCAGTTCATCTGAGCCATGTTACGGCGAGTTGAAAACAATACGATAACATGTCAAGGGCCATATGGTTTTACCATGTAGAAAAGAGACCCAGTACATTTACCTTTTAAATGGATATTACGTATATGCTATGGCGTTATATAAAATTGAAATTCAAACGAAGGCCTACGAGTAAGTATATAGCTTTATGATTGTTATCAACCTGTTTACAGTCGGCTAAAATTAAAACGCAATCGTTTTGGGCGCCCGCAGGTTGTAAATAATAACGCGAACGATCCCTTATCTGGCGATCTCGTAGTTAAATGGCAGCAGTATCAGATTTCAGTTTATTGCAGCGAAAGGGAGCGAAGTGGATAAAGACATACAACAGGCTTGAAGCGGGCCGGCAGGCTTTTTGCGTTGTATGAGAAAACATAGTCTAAACCAGCTGCGTTAAGATATAATGGGTAATATACGCAAATTCTGCCTTCTGCCACTCTTGTTCTTACTATGCCACGTGAAACACTGAAATGTGCATGACCATATATCATGATATAGATGGAAAATATTATCCATAAGTGCCTTCCATTCGCATACAAACTATTAGGATTAATTCATTTTACTTCATTTGTAAAGCATAACAAATGGTCAAAAAATTTATCATTTATCATAACGTTTATTTGATATAACGTTAATGTCTTACAATGCAATTTAATATAAAATATATCTATTCTAATATTATAGAGAAGTTAGGTCCGATTTTTGTATGTTGGTAGGGGGTATGGTATGGTATCGAACCGACCTTAAACATATTTCACTATTAGAAACCGACATCATCCTTGACTAATATAGGCATTTTTTTATTTTGTTTAAGATAGAGCGAAGCGAAGGCGAGTCGCTTGTTTAGTTATTATTAATAAAATGTATAATGTTACATAATACTTCTCTCAGGTGCCGCGGCGCCGCCGCAATGAATGCTTTATTTGCCTTATAGATCTTGTATAAATCAATAAGGAAAATTAAAGTAAATAAGTAAAGTATAAGTAAATAATTGGTTGGATTTGTTGCTTACCAGCATCTTTTGCACAAGCCAAGTACGTGCGGATATAGTATATGTTTATGTTATAACGTATAATAAATAATTAATCCAAGTGGGCCTACTGTATCCCGTTCTTTGTGCATCGGTAGCCGCGTAGAAGCCGCGTCTGCGAGTGAGATGTCCGCGAGATCGTTTGATTGACGATAATGCTGACTGTTTACAGCTTGTAGTCGTTTACAAGTTATGTAGCGGCTTATGCCAGCCTCGAGGCCATTACCGCCTCGAGAAAGGCTTAATTAATAAGTAGGACTGCATTCTACGCCGTCTCAAACGGCCATTATGAAGTTTTCAGGCTGACGTCTTCTGACTCGTTCATCAAAAATTAATTGGCTTTCCATAGAATTAGCGGGCATTAGTTAAACACTAAAATGCCAATGCCCGGCTCTAAACAGCATTAAAGTGTAATATTTTTATTCATTTGTCTAACAAATTCTGTTCCCTTATGATCGTAAGTGGAGGAACAATAGGTGTTTAGTATGTAAATATCCTGAGGGTCGTAAAAATGCTATCAACCAAGCGAGAAAGCGGACTGGTCTTTGATTCTCAGTGGGAAATTGTTATTTTGATATTTTACACATCTGCGGAATGCACTTTGCGGCACTTGAGAGCGCGCGGCGTGCCAGAGGCTATGATGGCTATGATTATATCGGAATTTGTCGTCGACGTCAACTTAACTTTAAAAACAATAATTTATCCCTACTTCTGTTGTTCACATATTCCCAGTCTCCAACGTTCCTTTTGAAAACAGTATACAGGGTGGTGAAAAAAATTAACTAACGCCTCATGCATTCCTGAAGATAATCGAAACACCCAGGGTGTTTCGATTATCAGGGTGTCTCGGCGATTTTTATTGAGGTTTTTAGTTTATAACGCTTTTTTTTAAATAATGTAATAAAGGTATTATGTAATGTAGTGCGATGTGGACTCGTAGATTAAAAACACTACGACTCTAAGCATGGTCCAATTTTTTTATATTAAGTATCGCAAAAAAAATTCAGCCTTCGTGACCCGAGTGCGTGGTCGTCCTGATCACTATCACCAATTGCTCACATATCGCCAATCAGCAAGTGTTTCCATTTTTGGCCTCCGCGTGATAAATTAATCCCGCGTTTGTGTGTTAAATTTATACAAACTCTATATTTAGAAAAATAAATTGGTAAAGTGTCCAAATCGCATTTTCCGTTAAGTATAGATCTAGGTACGTAGCTGCGTTACTGTTTGGGTCGCCTTGTTTATTAAAGAAATGATACGAGTAGTATAAAGATGTGATATAAAAAAATAATCGTATACACAGACCGACTAATTTTACAGTGAGTGAAGCAACCGCTGTAAACCCTTATTGTTTCTAAGATTTTTTCAAAAAAATAAAAAAATCCTCACTAACGCTTTTTTACATACAGCATGTGCTATAAATATTAAAAATAATATTAACCAACAATTGATTTTGTTTGTAAAATAAACATAAATCACCATAACAGTTGTCCTGTGTATGGATGATTGGCTACAAAGTCGCGGCGTGTTCCAGCGAAGTTGGTGCCACAGTTCCCGCCGGTATCCTGCTCCTGGCGCTTCCTGCCGCACTGTTCCCCTTGCCGCCGCACACATTATACTATTGTATATTATTATTTTTATAATATTCACAGAATTTGACATTCAAACAATAAAAAAAAAGTATTAAACAAAAAAAAGTAAGCTACTCAAATATTAACAGATTTAAATAATAATCAACAATATAAAAAGAGCATCCTCCTTTTATTTCTGTATTTTTAATATTTGTGTAATGCATGCAGATCGCTCCCACCAATCCACCCGCCGTCAAATTACTTGCATAGAGGATGTTCATATTAGTCCTTACGCTTGGCAATTTCAAGATTGCGAACATTCTTGAACCTTCAAACCCAAAAACTGATCTGTGTCGTCGTTTGCCTTCTCCATACCATAAAAATACATAAACAGAAGAAATGTGGCTAGGAGTTTCATAATACATTTCGGTACCAAAAAGAGCACACTCTTGCGCAGCGTACTATGAAATGCGCTCCTTGTTCAGCATAACTAGGTTAGCAATGACATCTCGCCGATAAAACATTCGATGTTCTCACTGTGGCGTAGTTACGCTTTATTTTATAGATACTAAGCAATTGCATATACAGGATGCTCGTTTTTTTAAATCCTTTAATCGGATTTTTGAAATACTTTTTTTGAACACCAAACCAATCAATGACTTGAGGTTTTACTTTTATTTATCAAAAATATTTTAAATGATAATGACAGATATGATTTTTACGTCTATCAATACAGGAAATAAAAAACAGGGAATTTGGCTGTTTCCTAATTAAAACGAGACATCGTTTCATAAAGTTCTAATGAATTCTATTATGGCACTAAAATGATTGGAAACCTTTACGATTGACCTATATCGCCAATCTTAATTTACTTCTCTTTGGCCTAATCATTACCTAACAGAAATGGCCTTAAGACTATAAGGCCGACATCTGTATTCTGGACATTGTATTATAAAACATTTTTTTATTAAAAAACATATCACTAGTGTTAGCGGAACATTCGTATTACCTCTACTTAAAATTACTCAACGTAAAAAAATAAATGGTTTACGATTGTAATACGAACTTACCAATGTATTAACGAAACATGTAACAAAAACTAATGAATGAAATTCCGCACCTCATTTACACAAACCCGGTCGAACAAAAATTTCGGTGACAACAATATTCATTCACTACCCCTAACCCCAAGGTAGACCCGATTAGTCGGTCGACGAGTCGACCCGAGGATAACCTACTAATAAACAAACCATGGTTAATCCAAGAATTATGGTAAAATTAACTGGAAAAATGTAGCCGAGAAAAATTAGTCACGGTTCTAAATATTGGGAATAAAATGTGTTCCTGGATGCGTCATTGGTTGTCAGAGCCGTCGGGCGACGAGTCGGGGCGAAAGTCGGCTGGTCACAGTGCGACCGGCGCGGCTCTACGCCACAGTCTCATCTAAGCCACAGCTATGCGCACATCTTACCCATCATAGCCGAAAATTCCACATTCGGATTCCAGAGTCACGCGTGCCGGCCGACGCGACGCGAAAGTTCCAAATTCGAATTCGAAATTCGCGAAACTTTTTCCGTATTCAATAAATTTTTTGAACATTATTTTTTACTTGACTGTTGCACTGGAGTTGGCGGCAAACGGTAAAGTTTTTAGTTGGTGTATGTAAAAGTGCATTTCGCATACTTTAGAGCGTTTTAACATTTTTTATTTATGTGCTGTATTGTATCGGTGTGCCGAAAGATTCTGTTAATGTGAAGTGGTTTATTTTTTGAGTGCACTTTTGAATTTGGATTTTATTTGCTCCGGATTTTGGGTTGGTTTTTTTTTTATTTTATTTTGTTTTTATTGTTTTGTTGAATTTAAACCTGTGTTCATATTTTGTGTTTATGTGATATTGGGACGGCTTATTTCTGTGTGCATAGGTGGAATAAATATGCTTAATTGTAATTTTGAATATATTATAATTAAGGGAAATTAGTCGTGATAAAAAATATCGGTTCGGAATAAATCACACCCTATATTTGAGAAAAGAATACTCGCGAGTTAGTTTAGCTCGTCAAATAGCAGAGTTGAGTTTAGAGCGATCTCCTACGCTTTCATGTCTCTACGCCCCGCGCCGGTGTGAGAGGCGCGACGTAGCGCGCTAACTAGCGTTTAGGGTACCTGTAAATTTAAAGCACATTTTCGTACAAAAGTGTTGTAATGAAAGAAAAATGTTACGATTTGAATCATCCTATAATGTTGATTTTATGAAGGGTTTGTCTACTTAGCTAGGCTGATTGTTTTTATTAAGCCGTAACTTTTAAATGACAGAGCCACTTTTGATGCATAAAATATGTTTAGATCACAAGTTATTTTTTTTAAGTATGTCTGAAAAAATCATAATCAAGCATTATTCATTATTATGGCTCAATCTAAGGCTGATTCTATAAATTAAAACTGTTATTAAAATTTTATATTGTACGTCATCATTTCATCAATTACATCCGTTCATTTAAATCTAAATAATTTTGTAATGTTTTGCACTAAGGTGATCGTGACAAAAGTAATGTGTGAATAAATAAATAAATAATTTACAGGAAATACTTGTCCTAGTTTACAAAATCATATGAACAAATTACGAGTTAAGTAAGTCATCTGCCGGCGTAAAGTGAAGCAAAAAGTTGAAACAATTAGAATTTTAAAATTGATCTGACATTTGATTGTAATTTTTTTAATGCGGACTTTAAAAATATTGGATAAAATATCAAATAATTTGATACGCACTATTTTATAAATCAAATTTTACTTTACTTTTTGACATAGGCCGCGATATTGTCACCTAGAAAAGCGTAGGTTGCAGGTATTCAGTCTCATGTGAGTGCGCTGTGGTTTTCTTGGAATAGTACCATTTCTTGCTATTGCATCTCTTACGCAGTAGCTACAAGTTAAGCAACTAATAATTATTAATTTATTACCATTGATGACTATTTTTGGCCAGTGACTTTGTCCGCCCTCCCTCAGGGATAAATTTCGAGAAATCTCTCCTAATTGGACGTTTACGTCACTAAAGAAGGCTATACTTAATGAATTACTCGAAATGTTTCAAACATCAGCGGATTGGGGTGTGCTTAATGCACACCTAGCTTAGTGTTTTACGTTTATATTTTTGAACCATTTGAGTAACACTGCAATTCACTTTCGGATTACCGGTAAGAGCATATCGGATCATGCTCAGTTTAGGGTTCCTAAAAAAAATAACTTTACTATTTCCGCAACTTAATTAAATCCAGAAAAAAACCTCTCGCAAAGTCGTTCATCGCTATTACCTCGGGAACTGCTTAAGTACCTTATAGAATAGTCGTAACAAACAAACAATCAGAGGTACTTTTGCATTTATTTAGAGGTATTTTCATTTTTAGTATTTGCAGTTTTGGCTTTAGATGCGTAAGCCTGTCCAAATTGATATACCTATACTTTTCACTAATTGGTCATGTTATTAAGAGTTACCCAATAATACCCAACACTCGGTGTTCTTGGATTAAAGTCAAATTAATTTTACAACTATTATAACTCCTTTTTTTATTTTACCCTGAAATTATGATGATTTTATAATTTAGTTATAGATCCTTGATGCGCTGAACTTATGTATTTTTTTGCTATGTGATTTATACACATTTTGAAAAAAGTGTGTAACACACAGAAAGGCAGAAAGAATAGACCTGTAAGGGTTTCTACATTTACTATGGAACCCTAATAAATCTTTTTTTTAACAATTTGAAACATCCGTCAATCAATTATCACATTTTTTGGCAAAATGATAGAATTATTGTCTAAATTATAAAATGCAAAGCGGAAGTCTAAATACTCACAATTCACAAATAATAATAATACTGGAATAAAAAGTTACGCGGGAAAATAAATTAACAAAAAACCGGCCGAGTGCGAGATAAATACATAACCTGTGGGAATTTAAACTGTCTAGCTATCACAGTCTTCAAGATACAGCCTGGTGACAGACAGACAGATGGACGGACGGACAGTGGAGTCTTAGTGGGTTCCGTTTCTACCCTTTGGGTACGGAACCCAAAGATAATTAGATGTTGTACGTATGGAGATAGCTATAACCCCCAGAAAGGACATAGGGTACTTCTTGATCCGGAATATTGGATAGTTTCTGAGGGAATAGCGAGGAAATCGATACTACCCGGACAAAGCCGCAGACAACAGCAAGTAAATGACCTATTTTCTTAACTCTGTACAGTAATGTTTTTAAAGGTCAGTTTCATTCAAGCTTAAAATTTGACGCAAACGAAATACCCTCACCAAAACTTCCAACCACTTAGTAAATATATTTATCATTGACCAACTCCCACTGGGACTGGCGACATCAAAATAAATAGCTTCCTTAACGACGAATTTTCGCGAAAAATGTTGTAATTCGGACAAGTTTCGCTAGATGCATCCACATCCAGCGAGATTCATGGGAATGGTGTTATTGACTCGGAACTGAACAACATATTTTCCGAAGCTGCAGCGTCTACTTACTCCCGGAAACTTTCAAATTCGAATTGAGCTTAAGTAGCTATAACGATTTTGAAGATAGCACGCTGGCACGGAGAATGCGATTGTTCTACATACAGAACGTCTGTCGTCCTGATCCAAAGTTTGAAACCGAATCGGACCCCTAAACTGCGGAAGGTTAGACGACGTCATCTTCAATTATTTTTCAATGTTATACTTGATGCTATAGAAAACAAAAATTTCGTTTACTTTGCCAACAGCATAAACAATCCAAAATAAGACAACGTGTTACAGGTAGATTCACTAAAGCTGCCACGAATGGACTGAAAAAAAGTAATGTCATCTAATAGTCCTATCACTGTGTGAATGCCATTGAACCGCGGATGTTCGAATTTCAAACCAAAAACCTGTTATTATTTTACACACTAGTATACTTTCGTTCACTCATTCAATCCATTCGTGACACCTCTTGTGAATCGACCTGTACCTTTAAAAGCTTTGGTTCTTTCAATTAAAGACATGTAATCACCATGTGTATTAAACAAACGGATGCATATATAAAACTTCCAACATGTAACCAACCTAAAAGATACCTCATGAAATTCAGAAAATAAGCATCAGAATTACGGGAAAGTATCTACATTTGTAGAAACATATATTTTTCAGATATATCTAGTTAGGAACAGAACTGGTAAACAATTGCAGCGGTTCAAGGAAGCTAGATAAAGTTCTAAGAGGTACGAAAATAGCTTTACGACAGTTTTCAATAATTCGGAGTGCACCGGGGCGTGCGTGAAGGAATAATAAAACGACGCGCGTTAATCGGCCGAACGAAGTGTAGCAAACGCAAAAACGTGAAAAACATGTTCACTAAATGGTGGTGCAAGGTTGTGGCAAATTTTGATGTAATAATATACAACATGTATTAAAATATCAATTTTAAATGCGTACATACTATTTGAGCTACTTTTTTTTTCAGATTTTCTTTACCATTTACAGTAAAATCATGACATGCCTAAATTTCAGAGTTGTAACTCTTACGCAGTTGTCGTCAAAATTGACGTATACCTAAGCTACTCGTACATTAGCCTTTGGCGGGACACAAGAACGAACATATTAGAACAGAACCGAGTCAAAGTTAGGTGTTAACGCGTTATCTGTGGTTGGTCGCCATCCTTAAAAATTGTTAAAAACTATTAAACAAAATCTTTGAATTAATCGAGACTTAACTTAACTTTTACTTAATTTAAGGTTAATTAAGTACTTAACTAAACCTAAAATGTTTCATATCGAATTGACAACTGAACATTGTAACGTTTTAAACAATTATTTTTCCACTTGTAAATAAAGTATTCTTGCATATAAAGGTCATGATTATGATTAAATACTAACTTGATTTCCATAAAAGAGCAAAGACCTAAGACAAAAGCTAAAAATACATTTCCATTTCTATTTTCTCCCGAAAAAGTTCGGTGGCCATCTATTCGCGATACGCACGCAAGTTTAATTGTCCGCGAGGACACGGTCCTTCGCCGTGTTTTCGCCAACCGTCGGAAACAGTTCGGAAACACCGAACACTGCCGAGGGCAAAACCAAGATATCTCTGCGGCTAGTTTCACTACACCTCCCCGTAACTAACAGATATCAGTACCAGCAACGTTAGTTCAACATTTTACCACCCGCATAAATAACTTTGTGGCACCACCGACACGCAACTTCCGAAGTTGCTCGTAGTTTTGAAATAAAATGTCAGTTGGAATGATATACGTATTTTGATATTTAAAGCTTTGAGGAACAAATAGGAAACGATGAAAGTATTATCATTATCGTTTTAGGGGATCTTTTAAACGAACGGAAGCCTATGGCGTAGGCTTTATCTTTTTACATGAACATCTGCTGCGTATGAGAAAATAATAGAAACATTTACAAAGACAAAAAAGCTTAAATTCACTTACTTTCTTAAAACAGCCGAATTTAAATTGACTGTGACTTTGGATAACCTTTTGAGGTCGTTCAAAGTCGGCAAGATCACTCTGAATGGAGTTGAGACGCGAAGTTCTCAAAGCAGGTCCATTCACGAAAATCATAATGCGCTTTGTGTCTTATCTTAGTCCTACAGTTCCTTTTAAGAGCATTACTGCGAGAATGGCCCTGCAGTGAATAGGGATGTGCCATTCTTAAAGGGTCTTCCCGTTGAATCATTTCTATACAAATATTAAGCAATTCTGACAATTTATATTCGACTGCGTGAAAGGAATTGCTGTATATTGCGTTTTTACTGTGCCTTTTTGCGCACGGACCAATTATGTAATTGGTTTATGTTATCTAGGTGGCCGTTAGAGATTTAAGGGGTGTTTTTTTTATTTTCTCTCATTTGTTATTATAAGGATTAGTGATTGAGCAATAGTAAATGATTATTACGTAACATTATAGTTTGAAAGGCGCTATTTAACAAAACGTTAGGATTTGTGGGCTTTTCAAACTCTTTAATTTGACTCAACTGTGTTCGTTTTTAGTTAGTTTTTATTCACGTAGTTTAGTAGACATTAAAGTAACACAGTTGAGTCAAATTAAAGAGGGTGTGGTCAACTGGGAAGAGCCCGGATTTGTGGTCAAACGATTATAGATACCTACTTAGGTAAGTATTTATTTATTTTATTTATTTATTTTATGGCATAGAGAAGACAAACGAGCACACAGGCCACCTGATGGTAAGTGGAAACTGTGACCCATAGACATTAGCATTCACAGGACTGCGATGCAATCCTAAGACTGCAAATGCGTTGCCAACACTGAGGACTAAGATGGAATGCCTCTATGCTAGTCATTTCACCGGCTGTCTTATCCCCAAACCGGAACACAACAATGCGAACACTGCTGTTTGGCGGTAGGTTAATGGATAAGATGGTGGTAGCGATCCGGACGGACCCTGCACAAGGTCCTACCACCCGCAAGTAGATCATATTTTTACTAAGTCTGATCATTCATAAACCATTTTGGGAAATAGAGATAGAGACTCACTTTCAATGGTTAGACCGCTTGACCTTTCGGTTTCTCGACCAAAAGACAGCAACGGATCCGAACTTTGCATAGTAATATTAACTACTTATTGAACGTCTAGGTTTCAATTTTTGGGTGTGCTCCAATTGCAAGCGATGAAAACCCGATAAGTTTTATTTTAAGCGCGCAAGTTTCAGAGATTATTATAATGAATAATTTAACCTTTGAATTTCTCTCGAATGGTTGATCGAGTGAGTTAAGTCACACGAGCGCACACTCGACGGTTAAGGCTACATATAATTGAGAATGCACGCCCTTAAATTTTATTTGTACGATCTGACGGGACAACTTAATTTCGTCGGTTAATAATTGATCCGTAGAATTCAAGATCGAGTTGTTTACCTACCTGATACCCGGATTTAGAAAAGTACGTACAAAAATCTAAATATAAGTTATTTGCAAGCAACACTTGAAAGGTGAATTATTTTAACCCACCGTATACTAGAGTCACTGAAGTACTTTAGACGAAAATCAGGCCGTGGTCTTTCCTAAAGCGATTTTAAACCTTTTTTTAAGTGTGAGATTTTCCTAGGATCTTTACATAGTGCTTTATAAAAGTGATATGACGTGAACATGATTATGTCACTTTTAACAAGGGCTTGGTAAGGAGGTTTAAGTGGTGTTCTCAATACTTTACCGGAAGAATGGTTATTAATTATGGTAAATAACATATCGTTGCTTAAATGCAAAAGGGCCGCAAATCAAAATGTGTTTGTGTTGCATTTAAATTTGGAATGCTGTATTCTTTAAGTTTTCAATCAAACTATATCTGTGTTTGTTTTGTGGCGCTTTTGCATTTACGAGTAAGCAGCGACATTCAGAGTGTCTTTAAATAATGGTTTTACAAAGACCATGGACAGAGTATAACTGAAATAGTACTTAAAGGATTTATAATTGCAAGGTAGTGTGTTATAAACATTTTACATAGTAAGCGAGCTTAAACCATAAAGCGTTACAGTATCGACAGGGAAAATATGATAAGACTTGTTATTTTTTTCGCCAAGTTTCGACTATTGTAATGAAAATCACCTTATCTTATTAATTTAAAATTATTCCGTTAAAGACTGACTGACTGATTGACTGACTGACTGACTGACTGACTGACTTTAAATTTGGAAGGAATGTTCTTTGGAAAGGGTTATATTGATCGAAGTCGCGGGCGTGCTCTAGTAAGAAATATACAGGGTGATGGTTTTTTGATGCATCCCCTTTCAGCAAAAGTAAAGCTGCAATAAAGGTCATCGAAAATCCGATCACGCTATATTTAAAAGCAACGTTCCACTGTTTGATTATAATATTATCATTTATCATACGAGATATATATAACCTTATTATGTCCCCAATGACGATATGACTAGAGCTGTTAGGTTTCTACATATAACGGTAGTTGTAACGAAAAGTTTTATCTATCTTCCAACAATATGAGAGAGACGATTGTTATCACAAAATACCAAATAATTATGATCAATGGATGCAAGTGTTTCGTTTAATCGAGTAATTTACCGCTATTCGCTGTAACAGGGGCCATAGCCTGAAGTTTATATCATGTTTTATTAAGTAAATAACAAATAATACTCTATCTGGAAATGACACGAGACACGCATTGATTCTATATTTGTTATGAAACGGAGATGCCAAATATATAAAGTTGTTTGTGCTGTCCTTCACTGATCACTTGAGATTGTTTTGATTTCTTAATTTGGCACTAAGTGACTGCTTGGTAATCGCGGATAAAATATTTTTGATTATATAATCACTTCACAAGTCATAAGTCAGTTTAGGAAGTCAGACAATGTTTATTTAGCTTAGTTTTAGTTTGACTTTGAAAATACTTTCTGTATACCGAAGGGTCCTTTTTTTGGCTGTAGGACCTAGAACAGGGTCTTTCCGAATCGCTTCCACCACTAACACCACACTCTCAAGAAGCAGTTTTTGCATTAGTATGCTTCGGTGTGAGGGTAAGACAAAAAGACAGTGAAATTAGTAGCATTTGTTTTATCCAAAATGGTTTTGCGTTTGGTCCCAGTCTCACCTGATGTTAACTGACGACGAAATTGAGGGTTGTACAGGTATAGATAGAGGTATTACACTAGTTCTTTTAGGTCGGCAAAGCATTTGCATCTTAAAATTGGTAATTTTGATGAACCTTAAAGTCATCTTGCTATTAGGTGGCCCATGTGCTCTTTTTGCGTTTGATCTCAGTCAGTCTCACCTGATGTTAATTAATCAGGGCTCGTATAATGGCCGCCTTTATCGCGGTGGATAAAGCATCCGTCACTCTCGAACTTATTAACTGGTCAGAAAGAGACAGATGTTTTGTCTACGTTTATCCATATCGATAAACGCGACCGGAATAGGCCCGTAGACTTGTCTGTTTATTCATCTATCGTGATCACATTAAATATTAACACGTTTAACTATTAAATACTTAAATAAAACTTAGGGGATAATGCCACTTAATGTGACCTACTGCCAAACTAAGCTCAAAGCTTACTATTTAAGCGTACTATGGGTACTTAGACTACTAACGCAATTGTAAATATATATACTTCAATGGTTCGGTCATTTGGAAAGGATGGATGAAAGAAGTTTGACGAAAGAGATATACAAATCGAAAGTGAGTCGTCCGTCGAAGATGGGTCGGAAGGGGCCGCCCTAGGCGTACTTTTTCGAGTCAAATCCAAGAAATACTGGAAAAGGGCCGAATCTTAAATACCTATCTACCTGAAACCGACGTGCGTGCATGACTCGATGTATGAATGTGGAAGAAGCAAAATAAATTTGTCAAGATCGTTCAAATGGAAAGAAGTGGTCTCTGCCTTGCCCTCTGGGATAAAAGCGTTATTTAATGTATGTATGTATGTATACTTCAACACTGCAATACTAAAAAAAAACTTTATCGACCCATACATTTCTTATAGCTGTTTGCGGAATAAATTATGTGACCTTGAAATATCCCTAGTTTTACCAAGAGCCACTTTATATTCCAGCAATTTAGTGGTATCGTAAAAGTTTCTGCTAACCAAGTAAGTTTTTACACGCTGAGGGAATTGGGTGGTTTTATTTTGTACCTACATTATCCGCGTAGAACTTAGTCCTTTGGACAAATTGATGATTCTTTTAGAACTAGAACTAACATGTTATATTTTTGCTGTAAAAATATTCGTAAGGTGACCCAGTGGTTTCGTATTTGCGGGGTCTAACGTGGCCGTTCACAGAGTCAATGGTGATTGTCGTTCCTTCGTGACGATTTTTCATACGCAAGTTTGAAAATGGGACGAGTTAATTGTCTCTAAGTACACCCTGGTACGGTTAAGTCCGCCATTTATAATTGTACAACAAACATTAAATAAATAAATAAATAGTCAACACCAGCTAAGTCGCGGGCAGAAAAGTAATAATATTTACTACGTAATTATTAGGAGGAAAATTTCACACAGATTGACCTAGTGCCAACGATAAATATAGAAATAGATACTTAAATACAAAGGAAACATCAAAGACTCCTGTACTCACAAACAATTACCCTTGCCGGGGATCCAACCCGGGACCTCTTGCTTCGTAATTAGGGTCACTACCAACTAGACTAACAACGACGCCATCGTTGTCACTCTGATGACGTTATGATAGCTTTTACTGTAAATTGAATAAGAGCCGACATGACGTCAACGATATAATTATTATATCGAAGCAGGATGGGCTAATAGAATGTGGACTAAAATTGAGGTGTTATTCTCTCAAAAACAACGGACGGTCGGACGGTTTTGTTCGCTCTGACGGGACTACTTAAACTTGCCGTTGCCATTTCGCTCGTTCGTCCGACCGTCAGTTGTTTTTGAGAGAATAACACCCCTAAATACGATAAATTTCATTTCTGCTTTGGATAGCACTTTTCAGCTTAAGGGTATGTCCCCGTAGATGTAATAATCAATTTCAACTTGTGTGTAAATCACTTACGGTCTCAGCTCTCAACAGGAAGAAGTAAAGCCAACATAAATTCAATGATACAGAATAAAATAAAATACACGTGTTACGGTTCTAAGGTAAGGCTCAATGGCATTTGCGATTGTTTTATTTGAAAGTAAATACAGTTTTCATCACTACTAAGTACCTTATTGTCAGCGGCGAAGAGGCGTGCAGTTACTCATGATGTCTTGCGACCGTATATATACAGGTTGACCTTGAATTGGTAAAGAAAACTTACCTCAAATGTAACTCAGATAACGATTTCTAATTTCTACCGATGACACTCATTTGGTAGACTACAAGTACTCGTAAATACAAAGAAAAATTATGACTTAAAACATAGCACAGGATCTTATTATAAGTAAACTTTTTTTTCACTCCTCACCATTACCATTCAGCCCTTGCAAAGTATATCTCAAAATTACCTTATCTTAAGTCGAATTTGAAGTAAAACGGACCACCCACTATTTGTCGATAGCCTATTACCATTAAATGCACCTGTATTTTAATGGAAACCTTCTTAAATATTGCCTAATCTATCAATGTTGATGTAATAAAAACGGTCATTAAAACATTAAGTTTAGAATATGGTTTCATGGCATTATGCAAATAAAAGTGTAGGTTTTCCACAAGATGGAAATAAAATATAAAAAATCATATCCACTTTTTTATCGCAACACTTTTCATCAAACGTATTATTACGCAGAATTTTAGCTTGATTTGAGTTTGAGTAGAAACGGCTTCAGTAGCCACGGGCTGACCACTGACGGGCTGCCAGGCATACTCATACTCATACTCATACTCATTTATTCATATTTTTCGATAAAAATACATGTCATATGTTATGACATAATTGTTTTTCAATTCAGAGATATAAAGTATAAAATGTACCTATACTGACGAAACTTTCTCGCATCCCAGCAGCGGAATTTCTTAAAATACTCTAATAGTAACTATAATTTTCTTAGAAACTAAAAACCTAACAGATTTTCGAAATAGCCCTGCTGTCTTAAGGAGCGACCGAACTGAGAGCATTTGCGTGAATATTTGAGAGATGTGGATGTTGAGCCCAGCGTTACAAAGAATAATAAGAAAAAGAATAAGAATAACTTTATTAATAAAAAAATACACTGTTTACAAAACTGTACGATATCTTGCGGACCCTAAACTATGCTGAGCCTGTATCTTGGGATCCAGTGAGTCGGTTTACATTCAACACAGGAACCACTTTAAAAAAAAAGAGAATTAAACAAAATACAAAATTATTACTTAATAATAGAAAAGTAGACTTTGGTTTACAAAATTAACAAAATTATTTGGTAATGACAGGAACAAAGCTTACACACCACTCGATGTTCGCGCCGAATGTTCATTACACGCGAATGCTCCTATAGACGAAGTACACAGTTTAGTAGCGTGCGATGAACTTAAAAAGGCTTGTACCTCTTTCCCACTCGCTCACATATCCTCTTAAGTAAGTTCTACAGAATTTTACCCGAACCCGAAAGACGTTATAAGTGCCGTTGCCCTGTTTTGTTTTTGCAAAAAATCACATTCGCACCAGCCACGGTACCTATGTTGGAATTTGTCTTTAATTATCTAAACTAAAATAATCATTTTGCGAGACAGAAAACGCGCTAAAAACCTACAGACGTTGAGGTTTAAGTAACATTTTACCTATTCGTATGTGTAATACCACACTTTGCAACTTTAAATAAGGTCTTACACATATACTTACTGACGCATTTACCCACTTTCGGTGTAGAGATAATACAGCCGGTGAAATGAGAAACGTAGAGGCATTGCATCTAAGTCCTCTGGGTTGCCAACGCATTTACAATATTCAAATTCTACATATTTATGGGCCCTATAACCCATGAAAAATACATACTATAAACTCTTCCATGACAGACTGACTCACAGACAACGCACAACCTAACGCTAGCGATTTGGAACTGTGCGGATATTTCCTTGAAAATCAAACAAATTATGAAGAAACAGGAGAAGTAGCAAGACATATGTCTTATTTCACGTTAGTCATTGTCTATACCTACTGTTATTGTCTATACCTAGTGAAGCGAAGAGGATAGATAGATTGTTCAATAATACGAAAACCTTTGATCAATTTTAAAATATTTGTTAAACCATACGGCTCGCAATGCGACACAGAAAGCTAGTTAAAATATAAATGAGTGGAGAGATTTTCATTGCACATGCATAATATGCATATGCAAGCCAGACCGCTACGCGCTGACTCTAATCGTTCGGCAAACAGCCACGGTTGCATTCTACGTGTGGTCTTGTACCACAACTGTGGATATTACAAGGAAGTAGGACAAGTGGAAGGGTGAATTAACGTTGTAATTAATTATGATATTGGGTTTATCGGTAGTTGATTGTTATTAAAAAAAAAATCTTCATGGCAAACCGTAATTGAATCACCTAGAAGTCTTTGTCAGTTATCTCAAGATGTCAATCGTTGTTCAATTGTCGACTAGAAAAATTGTAAACACGTTCCTTCTTTATCACTCTCTAGTTCAATCTTTTGAGAACGACGTAATCCACACCATTTCACACAGTACATGTTGTGCAAGCCGACCACTTTGGAAACATTTCAATACATTTACCTCTTAATTGAACCGCGCTGCGCCAGCGCAAGCCACTTCCAGGCGCCCGCTCCATTGTAGTCAACTTTAAACCAAAAGTACCTGGGATCCGCACTCCGGACCTTCACCTTTATTTATGCACACTCAAACAGAAATCACCCTTTGCGTCGCCCGACGCATGGGAAGCAAGAAAGCGTTCAAAATGATTTATTGTAAATGGTTTCTACTTTGTTGGCTAAAATAATAAGAGCCATGTCTGCAGCCGTTCTAAATTTGATATTTTATTGTTATTTTTTTTACCTTTGCTTGAAGCCGATATGGTCAAGTTGAAATTATATTTGCAACCCCATTATGACGAGCGTGTGAGTCAGCAATTATGTAGAAAGTGAACAGGTTTGGTTTGGAATAGAGCTTCACGTTTTGCAATTAAACTTATAATTTGTCAATTAATTTAATTTGATGTGAAGGTGACGCTGGTGTACCACAATTAAAGAATTAAAATTACGGTAGTCCTAATGACAAACGACTTGTAATTAGTGAGTTAGACGCAAAAGTCATAAATGAAGAAGCTGACCGTCGTCCAGCTGAATGAGATATCCACGCAAATAAAAACGGTGAAAGCACAGTAGGACTTGCGGGTGGCTTTGTCCGCGCACAAAGGACGGCTAGCGCGATTGACGGCTCGACTCCGAAGGTGTTACCAGAATTAGTGGCCTATTATTGCTTTACAGGCCTCATCGTGAAGCAGAAAGCAGATAACAATAATTAGCTTGGACCCAGCAAAAAGTGACATAAATCCCGCATAATAAGTCCTCCGCTGCAAAAAAAACACCGTCCGAGTTTACCTGGACTCAGGATTTTTTGCATGACGCGGAATGAACGTAGGCCTATATAATAAACACCTCAATTCCTGGCAGAGCCATTGTTTAATGACTTCTCTGTTGTGATCTTGCACAATCCTCGGCCGGCTTTGTTTTTTTGATTTCAGCTTGCGAGAGAAATAAAAACTTTTTGTATGGCTTAGTAGCGTATAAACAAAAGGGACACAGGTTTCTGTGGAGGTGTGATTTATTTACGACTGCGTTTAGAGCCTCGACTTGACCGAGTTTGGGTGGCTTCTCGCTGCGTTATGCTCCGCAAACTCGGAAAGTGATAAAAAAGTAAAAATTCTTTAGCATTATTATGGTTTCTTTTGTTTCAGGAACAATATGGGCTTCGACTACTTAGCACACTCCCCATCAAGCGTCGTTAATTAGACTTTTTGAAATAAACCCGATAATTTTCAAACCGTCATAAATACAAAGATGCTGGGGTGTGCTCTAAGAAGAGTTCCCTCAGTGTCTGCCGCCTCCCCACAGAACATCTGCCTCAGCGCGGCTGACGACAGCCGGTGCTTAGACAAGTAGATGACTGAACTAATAAACTTTAACAAGCAACAATTTTGGCCTTAACAAATTAAATTTGAAAGTTGGTAAATCTGAAACAGAACTAGTCAAAGCAAAAAATAACAAGTAGCAGATATTAAGTTACCATAAGTGGAAGGGTTTAAAGGTGGTGCTAGAGTGGCCACTGCGGTGGTATGCTTTATATTGCATCTTGTGTCGACTGTGCGCTCACTGGTCGCTACGTCACGTGGCTTCCCGGCGCGCGAGTGCGGTGCTGGATGCTACTAACTGTATACACGTGAGTACACATTAACTATTACATCTAGATAGGGTTAACCAGGGTATAATTGGCTACCAGTCAGTAAATTGCTAATTGAAATATAGTTGATATTTACAATTATAAAACTATATTGAAATTAATGCGTACAATTACCTAAACCATGCGATAAAAGAATCTTAAATTGGCAATTCCTTCAGAAAAAGAACAGTTACAGTGATGGTCGGTCAGTCATATTTTGGGGAACTTTGTGTTGTGTACAAGAAATAATAATAAAGTATTTTGTTTCTTTCCGTTTCATAACAGGGTAAAATACCTGAGAAGCGATAGTCGTCAATTGATTGAATACAACCCACAGGTTTCTCGAATTAGCAGTATAAAGGAGATCAATATTTTTCCTTAAAAAATTAAAGGCGTCAGAAACCTGTACGAAAAATGTCTAGTGACAAAAACATTCAAACATTTAATGCCTTAAAAAATAACAACATGGTTTGTACTTTATACACATCAATTTAATTTACCTCAGAAACAGTGTCCTTAGGCTATGTTTTTTTTCTGTTACTTAAAGATATTGCCAGATGACAATCAGTAAGTATCCGTCATCCATCAATGTTACTGGTTAATTTCGCACCAACAACTGTAAGATAACATTAGGTATAAATTTAAAATTTTCACGCAAGCATCTGCACTAAGTCCTTCGACGAGTGCTGTAACATAGTAACCGCTATTATCGTAAACTGCGGCCATTTAGCCGCTGCCGCTGTCAGTTGTCAGTTAGGTAATACATACGGGCCCTACGACCTTTGGGACTTCACGCTCATCAGCTCATCCGACCGGCGTTAAACCGGCCAATGTTCCGGTGTAAACGATTTACTACTAAGTAGTTAGAAGTCATCTCAGTCTTGTATTATATAATCATATCCTTTTATATAAGTGTTTACGTTTAGGTTTGTTGCTAAAGCAAGAGTATTCGCCATGGTTTAAGCGTAAGACTGGGGTGTGATTCTCTCAAAAAGCAAAGGTGAACGAAAGAACGAGTGATGTCCAAGCGGCGAGATTAAGTAGTCCCGTCAGTGCGAACAAAACACATTGTAGCGCGTGCATTTTCAATTTAGCAGCATGGGTCCTGCCGACGGGTCGAACGTATAAGGCTGCTTAATTGAAAATGCACGCGCTAAAATGTGTTTTGTTCGCTCTACTAAGCTACTTAAACTCGCCGCTTGGATATCACTCGACAGGCCGTACGACTGACGTTGTTTACAGAATCACTACCCTGTTCTCTGCTTTCAGCAATCGCAAATGAGATCGGTTCATAGAGTGAATTTGTGTATTTTGTGTGAATGTTGTAAAGTTTCTAGATGTCCTGACGTCATTTTCGGCTGACATGGGGATGTAAGCATGTTTCATAGCACTAACTACAAGCACAGTCTTCTACATACAGGTATAGTTGTGTAGCACTCTTATGGCATTCATTAGTAATGCAAAGCAAACGCAATTTTTCTGCATCCTTTGATAAGCAACTTTTGGAAAATTAAACAATACTCGTACGTCAAATTCAATCTTACTTAGCCTAGTATCCGTGATTTAAAATGAATATAAACCTAAAAAGCAATATAAACCCTAAGGGTTTCGTTAACCCTAAAGGGGTGTTCACACCGAGGCCGATCCGAATCCAATGTACCTGAATTCGAAATACGATTGTAGTAATAGATACTTTTTGTATGAGCCGTTGTGAATTGGAACAGATTGCTGTACGAAATATTGTATATACATATTATAATATCGGATCCACATCGTAGGCGCTCGATAGGCTTGGTGCGTTCAATGAAATATGTTGATGGGGTAACAGACAAAGCTGCATCGAGTCTGAATATTAAATTTTCAATTCAATATATTAGTTAGAACAGATGTTCTCACCGTAATCTAAAATCGCATTTCCAATTAGACATACGGTGAACTAAACTAATATGTATGCAAATAAATTAGATTTACACGTATGTGCACGTGACGTGTGTGTTTCGAATTTGCTATGCGTGAAATATTGAAAACAATGTACTCGTAAATGGTAAATTTCCTAAATAAAATCATATTTCAACGTACGTACTTTTGTTTTTGACGGGTGGAACTAATCGGTCAGTGAATTTTACGGTATTTACTCTGAAAGAAAAAGTTATAGGTAAGGACTACTGAGGATTTAAATATGACAATATTTTTAAGACTGTGAAAAAGGCGTTTCTTGTAAAAGTTTTAGTTCATATTTTAAAATATAAACAGTAGAGTTAGCAAATGTACAGTTAAGTTGTCTCAAATTTTATTTGTAAAGCATTTAGTATGGCTAAATAATTCATTCCGTATGGCACATTGCCGCGACTTTTGACCACCTGTGTGCAAATATTTTGCGTTACCAAACAGTCATTCAGCCAACGCTTTATACCGTCAAGATTAATTTTAACACTGCCCCGATTTAATAACAATCCCTTTAATGCACAAATCATAAAGAGTGTCTAAATATTACGAAGAATATTTGTAAAAAATTAAATTGTACACAATCAATGAAAATAGTGCCGACAGACATGTGTCACTCCTGCTACGATCGTGTATATGCCTACAACGGTCGTTGACATTCGTGGGATATAATTATAAATCATCTATCTAATCATCCATCTATTATGTGCTTTAGCGAAGGATGTCTTTCTCCGTTATCTATGGTCTGCATCTCTCACGTGTCATCGACCTTAGAATACTGATTGGTAACTCTTTTTTTGCGTTACGAAATCGTCTAGGTCACGAAGGAGACAATAATAGTGTGTGGGAGCACATTGTTTTGTCGCTCGGGACAGGTCGTATTACTCTGGTTACAACACAAGTGTCTAGACACCTTGATACGCATTTTTTAGGGATCTGTAAGCGGTTGGACAAGCCTACGCTGTCACACTTTTGAGTACCAATGCCTCATAGAAGGTCAGGATTATGACACTCTTTAATATTGTATAAGTAATTAATTTAAAAAATAGTTATTCAAACTTTATGACACAGTAGCGTAACCTATGGATGATTTGGAAGAGTTATGTTAGAATACATGCTTAGAGTATTCAAATGTTTTGTTACTCGAGCTATTCTTTTTCTCAACTTCAAGTTGTTTTTTTTTCTTGTTGCTCGAATCTTCTTTTTTAACTAGTCTAAAACAATAAGAGACGCACTGAGCAACAAGCAAAATTTTGAGAGCCGCTCCGTGACCCAAGACAAGATGCTTAAAACTAACGTAAACGATTTTCAAATACTGACTTAACTGACAAAAATTATGGAATTGACATAAGCGCTCGGCTCGATCATCCGGCAGCTTATGTCAATCCTATACATTTTCGATAACGATGTCTAAGGCCGCAGAACCCATAGCAACATCCACATTTTACTTGTCTAACATATTACCCCTAAACTTGTCTGCGTCAGCTTAATCATGTTCGATTTGATATTTGTACGCGTCAGATTCGTATGAAACGATAGGAGTATACTTTACGTTTGGGAGACCGACGGTATTGTTTTCACGTATCTCTGCAGTCATCAATTTATACTTGATGTTATGTTGCCTTAATAGTTTAGTTGGAGACATACGTAGGAGTTGGCGATATTTTGATTGAATATAAATGTATTTATTAACGCGTATATGCAGATTTTTATGAACCAATATAGGTAATAAAGCATTATATGAGATTTGATGTTAGGTAACTGAAACGCTTTGGTGATATTTCTCCTTTAGTCCTAGTTCTGCTTGTCAGACAAAACGAAGCCATTCTGTTCGAAACATTTACAAAAAAATTAAGATTGATTTGTATGAAAATGGGACTACAAAAGGACTAGTAATTTTTCTGTCTTGCAAAAGGAGTTTAAATTTCAACCGACGGTTATTATGACACAACTATGCAATTCATTTTACGGTGAGCGTAAATGACGGAGCTATAGCAGTTTCATAACTCTTATCCTTTTATCTCAGTGTAAAATGAATTGCACAGATACTTCATAAATAATAACCGCACAAGTAGGTATACACTATTCCAATAGCCAAAAAGCGTTACTGAATCACACGTAGCTCTACAAATATTGAAAACAAGTGGCAAAATTACGAATTAACATAACACCATGCAAATTAGTGACAAAAGCAACTAAATTACTGGTAGATGTAACTTTGTTCCGCTAGGTAGTTTGGCACGTGTAGACTATAATCCGATAAATCTTATAGTAGTTTAATGCCTTTGACACCCGAACAATGTAATTCATGTGTCAGTCATAGCACCCGCGTGGACAAATAGGTAATAGACGTTAATGAATTATTTAATTTGAAGTAGCTATGACACATAATAATAAAGCATAGTACTTAGTTTACGTTACATGAACATTTTGAATTGATTGTCGAAAGGGAAGTTGCGTGAGATATTATAATAAAAAATTAGTAGTTGCAGTGGTGATAGAGTATCACCAAATTTGTTTGTATATGATGTTGGATTTTGTTACAAACTTGGAGTTGTGAAAAGTTGTATTTACTTACAGTAGATTCTCTTTACGAGACGAATTAAATATAACCCTGAACATTATCATCCACATAACATAACCAAAAATAATAATTATTTTTTGCAATGAACTACCTGAAATCACAAAGTTAGAACCAAAAATAAGAATTGTGTTAAAAAACGGAAGTTTCTTAGTTAAAAAACTAACTATGCCATAACGTTTCTAAATCAAATACAGCTGACACAGAATGGATACTCGTAGTAGGGCATAGAAAGAAGCTTTTATACTTACCTTTTTGTTGTCACAGCAGGTACTTGCATATTGCATTTGGAAAGCGACTTTTACTCGGCCAGTGCGTGGGCGTCTTTATTTGGAATGCAAAGGATTGTTCGAATTTTGATTTAAGTTTGTACCCTATGATACATGGCCGTTGCGTTTTAATTTTAGAAGGGTGTGACTATTACAAAAATAACGGTGTGATATATGTCCATTGTGTGTCCTGTTTAAAATTGTAAAATATCGACCTCAATGCCCACCCACAGGAAAAATATTTTATCTTTCTAATAGATACATAGTCTAGATAAATAAATTATGTAGGTACAATAAGCAGTTCACTAACAGCGAAACTATTACAGTAACAAATTAAAGCAATGATAAAGACATTCACCCTCTGATCTCCCATTAAGAGCTTCATACATCACAATACACATCCGTAAGGTACAAAAGGCTAATAACAAGATATAAAGGTTTGTACGTGACAATAAATTAATTAGCATAGCCCTGCGATCCGGATCTGACAGGATAGCTTCCTCGGGTCAGGTGGTCCCTTCAAACTCAAGAGGGAAGCTTCAAGGGTTCAAAAAACGTATTATAAACCCTCATTGTCAGTCCCGAAGCATTGAACATCGGAATGAACAGGATAAATGGGGCACATATATTAGAACAAGGGTTTTGTAACGCTGTTCGATGCATGGCTTTCATTTGTTCTTGTCGTTGAAATTGTAGTAGATAGCATTACTGCGTAGCCGCGCAGGTCGTTGCCTTCAAACCCTCGGTTTTGCCCCGAACTGAAATGGCTTCTAAATAATTCATATTAGGTAGTTACGTTTATTCGTTTTCAATTTAAGTTGTATAGCTTTCGCTTGGCCAATTTAGTCCCCATTGGCAATGGGGTGGAATAGGAGCATTTGTTTAGAATTGTTTGGTGTTTGTGATTTGAACTCAAAGTTTCTTCAGTGTTCATAATTTTCTAAGGATGTCGTTGACACGAATAAGTTATTTAAAACAATAAATTAGCCTAAATTTCTTTACATTTATGTTTCTCTTAAATATTACCTTTTCCTTTGTTCGACGTTTCATTACATTTGTTTTTATATAATCGAATTCACATAGCGCCACAACTACGCGAAACACCTACTAGGTCTCATCTAATTTATAGGTAATAAATAATAAATAAAGACAAACAAAAACAAAAGAACTTACAAACTTACTTAAAACTACACTAATTCAACAAACCGCTACCAGTGGGCATTGTTCCTTTTCATTAACTGGACATCTAATTGTTTGATCTATTACAGTCAATTCATTATATTTGTGGCCTTCGTACGTCGTTGAATTTTGAATTTGAATTTTGAAAGTTCGCCGTGCTGCTTTAACATTGTTTTCAATTTAATGCCGAAAGTTTGTTACACTATGTTTTACTCTTTTTTCTCACATTACAGTTTCGACCGCGTGAAATTAATAGCAAAATAAGATTGTTTTTAATTTGGTGTTCGCTCAGGAGCGCCGGCGCAGGCCGTTTGATCTCCTCGGCCAATATGCGTAATTGTGGGTTTAGTGGTGCGCTGTTTGGTTCAAGTTACAGAGGGGAGGAGACAGTTCGTCGATATATTTTTCTCGATTCTAAGGCGTTTTTATTGGCACTTAAAATTAGATCGGGTAAATTATATTTTTTAATTTATTTATTGTTTGGCAGTACCTAAGTACCTACGTAGTTTGACAACAAACTAGTAGAGAAAATGGCATTTTCATCTAATATTACCATAATACAAAGAGTCCCATTTGAATTTGGACTGTTTTAATTTAATATGACAAAGTATTGAGTATTTAACGGTAAGTTATTTTTAAATTTTAGATTTTTTTTTAACACCTAAAACAGTGGCTTTACTCTATACCTCTGTTTGTCATTCTATGATCTGGCATAACTGTTTATCTTGTGCACTGATTTCGATAAAAAAAAAATCTCTCTTCTCTCCTGTCACTTTTACCACACAGTAATACCTCAGTTTGAGCCGGCCCAAGTGTTTTTAATGAATAGGTATTACATTATCACGGGGGCTGGAGTTTGTACCATGAGCCGTTGATGTCTTATTACAGGTGACCGTCGATGTACCTCGATTATCCGTAAAATGTATGCAGTGTTAAACTTTTTAATTATCTCCTTTTTTAATCTTTTTTCACAATAAACGAGCGTTTATAAGGCTGTCTACGAGATTGGCCTGTCGATTAAAACGTTAATTATTATCTATTTAAGTTTTGCTTTATTACTAAAGATAATTGATTGTAAGCGCTTTTTAAAGGTTGGATTTTTGGTTATATTGCTTTATTAATTATAGGTTATGTATAATATGTTATAGAAATAAACAGTTTTGCATAATATTAAAATAGAGCCTGTATTTGGGTGCATTTTAAAAAATTAGACAAATATTTTATTTATATATTTGGTATGTTCATTTGTTAATGTGGTTACTGTTAAAAACCTACTCAAATAATCCCCAGGGCCTCTATTCTACTTGGTAAAATAATATTGCTTTTGACTAACCATCGTATTGTTATTGTAGCTCTTATTTACCTCACAGTTATAACGTGACAAAAGCAATATGGTTTTACAAAGCAAAATAGAACCCCAGAAGAACATTTCCTGTTGGTATTGAGATCGTTGGATGATGCAAAATGAGACGTGTTATTAAACTGTTGTATTAAAAAACTGTTTAATAACACGTTTCATTTTGCAATGATTTAATAGCAACTCAATAAAATTTTAATTTTATTGGGTAATGATCAAATATAAATGATTTATAGGGCGAACATCGAAATGTTATTCCATCTTTTACGATTTCAATCTAATTATGCGTATTTTATAAACATAAGCAATGCTTTAAGCATTAAGATGTAATCATGCAATGTTGCGGCTCGGCTCGTAAACCTTACCGAATTTGTTTAGATAAACATTGCATCTAATCACCTCTTTACTACTCTAAAACCAATATTATACATTTAAATGAGAAACCCAAAGCACGCTTTAATTTGGTTTGAAATCGGTCGAAACCGCTAAACATTTTTATAGGGATTAGCAAATAATTTATTGAGTAGAAACTTTATTAGTTTATTAGTTTTCTGTTTAAATTCCAGCATCACTTCTTCATATTCGTTTCCAGATGTATAGCAATAAATTGGTGCCATCGTAATTATTACGGTGCTGTTAATTGTGTTTTATCAATTAGGCGTATTTTATGTTCGTCGCGGTAAGTGTTCAATGGCATGAATGCTGAGTAGATGAAAAAACATTTTACGGTTATTAAGCCCCGCGATTGACAACCGGGAAGGCATTCTTGTCTTTCCCATATTTTTATTGCGTGTAAACCCGTCGGCGCGTTTTTATATCATCTCTTTAAGTGACATAAATTCTAATACAAAGTCCATTTGTGTATCTCGGACGTCTTAAAAGGTATGGGGATAATCGTTTTTCTGCTTTTTACAAGGAACTCATTTCAATTATCGAACGATTTGATGGGCATAAAACTCTATGGTATGTGTCGTGGCGAGGCGCCCAGCCGCGGCCGGTAGGACGCCGCGCTCTTTTACATTTTTAATTTTCGAACACGCTAATTTAATTATGGAACCTATTGCTTTTTTTCTTACTCACGCAGCTGTATCCTGCCAGTGATCATAATTTTCATACGTAACGGTCTTTGTCTACTGTTGAGAATTATTAATTAGGGATAACATTATGTACTTACCTATATGTTACTTACTTCGTTATGGGGATAAAGTATTTTACTGTCCAAAAGAAGGGTATCAGAAACGAATTGGCACTCTAATCCCGTTCGGCATGACCTGAATTCACTATCAACTTAAATAAGAAGGTGGTATTAATTTGTAACCAGATAATTTTATCTAAATGACTGATAGTAAGAAACAGTTATTATCTCGATATTTAATCTATGAATGGAGTTTAAATACGTGTATTATTTTAATCCGCGTGTAGGTGTATCGGCCGATGTGATACGGGACTCGAGATTAATATTAAATGAGTGAGAAAGGACTTTGATGTCACACGACAAATGGACTGGCTTGAGTGACCGTTGGACGCGCTCAAGTGAATCCATAGAGAAGCTAATTTACAATTGTTCGACTTGAATTAAAACAGTTTTTTTAATTCGTTTTTCCATATCCCATTAAATATAGCGCTGTCAATATCGTACTTAGGTACTATCACTGAGACTGCCAGCTAATGAATAGCAGTTTAATAAACTATGTTTTAATGTAAATGCGTGAATGATCAGAATTATATACATATGCGTCTGTAGCTATCTTGTTGATTCCTCAGAAAACGGTAAACCATACTGTTCGGTTGTCTCCTTCAGTAGTTGTTTGCTAAAAACAACGCATTAATGTTTTTTATTTTATTAAGTGATTAGTCGAAATATATTACAAAACTGCTCTGTTACTTCCTAAACATAATCGATGCAGACAATATTTTTAAGTGGCTATCCATTATTAAACTTTCTTGCCACCTCCACGCCTTGCGATGTCCATGGACTCGAAGGCTCGAACGAAAAGAATAATGTCCGTCCAGCGTCACTGATACTCAAAAATGGCTTTACTCTTTTATTTCCCTGGTACCAAATACTAGGTATTGTACTCGGCACGTATTAGTTATAACGAGTCCCGTTATGTGTCTCTGGTATACCACAGGTGATTTATAATAACGATTTATTAGGTATATTGTCCGAGGTATAATTTATGGTTAAAGCTGGTCGCGTTGCTAATTTTACTAGACTTTAACTGTCGTTGTAATTGTGTTATCAAAGTAGACACTCAAATTGATATTAGTATAGGAGTTGAAAGTCAGCACTAATGGAGAGATGGTGCGAAATTCGAACTTATCATCAGTTTTTTTACATCACTAGGTACGTAGTATAAAACGAAGTCGCTTTCCGCTGTCTGTCTGTCCCTACGTATGCTTAGATCTTTAAAACTACGCAACGGATTTTGATGCAGTTTTTTTTTGATAGATAGAGTAATTCAAGGGGAATGTTTTTATGTATAATAAACTCTGTTTTATGTACAGGTGTTACAGAAAACTCACATACACCGAAGTGAAGCGAGAGCGGGTCGCTAGTTCTATATAAAATAACAAGCAAAAGAAGCTAACTTCATAAAAATACCCGGTTTATCAAACGTAAATTTTGAAAAAAAGAAACCTTCCCATTTTTTTATGAATTTAAAATATCTTAACTATAACAAGCGCTATCAAAATAAAACACAAAACACCTGTGATCTGACAAGCGAGGTGTCAATGAAAAAAGAAGTCGCGCCCAATATATCACATCGACTTATATGAAAATAATTTTGTATTCTTGACTGTCATCGGTGATAGATGGCGGTAGTAATATTATAACAAGGCGACTAGGCGATTCATCAAGGAGTGTCAATTACTCTGGTAGCACTGTGCTCGATTAATTAGAATTTATTTCAGAAAGCGGTCACACTTCGACGAGAAAGCACGTTAGAATAGTAAAGAGCATTTAAAATGAAAGTCATGCGCACGAGTCTTAAAACAGTACATTCATTAACACAACACAAAAAAATTTGTAGAGAATATAGTTAGGTACATAGTAAATGCGGTAAAATGGATAAGAGATTCAGTAACACTGGTAGTTTTCTGTCTGCAAACAGGAATTAAAACAAACTTTTAAAATAACTTGATAGCGATTTGTTTATCCGCTGCCACGACGTTGGCAAAACAGCAGATATATGAGTATAATATATATTTATAGATATTCATAATTTAATAATCTAGAAAGAATAATATCATAATGAGGTAAAAGAAAAAATATGAAAAGTAAGAGTTCACGTAGGCACCATCATACACTGTAATCCTTGACCCACTATAGAAACTTGTCACAGAAAGCTAACGATTAACTTTGACTTTTTTGTCGTGATTTGACTCTGTCACTACTTAGGTTCTACGGTTACGGTAGGCCAACAATAAAAGATGCCGGTGGTACAGTCGGCCAAAACCCTAAAGATGAAGTTCAATTGCACGTCATGATTAGGGTTCGGAAAATCGGGAGCGAATATACCTAAACTTCGGGCTCAGTACCTACATCGCGTAGATGTTGACTAATATGGAAGCGGACTCAGTTTAATTTTACTAATACATTTTTCGGGATTTCCCGGAACATCGGAAATTAGAATAATAGCCATACCAATGTATGAAAGTATTTAAATAGACTAATTTTATATATGCTGTGATCAAAATTTTATGTAATTCATGTGATTTTCATTTAACTGACAGTACAGTATTAGCAGACATCTTGTATGTTGAGGAAATTCGCTAAAAAGGCATAACCCAATGACAATTGATACGTATAAACTATTTTCTGATGTTGCATACAATCCCGGAATCCCGGAATTTCAAGAATAAAAAATAATATTTTTGAGAAGCCGACTCCACACTTACTTAGCTTTTTCCGGAATTTTGTTAGTTGTAGGTATAATAGCTCCCGATTTTCCGAACCCTAGTCATGATACAACAAGTCCTATTTTCCCTTGCCATAATATTATGACAGTGACAAGTGTCAACCTTAATAGACCTAATTAGACCACACAGATTTTTTTGGTAGACCACTTTCTTGGCCGACCGTACATGGTGATAATTATTTCTTATTTTCTCCTGGCAACCTAAAAGATGAAAATAATGACACTTATAACTCAGATTTACTTTATGCGTAAAGGTATCATGCTTGTTTGTATATTAGTTGGAAATTAGGAGGTAAGAAGCCGACACGTGCGATTTTTAAATATTATGCATGAAAGACAAGTCTAAATTTTAGATACAGGATGTTACTATCAATTATTTTATTCATAGGTACTTAAATCATAAGCTCTATTAAAAAAAATAACACTCCGCAATTACTTTATCATATAATATAATTACTATCTAGAAGCAAGATGCGATGTTAGTGGAATAAGGGCCCGGGTTAGAATAAGAGACGATTATTAATATTCTGTAGGTACAATTGCTAAGCTCTCCTAACCTCGGAATAAAATAAGTCTCAGTATTTTCAGACATGGTACATTTTATCTTTATAACTCGTAATTCCTCTTTAGTACATTGACTTCGTCCACTTGCATGTTTACTATTTCAGATGACCAACAAAATATTACTTACTAAATAATTTCGTAGAACTTTACGAACCGCAACTACAGCCTACCATAATCATAGAGCAATAAAACATTTGACGACCGATGATTTTGCAAACACCTCAACATTCTGCTACTTAAATACTGTGAATAGTAATCAGTAATCACCTCGTAAACGATAGCCTTCGCGTATTCAGATAGAAATAAACCACAACCGTAAACGAAGAGCGCTTTAAATACCACACTATATATTTATCGCGTCTTACAAACTGCAACATAATATCTTTTATAGTAATCCGACAAATTGTTCAAAGATTTTTTTCTTGTCCGTTTTTTGCTGTGGTCTACCGCTCTTAGATTGCATTCTAACGAATGCCGTTAAAAGTACTGCAGAGACCTATGGCATCCTTCCAACTCAATTATCATTATTATTTAGTTTATGAAGCAATAAAATTAATTTGACAACGTGTTTAAAATTGACTTACAAGATTTGACTAACACAGTCAACAAAATTACTTACAAAACTTGCCTAGTGACACTATCTTTACTAAAAACCGATTACAATTAATATTTAGTTGTCGCTTTTCGCGCGGGACTTTAATTTTTTTCGGGTTCAGCAGTAACCTAATGTCGTTTCCCGAGATTCAAGCTATATTTGTACCAAATTTCATTGAAATCGGTTTAGCGGTTTAAAATCAACCTAAAGCCCATCGGGGTTGTAATGTAACCATGCGAGATACTTGCGCGGACCTCAATTCGAAATTGACTGCGAGTTTCAAATCAAAATTACCAGTACACCATTTCATGCTATCACACGTTCATTGGCGTAAAATCCTAATTAACTACCTTTAATTACAACGCTCCCAGTTGTAAACAATCAACCTGTCGCGATAGTTGCGCCTTGCACTTCGGTATATCACAGATCAACTTGTGAAACTTACAGGAAGGCGAGCTTCCGTCATTTATAATTTAGTTATTGCTTATTTTCAAAGTCGAAACCACAATTAGAACCGAGCTTTCCCAAGGTTGTAAACTCTTCATAACGGTCTTCGGCAACCATCTACTTGCGTCTTGACCGTATTTAGGCTATGCGAACAAACTGACCCACCTCCCCTTGAATCGTGTATATAAGTACAGTCACAAGATTAAATTTGCTTGCTCTTGCATATCTATTGTATTAGCTCAAATATTGAATAAAGAAAAGAAAAATGTATTTCAACCAAACCCCTGAGTTAAATTAAGTAGCAAGTTGTTCCACAGTACCTATACGTACGCTACAAAAAATATTTTTCCACAGTTCCATTTGATACTAATTAACATTCTCGGGCGGCTTCCAACATCGACTGAACCTCAAATTTGTATTTAAATTAATTAATTTCACTTGCTTAGCGTAATTAACATTTCCACGAGCGTTAACGGCCCTGACCCGCTCAGCTCAAGTTTCCATCTTATCTAGATTTTTGATCTAAGCTAGTCTTATCGCGGCCATCGCCTAGGCTTTACGTAACTATGTACTCAAGTTCAGGCCGATCTTTATCTGGAAACGCCGAAAGATGTTATCTGCGCTGGCTTTTCAGCATTTAATTCGGTTGTTATTGAGGCTATAAACGTTGGGCGAACTTGGCGTTTCAATTTACAGTGGAACAGTGCTTTAGAAGTAGAAATTATTTAGCTTGAAAATCTCAGTACTTCTATAGTTAAGTGTGCGTTCTCGGAACAATATTACACAAGCACCCGACCCGTGGCTTGGCTCTTCTTAAAACATACAAGCTTAACAAATTAGAGACAAATAAAACCGAGAGCATCGCCTAACAAATTATCAGTTCCACGTAATGAATATGCACTATTCATTTAAACACAAACTGCAAAATTTGCTCACACGATGCTCTCTCTTGAGCAATGAGCATTCTTAGTGTATTTAAATAATTATCAGCGGGACTGTTCACATTAAGTACGGTTAAGTGTTGCAAAACGAGAAGTAGAAAAATGGTTAGTATCTCAATCGAAGAACTAGTAACCAATTAGCAGGGGGAATTTGAATGAGAGCTCCGGCGCCGGCGTGGTGATAATGCTCGCGGAGATGTCGCGACGGAAACTGAATTGCAATAATTGATCAAGTTGAAAAAAAACAAAAAACCGCCGGCGAAAACGCAAAAAATAAAATGGTAGGTGTAGGTCAAACTGATGTCAGCTTTTGCTAAAAAAAATTACTATACATACCATTTTAAAAGAAAGATATTTTTCGTGTTTTTTAAGGCGGTTTTTTTTCTTCTTAAAACTTTTTTTTTAATATTTTTTGTGATCGTAATAAGCTGTTATGTAGTCCCACTTCTTAGTTGATATGAAACTTGAAGACATTTCAAGCTCGCCGCAAGCAACGTCGCGGGAAAGTCATAGTCATGTTTAAACATACGACTGTTCTTAGTCGCTCAACCATCTTTATCGAGATATCTTAAAGCCACCCTTGAAATAGGTGGGCACTGTTGAGGAGTTCCGGTGGCTATCTGTGGTCTTCATCATCGGTTCCATTCACCAGATGATACTTTCTGAATGCAAATGCTATACTTGTCACTAATAATACTGAAATTGCTATATGTATGCCCATAATATTTGAGAAGTTCCCTCAACTTCTCGTAGAACTGCTCATCATCAGATTACAATTTGGTACCAATTAGACTACTTCAAAAGTATTTTTATGAAACAAAAAAATAATTATTGAAGTCAGATCATAATAAATTGTCAGAGAAATCGGTGAACATGTATACATAAAAAAAAAAAGTCCTCCTTTTTCGAAGTCGGTTAAAAAAGTTAATATAAAACAGCCAGAAACTTGGATAAGTTTAGTTTAATATTAAGATTTAAGAGCTACGCTTACATGAGATAGCAATTTGTGCAGTATAATACTTATACTATACAATACTATATTACTTCAAGCAAGACATTATCGCTGCAGCTATTGTCCATGGCGGAGGAAATATACAGGATGCTATGTATTTAATACCAAAACTGTTCTATCTGAAATACAAAAAGTACATCAAGTAGAAACTATATTTGACATGGAAAAGCTTAATAACTATGCTCACTAAAGAAGATTTTGAAATTATTAATAATACCCAATGACAAAATTTATTCTGTTTCATCCACATCGTTTGTCCTCATGTTTTGTGAACTTTGGTATAGTTGCAAGTTATCAATGATTAATGGATGTAAAATTTAATATTATAAAAATCTTGAACATCTCTGTCATTACCTGTCTCATGGTAGCTACATGCAATCGACATATCTCCGATAAGCAAAAGTGTCGCTAGCAATGATAATAAACCGTCATATTTATGCACTAGACGCCGGCGATTAAAAACGAGCAGCGGCAAGCTTGTACTAAACGTACAACAGGAAAGAATTCACTGTCTTATCTCGCCCGTTATCTGATCGCAAAATAACAGAAATGTACTTAATTTTTTAATCTTATAATTTTAATTACTGAAACAAATTAGCATTGGGTTTTATAGGATTGTAAAAGCGTTGCATTTTTATCGATTTTTAATTGAAGCTGACTGCCGTTGACAAGATACTATTTAAGGTATTTCAATATTGTAACTGAGTACGCCGATACAAGCTTCTGCTAATGGTTGTTAAACTAACTGATATTATAATTACCGATTACTTTTCAATCCTATTTTTATGCAGACTGTTTGATAATGAGCTAAATTCCTTTTTTACAGTAAAATACAATATTGGTTACAGAATATCAAAGACAATATAATGCCTTTTTACTGGAATATATCTTTTTTCACTGGGAATGTGCTCTACCTGCATTAAATTTCTTATCACCCTGTATAGGTGCTAACAGATAGGGGTCCGTATTTTTACAGACAGGGTGTCCAATTAAATGACACAAAATTTTAAGAATTAAAGTAGGTTTCATTGCATTGAGCTAGCTAGATTGTCACAGTTCAAAGCGGCTCCCATGCACAGATTATTCACCGGTGCGCCCACCGCGGAACATTCAATTAAGGAGAGTCGCCGGCGCAGCCCGAACCAAATTAATGTTAAAGAGTCGGTGGCAAATTGGTCCGCCCAGCCACCGCACTCTGATTTACACGTTTCGTAATCCACTTTCAGTTTCATGTTTATTAACTACAACCTATTATTTTTCCATTTAAAAGGTGATGATTTGTGCCTCTATTATGACAGTTATTGCGCTGGTATTTTAAAAGATTAGTTGGGCCTTAGGTTACGCTGGTACACTGTAATTAACACTTAATTGATTTTGTTAAGAGTAGCTTTTTGACTATGATATTGCTAAATAGCGTGTGAGTAGACTTTCTCACGTTTTCTGGGCTATTAATCAAATTTTTTCTACCCGCAACGTAGATTGCGTAGAACTTTTATTTAGTATTTTTAAACCCATTTGTACAGTCAAAATTCTTAGTCTAAATCAGTCGATCACAGGCGCAAATACTTTATTTTTTATACTCGTATCACCAGCGATTATTAAAAATCGTGTTACCATTAAAACCGTATTAGCAGCGCCCTGGGAGGCTGACGGCGCAACAAATGGTCGGTTTAATGAAGAAACATGCACCGCGATTGTGGTAGCATTAATAAAATAATTTATTATTTTAATCACCACTATCACAGGTCCGTTTGTCCGTAGAGCGTTTGCAAGGAAATTAATAACGCTACCCAAGCCATACGTAACAATTCAGAGGATTATAGAACTCTTTAGTTTCATAATGATTCAAAAAAGATCACCGAAATCATTTTAGATTGAAAGCGATTGTATCATTCAACATAATTTGTTTGATACGTCAAAACAAACGAAGATCGAACTTGAATAGAATAATGCGGAAGTGAGCAATCGATATCAAAATCGATCTGTGGTAATGATCGTGCGTCAAACAAATGATTATGAAACCGATATTAAGCTTCCCGACGTACACGAGGCATCCAACGCAGACAGTCACGTTCTGACAGACAACACTCATTAGCATTGTTTAGTTTAATTTTAATGAACTTTTTTTACGGAGATGCCAAACACTGTTGCACAAGATTCAATGGCTATTTGTTATTGTTTTTGACTGCAGTTGAAATAAAGGAGGATTTTCAATCAGCGCCGAATATTAGAGGGGTCGAAGTGCTTATGCGGCTTAGTGCTTGGGCGGGTGGTAGGACCTTGTGCAGGGTCCGTCCGGATCGCTACCACCGTCTTATCCATTAACCTACCGCCAATCAGCAGTGTTCGCATTGTTGTGTTCCGGTTTGGGGATAAGACAGCCGGTGAAATGACTAGCATAGAGGCATTCCATCTTAGTCCTCAGGGTTGGCAACGCATGTGAAGTCTTAGGATTGCTCTGCAGTCTTGTGAATGCGAATGTCTATGGGTCACAGTTTCCACTTACCATCAGGTGGCCTGTGTGCTCGTTTGTCATCTCTATGCCGTATAAAAAAAAAAAAAAAAAAATATTACACGTCTACTTACCACTAACGAAGATCACGTATATTTGTACATGTATTACTAGCTTTATCCGCGACTGTGTATGCACAAACTAAACTGGTTTCACGGTATTCCCTCGGATACTAATGAAACTGTCCGTCAAAGATCACCCTATATTTAATCAGAACAAAAAACCTGTGTACCAAAATGTATTCAAAACCTTTATTAACTCAAGCGTGATTGGAATAAAGTAACAATAAGTCTTGCCAATTATTCACATTTCTAATATGAGTAGAAAGTAGGATAACTAGAATAGAATGAAATATAGTTTTCTATATTCCAAGGAAACATCCTTCCTAGTTGAATATCACGGTATTCCTGAATTCTACATTTTAGTGCGTGTAAATTTGATTGCAAATTTTCATGCGAATGAAAACAACGTGTGTCTGTTTTTAAGAAGAATCAAATATACAAACCGGACTAAATTTGGTAATTTTTTGCTTATATGTCGTAGCCGTGTAGTTATAAGAGTAATGTATCGGTAAGTGCCTACATGTGATGTATAGGTAACACGATTCAACTAAACAAGACGTTGCTTGTGATGACTTTCATAATAAATCTCTTTTATTCGCTTCGCAAAATGACAGCGTTTACGGCTTCGGGAGCCATTTAAAGAAATCGTTTGGAATATAATGAACATATCTTTGGGCTTACAATAAAACACTTCAAAAGGTTTCGAACGCGCGAGTACCTACAGGCGGTGTTATATTTTAATGTTTATTGCACAACGCCATATCTTCATTATACAACAGATTTTATGGGTGGTCATATTTTGTTGTATCAAAAAAATAAACTCACTTGAAAACACGAAGTTTACGTGACGAGTCCATGGGAATAGTTATTTCCAGCGCCAGCAAAGCGCTGGTACAAAGTAAAACAACTAGTTGCAGGACAGTCGAACAATGAAAGTTATTGAAATAGCCGAAGGGTCTTTCACAGCTCCCATTCAAAAGAAAAAGGCAGTATAAGACTATGAAATCCATATGCTCATACTACCTTTTCGCTTTAGTGGGCGGAGTAGTCCCTCGTCGCTAGACATTTACGTGACAATCGGCGTGCCGCTTGCCAGCCAGCATTAGCGAACCGTCCGTGGCACAAATAACAGCGCCTCCACAATGGGGACTTGTCTTCCAACCAGCCTCGGATGTTCTCAGTTAAGACGCGCCTGTTAATGGAGCAAGGAATTAGCACCGCTCTAGCGAACCATTATTATCCTTTATGTCTTCATTTCACCCGCCTCAAGACTTTTGACGGCCCCTTCGATTCCGCTCATACTTTATGGGTTCGTCCCACAACCCGTTTAATAACGTTTAATTTACGCGCGCGCATACAATTGTCTTACATTGTTTATCTAGTACGCTCGCCGCGCTGTCATTTCAGTCATCTGGTGTTTTATGATGAGGAGAAATTTAGTTTCCCTATTCATGTCCAAACTTGTGTTCGGGCAAGTTTCTTTTGTCGAAGCGGAGAGTATATTCAGTAGTATTGTGGTGGGCGTGTGCGCCATCATAACCCCGTGGTCGTAAATCCATGGAGTCGAGGAGACGGTGGCGGCGCCGCTCACTTGTAGCATTAAATCTTCATTCGAATCCGCTCTATCGTTTGTAAAAACTTTACTGCCGCTGCGACTTTTCCGAATTGCGACTCTGGTGGCAATAGAAAGGAGCTCAATAAAATTATGACGCCGTTGTTCTACGACTTCTGAGAAACGTAATAAGCTCGGCGGAATGATGGCAACACTTTGATCGCCTTGTTACGATAAAGCCGCATCAATGAATCCCGGTGGATCTCCTCATTACCGCCATAACTCAAGGGACGCGTACGACGCCGTCATGTTGTCTAATGATACAGTCCACAAAAGCGTCATTCCTTATCAAAATCGAATCTTAATCGAGTCGGCTATGAATTCATAAAACAATTTTAATTGTTCATATTTTGCATAAAACGCATTGAAAATAAATTGTTGTTGAGAGTACGCGGCGGAATGACGTGGGTGGGGGGCGTCCGATGCGCCGGCGCGCTACAAAATGTCACTTGGCAACTTGTTGAACAATATTTATTCAATAGCACACCGACTTGAAAAGACGGACACTCGAAACTCTTGTGCAGGAAATAGTTAATGACATTCAGTTCTTAGATACACAATGAACTGCGCAAGTGTACAATCGTCGAGTATGTTAATATTTCCTCAATGGTCGCCTTCACCGCTAGCTTCGGTGATTAATTAAGTGAAATAAAAACTTTGACAAATTATGACAGTTCCAGCGGCGGCGAAGTAAAAAGTGATGGAACAAGAGACAGAGAAAAAACTTGATACAGTTAAAGTGTGATTGATGGAGGCGACCTGTTCGCACACTTACGGAGCGGGTACGTGGGTAATTGAATTATGATAACGAAATATTTCTGGCTGTTAATGGCCATTTCTTTTTGAAAGCGGAATAAAGTTCACTTTAGTGTAATGGGTGTTTTGAGGCAATTTGTCAGTGATTTTTGTTGTTGTGTTTACGATGGAGAGTCCATTTTGAGCATTAATTTCCCGCCGACAGTGCGGAGTGGTCCGCGATATGCAAAACAATCGAGATTAGCAAAGAGCTTGCTGAGAACTGAGAACTACCAACTAAGCGCGTGGCATACAGGGGCTGACGACTTCATATCTCGGTCAGTTTTTGTCCGTATTTTTTCGTCTCAAAACTGTGCCACTAGATTGTCCCGTCACTTTTAGGCGACGTTTTAAACGACGCTGACCACAAACACCACATCTAACGTGATGTAAATTTTACTTGTTTGGCAATTACACAGTCATGTTGTCCGTGCGTCTGTTTGTGTACATGCCGCTACATGCTAATTATGAACAAAGTCTGCGACATTAGTGTTTGGTGAATATCACATAATTACTTGGAAATTATTGCCGAACACAAAATGTTGCACACAAAATTTGAAATGTCATTGTTTCATTTTATGGAGGAGTCGAGGAGTTACGATCAGTTTTAAGCTATGAGAATAAGATGAATAACATTAGTAAACCCATTCAAGATTGCGTGATGTCAAGTATGAAAACTTAATTATTCAAATATTTTATTCCTTCGATTCATTATTCTTTACAAAACTTAACTAAAGTGACTGGAAAAACATTCCAGCAACCCATATCCAATTATTGCATTAATTATGTTAATAATTTCCATAAACACGGAAGAGGACTAAACTAGTAATGTATGTAAATATTTATATTAATTTAATATATTGATATGTAGGTGTTTATATTTATGTATACATAGTGAAACCCTATGTTGCATAACTGTTAAAGAATGCCTTACGGCATTAAGTTCGCTTTTTTATAATAAGATTGTCCTTTTTATCAATGAACAGTAAATAAATAAATGAAACACGTTACAAACACCTGCGTCAAACAGACTAAACTTCGATACTTAACTTGTTCTTGCATATGACTGCCTAGTTGATGCTGCTTCTTGTAGACCTCAGCCCTAGGTACAGTCCGCGGCGGCGTTCAAAGGGGAAGTATCGGAGCGCCGGTGGCGCCACCACGAGCTATTAGCCACCGTTATTCCAGCCATTCGATTTATTCCCTATTATAAAACAGGTACTTGACAAAGTATGTATGTAAATAGGTATGTAAATACTTTATTGTACGAACAGGAAAATAGTAAACAACAATATAGACAGAAACACAAAATGTATGTACAAACGCGAGCTTATCCGTTTAAGGGATCTCTTCCAGTTAATCTTTGAGTGATTGGGAAATGTTTAAAATAACAAATAGTCAAACGTACAACAGTGACATTAACTAGATGATTCATAATTTACAATTAAAAGTAAAATGATATTAAATTACAATTGATACAAAATTTTTTTTACTGTGAAAGTTTGTATTCTAACCTACGCTTAAATTGCGTAGCTGTCAAAAAAAAACAATTGGGACTGGTTATAAGGTGAGAGAAACGTTATAGCATTTTGTATGAATTTTATAAACTTTACAATCGTCTTAACTTGTCTAATTTAGTAACCAAAGTTCAAACAGTTTTTGTTTTAACCTTGTAAAATAATTGTTAAAGAAGAAATAAAGCGATTCCGAGACCAAGTACAACATTATTATTCAGATGTTTTTTTTAATCGTATTATTTTTTAACTAGGAATCTGATTCACCGATATAAGTACACACACACACATTAATCCACGCCTGTTTCCCAGAGGGGTAGGCAGATACCGCTTCTTTCCAGCTGGTACGGTCCTGACAAATTCTCTTTCGCTTCTTCCACATTCATACATCGAGTACGGTTTCGGGTACTTAAAATTCCCGAACCCGATTCTTGACATTATTCGAAATAAGTCAAGTTATAAAATACCTACAACACGCTCTGTAACGAAGAACCCACTTTCGTAGATTTCTACGTCACTTCACATCGCCCATCGTAATTTGGCCGGTATATACAGGCGGTCATATCGTTGAGCCATTCTTGGATCGCCCCGCTGTCTGAATACGCTAGTGAATTATTAATACGAGTGAAATACCAAAGGCATGTAGACATAAATCTTTTAACACACTACAGTTGATCACGTCAGCAGTTAAACGTTGAAAATTAATTTTACCGAATTTATCGGAGTTGATATTCGGAGCACACGCGTAGGCCCCGAATTTACTTAATCTATCAGACCGCGGGTGTCATTTTAATATTCCTAAAGCATGGTTAACTACAAATTGATATCTGTACTAAATCGTCAATATGGTGTAAGAATACCAAATCCACGCCACGGGCGTACCATGAATACCAAGTGGCCGTAAGGTATTTGGGAATTAGTCTGTCCTTCAAAAGAAAAAGGCCATATAAGAGTACGAAGTCCTTATGCGTATATTGCGTTTTTTCTTTGGTCGACAGTATTGAGGCCCCGATTTTTATGTCTTTATGGACGTTATTGATTTTGTTTAGGTGCTAACGAATTTGATGATAAAACACTTGGACGTAGTAGAGTTGGAAAACCTAGATAAAAATATTGTCAAGAGGAAATTCCCTGGTCATTCATAGTCATGTCCGGAGTTGGTTTGCAACCTTAGTAATTGCAAAGGCACCAGATGACGCAAACTATTGGTACATCATAAATTGATGATAGACCGTCGTTACTAAATAAATCGATATAGACACAAAAATACACATGGCATAATAAATAAAAAAAAAAAAGAATCCCCAAAATTATTAATTTTCCTGGCCAGTAATCCTTGACACTGATTTTCAGGACAGCGACAAAAAAGCGATAGCAAGCAAACTACATACGCTGGCCAAATCACGAGAAATAAGTACCTAGTTAACAAGTAGTAAAAGTGGTGGATGTGAACTTATTTCAACACTAGAATAATGACCCTATTTGCAGTTAAAAACGCAAACAAAATAAAACCTTATAAAATATACACAAAATAAAATATACAGCAGCATGTTTACTGAATGCCGACCTAAAGAACTTTAAACTTTTAAACGTAAAGATTGTGGCTTTTAATCGTTTCAAATCATTTGCCATTCTAAAGTGTGTAGCGAGCTTTATGGCTATGTGTTACCATGCCCACAGAAGCCGTAGGTACCTACACCACAGCTTCGCGTCGCCTAACAAAGGAGCCATCACATAAAATATCCAAATTGATCCAAACGACTCACAATATTGATTCCAAATATGCCAATTTACATGTAATTTTACGATATTTAGACAAGATTTTTATTGTCTGTGTTTTTGTCTGCCACACATTTTATATACCTATGGGTTTTTATTAACATAAACATTGAAAACGTGTGGCAGTCTTCGTGGTGGGTACGGTCGTGTGTAAAAAATAAAGTGCCTCCTTGACGGCATTCAAAACGTTTGGAGTGGCCGCGTGTTGCGCCTAGAAGTCTAGACGCTAACGCTAAACATCTTTCATAGTCTCGGAAGGTGTTTATTTAGTAAATAAATAAACAAACAAGCCTCTTCGCTACTTGATTCAAGTATCGTTAGGCTTTTAGAAGTATGAATGCGAATCAGACTTCGTTCGTCGTCGTACAGAACTCATTAGCTGCAACTAGTTAGACTAATTCTGTATTTACGCGGTTAAACATTTTTTCGAGTGAAATATCCGATCTTTAGCCAACATAATAGATCCTTTATTTTTTATAGTTACATTGCAAAAGTCGTCATAGTCAAATATAAACCGTATAAGCTATTGTTCTATAATTAAACAGTTTCTAAGCTCATTATCGGTTATAACTTTTAATAATTGCTCAATATCTCAAAGTCAAGGATATCATTTCGTTGACACGTTGAAATAAAACAATAAAAAACCTAATGAAAATTCCATAAAACCAGCTTATGTCGCCTACTAGTCTTCGCATTTGCATAAAAATATAGTAAATTATTGTTTCGACAAATAGTTATTGGTTTTATGGAAAGAAGATACGAATCTGTGGAATTTGCAATAATATGTCAAAATAATTAATGATCCTACACTTTTCTTACTATTACGAAACTAGTAAATTGACTGGTGATTCTACGGCGGTACCTAATGATTGAGGACTGGAACCACTGTTGGAACCATTTTAGTAATAAATAAAATTTGATGCGGAAGCTTTTGGACTAACACCGATGAGTTCTCTTGTTTCCATTCATATTCAAACTTCATTGTATTGTTTCTGTTTTTAGTATAATACAGTACCTACTTACATTCATATATACATACCAACCAGAAAAAAAAATAGGTACGTTTTATAAGCATCGATTATTTTGCAAAAGATTAATTGATGATCTTAAAATTCTCTGCGCTTACGGGTTATCTCTTATTCCAATCAAAACAAAACTTTCCCTACCAATTAAAACAATAGTGTGATACTTGCATCTGTGTCAACAGTGTTAAATATGCTTCCCTGACGTAAATTTGACACTCGAAATTTATCTTAAGAACTTAACTAGACCGTTGACACATATTCTCGTGGAAAATGGTTGTGGGTTGAGGCCGAAGAAAGTGAAGCGAAGGCCCTTTGTGAACTTTTTGTTTATCGCCTTCTTTGTCACATTTTGAATTCCAAAAGTATTTTTCACAGACTTACGATATACTTACGAATGCCGATAGCCAATAAGTCTGCTTTGATCACCAATTATCGAAACAGATTATTTGCTACTGTGGTATCTTTTCTTTTGTAGGTAATTATGCACTCTTAACTCGCAGCAGGAAGTCGGCTTTTCTTGGCCTTGTCGTAATTATTTATTTTATAGCACTTTCACACCATTGTTGAAACGCCTCTTGAATAATAACTTCTGTATTTGACTTGAACATTTACATGTTTTCTTTAGAACATATTCCAAATGATTTATACCAGTCTCTTTGACCTTATTTATTTCCCAAAAAGGTAAGGAATCGAAAGTTCACTATTCATTATGTATTTATTTGTAATGTTTTATCCGTGCATATATAATTTTTAGATATTTGGTGGTACGCGTTCGATGAGATCCGTATGAGAACTCCAACAAACCGGACAGTATCGGCATTGGCAGTAAACCATGTTGTACCAGGAGAAGAAAATGATGTTTAGCATACACATGGCATGGCCGCGTCACACGGCGCGACCCGTCCGCGACGCAGACGAATCTATTGGTCAAGGTCCCCTATGAATATGCAAAAGAACGGCTTTTTAGATATTCTTCTAATCAAAACTGCACAATTCTTGATTATGTTAAATATAAACTGGTCACAACCATCAGCTTGTTATACTAATCAGGCAAATTTAACTTTACTGTGCATTTTGTGAGTTTCGAAACACCAGACATCTTTGGCCGTTGACCCAAAAGCTCCATAATAATTAAGTTGTCTCAATCTTACGCAGAAAACATTTTAGCTTATATTCATGTTGAATTTACGATACAGTTGCAGAACGATATATTAGTTAAATTAAATAATGAAGTAACTACTTGTAGAAGCAACATTCTAAACCGCTGTGCAATAAAATAGAAATTACCTACCTTCGAGCAAAATAACGGAGTAAGAATGAAATCTGAACAGCCAGTTCGTATGTTAATCGATTGGTGAAATCAAATATTGGTATTTTATTTATCAATCCGAGCCAATTATGTTCACTGGGTCTATTAAAATTTATGACATCCTTATATCATCCGTGATGTAGATGAGACAATTCCAATATGTTTTATTGGCAGCTCGTTCATTTATACTTTACTGTCCTCTTAATATTGGCTCTTGTGTCGGATCATATTTGAGAGATTGATAAACAACTCGTTAAGTAAATTGGTTATAGGTGATTAGAAAATACAGGTTTTTTGATGATATCAACTACCTACTTAGTTCCTTGGATTCTTTTCTTCATGATTATCTAGGGTCTCTATAGTATAGAGAAACTCAAAGTTACGACTCATTCAAATGAGCACTTTGAGCTGGCCGAGGTTAAATATTCGAAATGAACTGCTAGCTTCGAAGCAATAAATCGCAGTACGTCAGGTCGCGTGCCGCCGAATGTAGGTGACCACGGTAATCGGGGCTGCGGTCGCTGGATCAATCCAATTTATTGCGAAGCCTCTGCAACGTTTATTTATGTACTTACGTGACGGTAATGAAGGGCGAAGGATACATTGTTGCATGACATGATGATTTTCTAATAATACTCATAAAATTAGAAATTTAGTAGTCTGTTGTCTCTAATGAGCTTAGGGCGTTTTTCGTATCACGTCCAATCGGAATCCAAAAATTTGTAGTCATTGGAAAATAGTTAAATTCGTTCCTTAATATTATCTCGTACTTGGTCAAATGATCCCAAGGGTCACAGATGACTGGACAAGTTTTAGGGACAAATGATGTTTTTGCTATTACGCCGCAATGACATAGTCATTATCTTTCAATACATACATACACATGCTTTTAGTTCTGCGAATCTCATTATCGTTCAAACCATTGCTTCTAATGAAACCAACGGGGTGTAGCAATATGCTGATAGCGCTTCAATTAGTATATACACAATTTAATAAAGAACATGAAGATAACATGGATTAAGCCATCAAATACTCTTCTGATGACTTTGTACTCTTTAGTCTTTGAATGAAATACACATGAAAATCAGAATCTACAATGAAAACAAATGCCAGAATAACTGCAAATTGTACTTTTAAAATGATGTATTGAGATCTAATCGCGTTCCTATCAAATTTTATTATTGTAACAGGATCACCAATGAACAGTCTAGTACACGAGTTACAAGCAGATTCAGATATTCGTACATTACCACTAAACACTGTCCCGGTGTAATTGAGATAAACATTTGAGATACTCGGACCTTCAGCCCACGCGTGCGTGTTTGCGTTTTATAATCGTAAAAGAGATAGTTGCATGTTTGATCGTGTTTTAGGCTGTCCAAGCATATGCATTGGCTGCTTACTCAGGCTTTCTTAGACGTAATAATGTGTGTGAGTACAAAATCGTTTTGTAGGTAATGGCAAGTGAGTTAGCTTTAAAACTGTTCGGAAACGAAATGTGGATGTTTCTGGATGAAAGAAGAACTTTTGTGCGTATAGGAACAAACGAAGTATCTGGAGACATGGTGGAAGTACATACCTCAGAAATTGAACCTATCTTTCTTTTAACATAAACTATTTTAGTTTATTAAGAACTGGGCTCAGAAGTCGCTGGATAGAGAATTGTGGAGAGGCTAGAGGAAGGTTTTTGCCCACCATTAGGCCAGCAATAACCAGCAGCAGGGACAGGAATAAGATGAAATAATTTATTTTAATTCCCAACACTTGCTATAAGTGTTGTTGTTGTTTTTGTACAAAATATAGTACGCAAGGGGTTAAGAGCATGTTAAGAGGCTATATTAGTCGTGACTTAGAGTAGATGATCACATAAAATTCCAAAGGAAAATACGTTCACAATGTGATGTAATGGTCGTTATTATTGTATAGTAAACAGATAATTATCACTTATGCCATAATAATCAAAGTAATAAAAATAGGTGTATAATGCTCTTGCTGCAAAATTGACTGCATTGTTTATTAACAGTTCTTCCGTAGCTTGTGTACAGTACAGGATAATATAATGTAAGTAAAGTATTTAATCATGATTCTCTCGTTTTTGTATTTTGTTTGGCAGAGCAACAGAATTACCTAAAACTTTAAAAACTTTTTGATAATTCAGTAAGCACATTTTGCACAAATAGACCAAAGATGTTTAGGCTAGATGTCTACACAAGAGACATCGTACTTTGGCGAAAAATCTCATATATTTGTCTTGCTTTCTTAGTTAGCTTCAGTAAGTACCCATCGATAAGCTTACTGAGAAAACAAGATAATTTCGAACTTTTCCGACTTAATACGATGCCATTTTACGGCATGAAATCAAGTCTCAGTTAATTTTCCTTGTTTTGTTTGGTGGCATGGTTTTTCTGAGTCTTATTAGAAATCGAAGGTTTCATTGCAATTCCGAGTTTAACCATGATTCTGTGGACTAGCCCAGTTTTAGTGTTCACTTCTCGGTAGGCTAGTTAAAAACGAAACACAATTCTACCAAATATTTGAACAGCGTCATCTAAGGAATGTTGTTGTTGTACACACATTCAGAAAAGATGACGCCGAAATGATTTGAAATTTTCCATACATTCATACGTTTTTATTAAGACGTGGGTGGGCAGTCCTTTACTGAAGGCTACACCAACTATTGCGTACTGTGAAAAAAGGGCTTGGAAAAACACAGCCCACTTGAAAGTTCTGAGGAATGTTAGTTTGTTTGTGAGGTTACAATCAATTACGCAGTTTAACTTCATTTTGAAGGTACACCTTGAAAAATTACTGACAAGCTGCGTAAATATACTTTGTTAGTGATCCGTTTGCTGCTTAGAAACGTTTAATGTTTAGTTTAATTGTTGTAGTGATCCGTCTCCTTTAACTGCTTCAAAAGCTAAGTTTAAGTATGGATTTTATGCAATCATGTTTTCTTATACCATTGATCACTTCACTGATTCGGCATCAATGAAAAATGCATAGGTTCCTGGTAAGGTAATTCCTGCATTTTTAGAGAACTTAAGTCCTATTGGACGCTCCTCTTTAGCAATCGACGTTTATAACAAAGCATACAATTGTATACTGTTCTTTGTTTTCCGGGGATTCACTATGAATTTAAAGATATTACTGTATATTTTATTGTTTGCCAGATCATAATCGTCCGCGTTATTAGTCCCTAGAATCATTAAGCACATCCTAGTATGGCATGTTTCTGTCATTTTCGAAAAGAAGTGACTCAGTGAAGGTGATAAAATGCATAGTTGTGGAGATAATGTGATGAATAATAAAATGATGATGACATCACGAATCAACCATTACATTTAAAAGTCAAACATTTAATATGAGAATAAAAACTGTATACCTGCTAGCATAGCATCTGTAATGCAATTCTTCTTATATATTTTGGTATATTCTGGATCAAATATTTAATCATGTTTATCCTTGCTAATGATGAAAATGAAGTCGAAAATGTATAGGATTGACGTTAGCTGGGTTAAAATCTTTTTCGTTGAACTGAAATTCTCCACTCTGTCACAATCGCATTTTTTTTCTTTAAGTAGATACCTAGTAATGTTTTATTAATCTAAATAAATGTTTATTTTAATTGAATCAGTTAAGTATTGTCAAACATCGTCAAACAAAAAAAAATACTTCCTACAAAAACAACTCTGTCACATGTCCCGGGGACAAATTTCAATGCAACGAAAAAGATTTTAACCCAGCAGCTGGATGGTCGTCGAACGCTTATGTCAATTCCATACATTTCGTCATTTTACGAAAATCGTTTACGTTAGCGTAATCTTGCCTAGGGTTCCAGAAAAGGAACGAAGCCATAGGCTAAAGCTAGTGTTATCTATATTAATTACATCACTTGCAATTCCCAATGTTCAGCGTGTCCTGACCCTGAGGCGTGCATCGGTGCGGTTTCGTCAGGGGCCGGGCGCAATCGCTCTGGCGTGCGGTCGCACGGTGCCATCCTGATAACTGACTCTTCCTCTATAATCTGAGCTTCACCTGACAACTTATTATCAATTGCGCAACATGGTTATTTAATTAAAGTAACATAAGTATAAGTATTTGTAGTATTCCACGTTTATAAGTAAGGCGATAAGTATTTAGTGGTGGTAGGACCTATTGCAGGGTCCGACCGGATCGCTACCACCATTTTATTACGCAGCAGTGTTCGAATGGTTGTGTTCCGGTATTCCATCTTAGTCCTCTCTCTCTCTCCTCTAGGATTGCACTCTTGATATTGTAATCTTAAGAATTCAAATGTCTATAGGTCTCAGATCCGACTTACCGTCAGGTGGTCGAAGTGCTCGTCAGCCTTCTCGTTGCCATAAAAAAGATGTTTCGTCAAAATTAAATAGATTTTTTTAGGCATTGGCTATTTTTATGAACTTAAGTGGATTTATAATAATCTCAAGACTGCAATCCTTAGATTGACAAAGCTTTGCCAACCGTGAGGACACACACACATCAGAACACAATGTAAAATACTGTTTAGCGCTAGATTAAAGGATAAGAGGGTGGATGGTGCTAGCTAGATGAATGAATAATGTACCTGCGCCAGTTGTTTTCAAATATAGTTAACCAATTTGATTTCTAGGCCACTATGGACTATGTTAAAGTAACGCTGACGATCAAAACGTAAGAGACTTCCTATGATTTGGTTTACAATGTCACGTTGACAAAGTCCAATAGTGGCCTAGGAATCGAATTGGTTGACTGCACATGTGTAAAGTTTAAGAAACTTGCAAATTGTTTTCCTGGTTGGTCAACATTATCTAAGAGTCAAGAGCATTTCCCCGTGCCACGCCGGCGATCTACTCTTCAACCTTTTATGGTTTCCATGTTTTCCTATGAAAAGAAATACGCATGTTTTATTTACTCATAATATATTTGCATAATAATTAAGGAATTCGACATGGCGTGTATGAAAATGTAAAGGTTCTAAGTGGCCAAACGGTTTGGTCGTGCGCTTGCATTAATTATGTTACTACGACGAAATACGAAATGTTTGTAAATGACCGAGAAAAATCCAGATGGCGTATACTGCCCTCGTACGGAGAAAAGGCACAAGTGCAATTAATTCATAGAGGCATATTAAACTGTCAAGGGTTATAATAAGGTTGGAATTGCAATACAATTCATACAGCAGATATGCCGTTTTCCGTAGCAGGGCAGTATATGAAATAAACACACCGCTTATGTGCATTTTACTATGCGCAGGCACATATTTACGCGATGGGCACGTGTCAGATTTAAAGGGTCGAGTAGTGCAAGAGAAAATATACTAATATAAGAACGTAGAGGTAAGCGCTCTTAAAAATCGCTTCAAACTGTTCATTTGAAATCATTGTGCGTGGATCACCCGTTTGAACTAAACTGTGTTGTCACATCTTCTGTTTTTTTTTAATGATCGAACCTCTCTAAATGTATTAATACTAAGTTTAATACTGGATGCTTATTAATTGTAACGGCGCAGCCATTAGTTTCGACACCCTAAGTTTGTTGGCGACAAAGTACTTTCGTACGAATTGTGACATGGAGGAGGCGAGCGAGCGAGCACACAGGCCGCCTGATAGGAAGTGGGATCTGAGACCGAAAGATATTTGCATCGTCAAGATAATCTTTAGACTGCAATCCTAAGACCGCAAGACGGAATGTATCCATGCTAGTAATTTAACCGGTTGTCTTAGCCCCACACCGGATCACAACAATGCGAACACTGCTGCTCGGTGGTAATATAAAGGATAAAATGGTGACACAAGGTCCTGTCACCATTAAACACTATAAACCTACGTAAGGCAACAAGTTATGGTAAGATAATGTAATGACTAATGACACGTTGTCATTGCATTAACAAGATCATTTCACTAACCAACTATTTTTCACTTTGATATCCACCACTTCTGTTCGTTCACGAGCTGTCATCTCTGAATGCGGCTGTTTAGCTTACACATGTTTGTTTTCTTATTCATAAGATGATCCCATATCACCAATCTTCATTCCCCGTGATTCAGTAACGTGTGTACTTTAAAAATATTTTGGCGTTTACGTAAAATTTAATCTCGACCCTTATAAGGCAACGAACTACGGACCAGAATCTTCAAGGCTTTAGTTGCAAGTGGTTTGGTGCGGTTGGGGGGTGAAGATATGATGGTCGGTGAAATGACAAAGGTGAGTAGGTGCTAATGCAGTTTTATGAATTTGAAATGTCTGAGGGCTTGTTAATTGTTGAGTTAGTCGGGAGCCTTGACCGCCAGGGAAGCAGCTGTGCCCGATGACGGAGAAGATATCGTATATGAGTTCTATAACTATAACGTTTTTTATTTTATCTGGAAAATATTATTTTTTGTTACTTGCTATTTTGGAATCAAGCTTTTCTAGTAGATACGTCGTAATAATAACTTTGGCTACTGTACTGATACTGTAGTATACTCGTATACACAAAAACAGCTTCACGAAAACTATTTTCATAGTGATTACTATTTTAACAAAAACTCGCTTTTTCAAATCATTTAAATAATTGCCAATTTTTCTTTTCTTACAGTCAAAGTTTCCACATTTTCATTATCTTTATCACGGGAAAGAAAAAAAAATATTTCATTTACTAGTTGAGTTACGAGTAGGTAGTTGCTATTATTTTTAATCTACTGACGGTTAACCTCAGTGTTTGGCCTAGGCCGTCAGCCTTGCACTAATGCGGTGCATAGGAGTATGAACTCAGAAACAACCACAATATTCTCTAGAATATTTATATCAACCTTCAACTAAACCTCAGCACCTGCAAACTGATGCTATATGCCGCTAATAAAAAAAAACAAACATTTACCCGCGACTTAAAATACGTTTTGCTTTGATTTCAGTTATCGCCATTTTCTCAGGAAATGTTATAGTTTTCGGGGTAAAAATGCTCTATATAGATCCGGTTTAATGTTTAGAAGAACAAAAAAAAACTCAAGTCAATAAAGAAACACGGTATCGTGCTATATCTAATATTTATAATTCTCGTGTCACAGTGTATGTAACAAAACTCCGCCGAAACGGCTTGACCGATTCTTATTAAATTTTATGTGTATATTCAGTAGGTCTGAGAATAGGACGTAAAGTATAATTCATAAGGTTTGTGTGAAAAAAATTTACACCCGGGCGGCGCCGGGCGCGGACAGCTAGTGTTACATAATATTAGAGGGTGATGAAACTTCCAAAACTAAAGCTACGCTTCAATTTGGATCCAAAACTCGAAAGCAATTGTTTCCAGCGTGTCTCTACGTATATGGATGACGTAATTTTAAGATTAGGTTTTTAGCGCAAGGATTTTCAAATCCACTGACAATCCACTATAATATGGTTTAATCTTCCCTCTTCACAAGCCTATACTATTATCTAACAGGAAATTAACCTTTACCTCAGCCTCTGCAGCCTCTCATCACAACCTACATCGGGCTTCACAGAACCGGTGATTGCAATTTGCTTTTCCTCATGTCCTCAAGAAGGCTGACTGCACTTGTGGCTAGGCTGTTTGCGGAGTCGTGCACTTCATAAACAATTGACAGTCGGAGTACCTTGGTACAAGGGATTCGACTTAGCAGGGTTCTTTGCTACCGTTTTAGCGGCCATTGTTGAAATATTGGAGGACTTTTAACGTCGGATTTTTATTTGGCTTCTGCCAGCGACTTCGTCCTCGTAGAATTCGTATTTTTGACTTCACACGGCAACCGTCAATTTTCCCGGATAAAAAGTAGCCTATGTTACTTAAAGATAATGTAGCATCCTAATGGTGAAATATTTTTTTAAATCAGTCCAGTAGTTTCTAATATTATTCGTTACAGACATACAAAAACAAAAATCTTTGCTCTTTATAATATTAATGTAGACTAGCGACCCGCTAGGTTAGTGAGAGTTAACTGTAACACCCATGTATAATTCAGAATATATTATACATTAAAACCTTCCTCTCGAATCACTATATATATGTAATGATGAAAACCGTATTAAACTCCGTAACGTGGTTTGAAAGATCTAAGCTTAAATACCGAAAGAGACGGCGGAAACCGGCTTTGTATATACTGTCTAATGACCTACCCTACCTTATTTTATAAATATGTCTTGTGACAGGCGAGAAGTCTCGCGAGAAAACCAATTTTTTCCTGTCAATTGTAACGTAATAACGTACCCCGATATTGTGTTACAATACGTAATAAACATTATTTCAGAGTTATCAAATCAATGCAGGAAATGACGTTATGGACTATTAAATCCCAAAAGGATTACTGCATCGGCGCGGGCGTACGAGTTGAGGAAAACACGCGCCAGAGCAATAAAACTTATCGCTGCGTAAGATTTCATCGGAATTTTTGACATGTGATGTCTGCAGTTGGTACGAGTAGATACGCAATCCGACGGAAATGGATAGCTACAATTTTCAGGTATATTAGCACAAGATACATAGATATACATCATTGGTCGAATTAGCTTGGGTTTCAGATGTAAGATGTCCTTGTAGTTTGGTATTCCATATGTTATGAATTATTTTCAAGTACCATCGTAAAGCCAAAGAAGGCGGGTAACTGCAAAGTAATAGTTTAACGATTTTTTTAAACTATTTAGAAAAATAAACAGCCGTGTACAGAGTAATACAGACAAATATTAATATGAATAAGGCCTAAAGTTCCATATGTCTATGTACAAATTAAGTTGTTACCCTCCATAGTTATTCTCCATAACATACAAATAAAACAACCAAAACTAATTAGAAAACATCACAAACAGTACTAATAATCTAAAAAAGAAACTGCCGAATCTTAATTTTAAACATTGATAGACGTTTCGCAAAGATGTCAATATCATTAAGCGAATCATTGTACACCTTACACGAGAGCATTTTAATGTCGTTATCAATAGAGTATAGAATAGGTACTTTGACTGCTACATGAAGTTAGCTTCCTACGTATTAAGGGGAAAGCAGATGACGGTCAACGAAATTACCTTTTTGATTTCGGTTAAAAAAATAGTTACGCCGTTATAAGTTAGTCTAAAAAAGGATAGTCAGACAAATGGAGAAAGTAACATACTTCTTGGGGATTTTTCCAAATTGAAATACAGCACCCAATTAAATCTCGGTCAAATAAGTACTTTTCTTACTAAATAACAAACAAAGACACTAAACCGGGCCACAAAAGTAGTAAATAATAGTGGTTAATGAATTCGCCAAATATTGTAGTGTTTGTTGACTCCATAGTTTCCGCTCTTGACCCCTTAACAAGCTGCAAAACACTTCATCAGTTTTAATCATTAACCCGCTTACTAATAAGATTAGCAGTTAGGATTCCGTATGTAAACTATAGCATGCTTTTATTCGGCACAACCGTTTTTTTTATGCCAAGGAAAAGACATACAAGCGCTCAGGCAGTCGACTTGAAGGTAAATGGCATCTGAGGACCATAGAATTTTAGAGTCTAAGACCCGTATTAATAAACTAATCTCAACTCTAATGCTCGTCTCGAGATGCGTCAAATATGACAGTGTTCTATGGTTTGACGTTTACTTTGACGTATCTTGTGACGTGCATCTCAGCCAAGATGAGTTTATTAATACGGGCCTAACTAATTTAATCCCAAGACTGCAATCCTAAGACCTCAAACGCGTTGCCAACCCTGGGGACTAAAATGGAATGCCTCTATGCTAGTAATTTCACCGATTGTATTTTCCCCACACCGGAATAGAACAATACGAATGCTACTTGGCGGTAGGTTAATGAATAAGATGGTGGTAGCGATCCAGACGGAGAGATCTGCAAACGGTCCCACCACCACTAAACCTCTAGACGTATGTATGTACGATTGGCATCATTAATACCCGAGCCACTATAGAACCCTGTCGCAGGATCCCGTCAATGCCAATAGTTGACTTTGACATAATTTATTTTTCATGTCTTCACGCTGCTGTCATTTTGAAAGGGTTCCATGGAAGCTCAACTATAAATTGTTTGCCATAGCAGCAAGTTCATCTGAAAATATTAAGCAGAACTTCTTGTTCTGCTTGTTCTTTGAAGTTTTATGTGGCCTTTAACCATGATCTACATTAATTATATATTAAAGCCTACAATGCGAGTCCCATCTTTGTTTTTCGCTTTAACGTATATTTCTTTGAAATTATGCCAAGCGCCTAAAATTTTTTTAAACTATTTTGTACGGAGCTCAAGATTTTATCCATTCAAATCGCTATAATTACCTCCTTGAAAGCGATGAGCCATGCCGTGACTAACCCAGGAACACTAAAAGGTCGATAACGATATTGATTCAGCATTTAGAATCCAATTAAGGTTCTTACGGTTTTTGATACGGTTTCAGTTCTCCAGTTAAGGAAGCAGTACGTTGACACGTCAATCTAGCAAATCCGTTGTAAATCGAATCAGTAGCATTCTACTGAAAATAGAAGTAACCTTAAACATGTCATTGTTTTGTGATTATTTTAAAACGATAATTGATTTGCTTTGAGCCTCGTCGTTTTATACTTTTGAATGCGTAACTGGCTCTTAGGCCCGTATTAATAAACTGATCTCAACTCTAATGCTCATCTCGAGATGTGTCAAAAATGACAGTATTCTATGGATTGACGTTTACTTTGACGTATCTTGTGACGTGCATCTCAGCCAAGATGAGTTTATTCATACGGGCCTTAGAATGACAGTTTACCACGTGGTTTATCGTAACGCACGAGAATGTCACCCAATACATTTTGAGCGGTAGAAAAAAAACCGTTGGTAGCGTTTGCATCTTGGCTTGGGCCTCTTCTGTTCTTGCGTTTCTAAGAGTAGGTATACAATTTACCGTACAATATCCTTCATAAACAGGCTAAGCGAGTGGTCGGGGTTAGGTAACGCATTCCTTAATCATTTGTTTGTAGTTCGGAGTGTGTTTTGAGCATTGTTTGTTACATGACCAGCGTTAGGCAATCGTTCTTGACTGTTTTAGCTATTTAACAAAGCCGATATCGGGGTTGTATAATGGTAAGGACGCGGAATTTGCTTCCGACCTTGAATTTTCCTTGCTGTACGGAATGACGAGTTTTAATTGATGCATTTAGAATATTTTGCGGGCTTACAAAAGAAACTACCAGCAAAATGTTTCAAGACTGCCACTATTTTTCCAAACAGGTGGGCTATCTGTTTTTTTTAATTCATTGAATAAACTTTGAATCATGAAGAAGTGCACAAGAAAAGTTACCTGTAGGCAAATTCAGACAAAAGATTTGTGCGTTCGTAAAAGACAGTAAACAAAAACACTGATGTTTTCGAAATTAGGTAGAATCTTGGAGAGTACTAGATTCACCTTTGTACATTTGTTAATAAAAGTTAAATTTACGAAAAAGCGTTTCTTCAACAACCTTAAGTAGGGCGTCAAATGCAGTGCTCAAAATTAATTCGAGAATCGTCACTGAAACATGCGTCACAACACTCTACTTACTTATGGATCAAACAGTTATGGGAATATTCCAGACTTTCTCCGTTTATACTAGTAAGATCGCAAATAAACCAATAAGTATTTGATATAGATCAACTGCAAGCAAACCTTTATCAGCCGCTAGACAAATAGAAAACCTATGTCGCCAGCAAAATACTCGTAGTACGGTCGTAACTCGTCCGCTCGATTTCAGCACTTGAGCCTGCCAGGGAATTGGGATGAGGGTCATTGGCCCTTCGATGACAAGTGACAATCGCCATCAATGTCGTCACCGTCTCAGAAAGTACACCCAAAGATTCTAAATGTCACAGAGTAAGAAAGTTGCCAGTACTCTTTGTGTAATTTGAATGGTTTCCAAGTAGGAGGAACGATAATACTTTATTGAAGTTGGCTGTTTATTTTCATAGTTGATGTGTGAACGTTCATAGGTTGTTCGATTATGCAATGGCAGCTATCTGGCTGTTATTTAATTGATGCTTTAATATAAAGTGAGCTTGGAGTGGTTTGTTGTTGGAAGCTCCATGGGAGCCACTGTACAATTTTTATTAGTGAATAAATTCCCTTTTGGTATTTATACGATGATAATCAAGTGCATTGGTGCCACATTGAGTACAGATAAGCGTTGGCGCCATATATGAAAGAACTTATTGATAAAGTTACAACAATAGGACATGAATAATAGATAATGATAATTCTCAAGATTTAGACGGGTAATCGTTTCATTTGTTGTGAAGATAAGTTTTAATGTAATGTCTGGTATTGGTAGAAGAATTAAATAACACATGGATGGAGGAGTACCTACGAAGCCTAATCAGGTAAACATTTGAATGGGCGTCGTGTTAGTTAGATTGTAGTGGTACAGTAGGGTTCGGTTGAACTTAACTAAACAGTACCTACTCGAACTTCCTGAATCAAACTACAGAAATTAAATTCAAATTCAAATTCAAATATTTTATTTCAGATTATAAATCCATAATGGTTAGATACAATAACTTAAATCTAGTGTTAGTATACTTAAATGACTACTCTATTCTAATATGCACACAAACAAACAAAATTACGTTACATTTTTCGTGGCGGTGTCGCGACAGGTGCATGCAGCTGAACGCACCGTTCAAACAACGGCGAATCCCAGCGCTGGGCCAGCATGCTTAGTATGCCGTTCGCGCTGCCGCGGCTGCGGTGGAAGAGTGAAGCTACGCGCTTCCTCATGATGGCGAAAAAGCAGTCCGTATGAGCCTCAGCAAACATTCCCGAGGCACTACAATACCGCGGCAACCTGAACAGCATCCTAAATGCGTTGTTGTACTGGATGCGCAGAGCGCTGTATGCCCGCTGCGTAAAGTTAGCCCACAGACCGCACGTGTAGAAAGTTTGACAGTACGCTTTAAATAGCGTGAGCTTTACTTCATTACTACCACGTGCAAATCTACGGGACAACATATTACAGCGAACACACAGCGCCCGTCGCTCCCGCTCGATGTCTTCGACGTCAGACATTGTATCTGTAACCCAGTGACCCAGGTACTTAAATTTTGACACTCTTTTTAAAGGAGTCCCACAAAGCGTGACCGGTTGCATGTGGTAGCTTTTATTTCCCGATTTAAACTGCATGAGTTCACTTTTGGTCGCATTGTACCTGAGTCCATGGGCCTCAGCATACGCCTCACAGATTTCAATCAGTTTTACTAATCCCCCCGTTGAGGGGCTCAGCAGCACCATGTCATCAGCATAACTTAGATTATTGACACATATATCTTCAATATGGCATCCGACATAAGCGCTACTGAGCTCCTCAATGAGGCCATTCATATAAAGATTGAACAAAATAGGAGAGCTCAATCCCCCCTGTCTAACGCCGCACTGCATCACGTACTCGTCTGACAGAGCACCTGCCCACCGGACACAATTTTTTTGTTTACCATACCAATGTCGAAGCAGTGATATGACATCATGTGGGACCGTCGTGTCCTCTAACAATTTCCGCGTCAGTAGGTCGTACGACACCAAATCAAACGCTTTCGACAGATCCAAGAAACAGGCAAATACCGGTGTTTCACGAGACGTATAGTGATGGACGGTCTGCTTGAGACATAGGATTGCGCTTTCAGTCGATAAACCTGGTCTGAAACCAAATTGAGCATCATTTAATTTTATATTTTGTCCTAGAATGTCATCAAGTAAACCATCCAACACCTTCGCCACAACAGTGGCAAGCGATATCGGCCTGTAATTGGACAAGTCGGACACGTCCCCCGTTTTGTTTTTTATGACCGGTACCACAATCGTATTCATGAGTTCATCAGGTAGATAACTATGACTCATACATAGATTAAAAAACATCGACAATACTATTGGCAGGTGTATGCCAGCATGCTTGAGATGCTCAATGCCGAGGCCGTCATGTCCGGGAGATTTTCCCCTTTGCATCTTATTAATTTTATCAGCAATATCTTTAGCCGAAAACTTAACGGACAGCGTCCCAACCTTGACCTCGGCATTGAGCACAGTGGTGGTTATCAGTGGTGGCTCGACCTTAAAGTGGCGCTGGAAAGCATTAGCAATAGCGGGCGGCTCATAATTGTCTGCGACGCTCACCGGTAGACTAATCCTAGGGTTCAACTTACCGGTATTTTTCCAAAATTTGCCAAAGTTCTTTTTTGAGTGATTCTTGGCAATAATGTCTAACTTTATATCTTGCTCGTGGGTCTGACAATATTTCAGCTTACTCTTGAACACTTTTTTAGTTTCGAGCATCTTACTGTAAACATACCCACTAGTATGCTTACCACAAGATACCCACCAATTAAACCAAAACCGCGCCTCCCGGTGAGCCTCGCCGACATGCAGATTCCACCCCGCTATTTGTCTATTTTTTCCACGATTGTTGCTTCTATGTGATTCTTCCGCGGCTAATTTAAGTATAGATATGATGTTGTTGTACAAATCTCTCAACAACCGTTTATGATAATGGTCAGAGCACACCCCATCAGTGCAGGCAGAAAACTCAGCAGGAAAATTAATATATTTTAATCTACTAGTACACAAATTCATATATTGTTCTATTTGAATGGAATCCCGTTCTCCCCAATGCACCCTGTTACTGGAGCTTGTATATTTAGTCACAACTTTTGCATTTATTATGTTAAAATTACATTCCAATAACAAGGGATAGTGGTCAGACCAGTAAACGCCGTACAACACTGACGTACTAACAACCATGGGCCGCGCGGCGCTTGTCATCACGCAGTGATCCAGCCAGCGCCTAGATCCATGCGCATCACTGACAAAAGTGTACGTGTCACTCGGTAGCATTTCCATATCTACACAATACAGGGATTGTTCAGAATTAAAGCACAATAGTTCACGTGAGAACGACTCACCCGGGTGTGCGTTGAAGTCCCCAAGCACTATGACAGATTCCACATCGTTATTTTCCACAATCGACTGAATTTCACCCAAACATTCCGTAAATTCACTTAGATTATCTGAGGAGTCAGTCGGCATATATACTGACATAACGATCACTGATCGGTCATCAAGAACTATTTTGATAGACGCTAGCCGCACACTATCACACTGAATCACAGAAACACAAGGGAACAACGACTTCCTCCACAATAGTGCTACGCCTCCGTGTGGTCTCCCTCGAAGCACCTGTGCTGAGGAATCCACCGCAGATTTACCCGTAAAGGCGAATTCATCATTAATGGTGCCAAGGAACGGGATATCGTGTTCCATGAGCCAAGTTTCCTGTAACGCTATTATTCCAGCCGTGCGACATAAGTTACGCACACAATCTGCAGATCTAATCACGTTTTTGCAATTAAAACTTATTAATTTTATAGTATCATCCATAATTAATAGTATTATTTATAGCAACAAAAGTTAAATCTTAACTTTATTTTCATTATTCCATTTAAAATTAACAAAACGTCGAAACGCAATTCCGTCCGGCCAAAAGTCGTCCTTCAAAAATAAATCTAATTTATGTTTAGGAACGAAAACTTTGTAGGCATCGTAACCTTTTCTAATTTTCATCGGCATTTTAACTATATGCACGCTAATACTAGTTTTGCTCCTTATATAGTCAATTATGTCCCCCGCCGTCGTCTCCTGTGCGACATTGTAAATATAAACAGGGACTTTTATAATTGCTGCCTTAAACTTATTATCTGAGGTCACTATCGCTTTTCCCTGCTGTCCAATAAATTGATTTTTAAGTTTTCGTCTTTGTACAAGTTTCCAGTCTTTGTCAGGGGCCTGTGATTTGAATACACCACCTTCAGCAACTTCAGAGTAAGACGCATTTTGTTGTAAGTTGCACGGATTATTATGTTCGAGCGGCGATAGCTCTGGTGACGATGTTATTCGGTCAGCTGACGGGTGAGTCACCGCGCCGGCGGCGAGCGCAGGGAGCGCCACCGGCCTAGTCGGCTTTTTGCCCGAGCAGCGCTCGCTTTCTGACGAAGTGGGTACCTTAATAACGGTCGGCGCGGCGCGCATTGGAGTACCCGCAATTGTCGCCGATTTATTAATTTGTGTATCATCCCTATTCCCGGTGGACACCTCGGGATCAAGGGGAACATGTTGAAGCCCCATTGGCCCGCTACAACACTCAAAACTGTCAGCTAAATAGGCCCCTCTTTTGAAGTTTATGTTTTCCTCGAAGTTATTCACTAACGAAGCCCTCTTGAGGTTTTCTAGCTCAGCCTTTACTGATTCCAACTCCTTTTTAGTCGCAGTTTCACTGATTATCATTTCAGTACAGCTCCGCAATTCAACAAGATCTTTCAGTATCTTTGTCGCGTCTAGATGACTGAATGTTACGGGTGGTAATTTGTGCAACTCCCTGGCGACAAATACTGGAATTTCTTCAGTACTACAGTTCTTCATTGTGACAATTATGTCGTCCAAATCACGATTTCCTTTTCCATTGCCTTTGCGTCTTGTCAATTCCTTTGATTTGGACAAGGATTCAAAAAGTAGCCGTTTTGCAGCCGCGATATCACTTTCCGAAAACGCTGTAGCACAGATACGTCTAAGGCTCGGCTCATCTAAAAGATGATTTTTATTGCTAATATAAGCTAATAACTCATTTATGACTACATTGCAAGATCCACATTTCACGAAATTCGACATTGTTATGGGTAACAACTCCACCGTTCGCGCTCTCAACCGTTCGCATGCGCGGGCGACGTGAGACTCTATTAAAGGCTGTCCTTAAACTATGTTGCTCCGAATCGCAAAAAGTTTGTAGATGAAGAACCAGCATACCTTGATTCCTAATACAAACTATTCTTCTCGTAGCATATAGCACCACCACCAGGCCAGCCCAAGCGCTCAAGAGAACCCTATGATGTACACGTTACTGACGCGTCCAGGTGTCAGGTTATACTGGAAGCCGTGTGAATTCGCCTTACAGAATACACCAGTGATCCTTCGTTCGCATACAAAGCGAACCTTTACGTATTAATAAATCGCCAGCGCTCGGCCAACAAGTTTGTACGTTCTGTTTGGCGACTGGCGCCTCGCTGTGTAATTGCTCGCACAAACAAACACACCGCCTGATTCACTAATGTATCTAGTTTTAGCACTTACACAATACGTGAGGATTATCCGGCGTGCTTCGTCTGGCGACAAACACGCCTTAAGGTTAAATGGACTTCAAAATAATATCTTAGGTACGGGCACAATATGATTTGTACTATACCTCTTCACTTGATGTAACGTCTTATTCATAAACGCACTATAGTTAAACTATGCTCAAAATATGCTTCGTCCTTATCTGTCATTAAGACATTTCCATTTGACAGAAAAGGATAACGTACACTATAACTAAAATAGGTTCACAGTATGTTTATAAATAACCCCTTATTTCTTAGTCTATAAGTAATTGCTTATATTTCCAGAAGGCCTTGAATTATTTTTGCACTAAATATACTCTGCCTGTAAAAGGTGCAATTTTTTTATAATATGAGATGTTTATCTATTGTTAATAAATAGTGTGAACTACATTACTTGGAAATTTGACATCATCGTCTTTATTCAATATAATTACTTTAATCTCAAAAAGACAGGAAATCCATTATCGGTGTAATATGAGACATGCACAGCAAGATTAGCATGATTAAAAATGTTTTTATTGTTAGTATTACTAAGTTCGACTGTAATTCAAGCACATTCTTCTTATTCTCGAGGATCACTGTTCTTTGAATAACTTCGTTAATTACCTCTTCTTTCCCTACAGTATTTTCAAATTAAACCACTTTTTGAACTGTAATAAACTTATCCTCTTTGTACTGTTTAGTCTGCCGGTTTGGGTCTAAAGCATCAATTCTACTCTCAATTACCAAAGAAGTTATTATTTACATTATACCTACTTGCTTTGTAGACAAATAGCGTAATAACCTTATTCACTCGCTTCACTGGTCGTTGCACCATACGACGTAACGATATTTTCGGGGTATATAAATTACCAAAGGCGAGAGGAGTGGCGTTGACTTGTGAATAGGGAATGCATATAATCGGTTATAACCGGTTTTAACCGGTTATTTTTATACAAAAATTATTAAAAACCGATTAAATTGCGTTTCCTAGTTGTGAAGCTTGCCACCAGCGCTTGATATTATAACCACGACCACCCCGATTAGAGGGAAAACGATAAAGAAGAAGAAGAAGAGTTCACCAAAACATTGATTTTATAATAACTTAAAGTTAGGATTAATATTGTTGATTATAACCAACTAAAAAACATTTAAAACGCCGTGATTGTTAAGATTTAATATACGTCAAACAATCTTGAACCAAGAGCGTAAGGCGTGATCAAATCCATCACAAATTGCGTCATTTGAAGTGACATTGTTAGTATGAATCTTAAGAATTTCCGCATACCCTTCATATTGAAGGATGAGACATCTTGTCTCGTCTATGTCTCGTTATGTTTTTTATACCTTGACTGCGTCAGTTTTTAACTAAGTTTATACGGCTGTTTTTAATTAAACAAACCAGCATACATTTTTGGTGCCGATAGTAAGTAAATATTATTTTTACACGACTGCCCAAAAAAAGGATTGTAATTATTTCAGAGGTCATGTATTCCACCACTTCTTACTTCGTTAGAATTCTTTCACCATCCCGAGTGACATAGGATACCTAAACTGTTAAAATTTAAATAAAAACAGTGGCAAAATGACAATTATTAACATAGGTACATTGACTACAGTTAAAAAATGCAGTCAGGTTTTTAAAGCTTGCTTTTAGGTAGTTATATGAAAATTGTACTTTATACATAAATGTGCATGTCTTTGGAAACCTCCAGTGTACGTCTCGTATAAATTTATCTTTAAAAGAAGGAGTCAATTTCTCTCTAACGTAACAGCTTCTGCGATCGACGAAACCATATAAATAAATATATGAATTCTTCTGTACACATACGATAGGGGACTTTTGTCGTCAACACATCAAAGGATCTTTAGAAAATTCAGCAACAGCATTTCTATGATGGCCTATTGTTCAGTTTAAGTTACCCGTCAATGGTGTTTCTACGTTAGTCTTTTCAGCACTGTCAACGAAAAATCACTACATAGTATAAAACAAAGTCGCTTCTCGCTGTCTGTCCCTATGTATGCTTAGATCTTTAAAACAACGCAACGGATTTTGATGCGGGTTTTTTTAATAGATAGAGTGATTCAAGAGGAAGGTTTATATGTATAATAGATTCTGGTTTATGTACGGGTGTTACAGAAAACTCGCATAAACTGAAGCGAAGCGAGGGCGGGTCGCTAGTAAATAATAAATAATGTTAAATATTGTCATTACTCATGGATGCCTAACTCTAGACTGGTCTGTAACACCAGTTGGACCACTGTGAGAACCTAAAGCCCTTACTTTACCGTCCCATAGTTAAAGATTTATTTGATTTGCAGCCGTTGTAAAAAGTTATTATGTAAAAAGTGCCACATCACAATCAGTTGGTTTCGGTATTAAAGTTTTATGAAAATTTACGTTTTGGTGCCCAAATGCGCGTGACTTGGCGACGCATAAATTTTCAGAATCGCAAGCGTCGAGGTTCGATACTCCGTGTAGGCTGTTAATATGGAATGAGATGTCAGGCAACTTTATTAGAGTTGCCTTCGATGGAGATCCGATGGCAAGTGTGATAACATCTAAGATCCCATAGACAATTTAAGCTTGCTTACTTTCCTCGATATTAAATTTAAAATCTTGTTTATATTTAAACAAAAAACAGGGTTGAACCTCACATAACTTCCTTAATCCCAAATTGAGATTGTTCATATTTTTACAATTAGCTTATTCGGAAACCATATCCAGGAATAAGGTTTTCAAGCCGAATGCAGAAGCATCATTAAGTTATTGAAATATTTATTTATTTCGGATGTTTGGACAAAGCTATATTTCGTTCATTGAGTACAAAAGGGACACATTCCAAGATTAATCAGTGTTGCATTTTAAAATTAGAAGGTGTTCGTATAAGTTTTTCAATGCAAGAGCAAACTATTTTGGAATGTGTCCGTTTTGTATTCAATAAGCGATTTAACCTTTGTTTGACTTTCGTTTTCGGCTTGAAGCTCTCCTAGGTATATCTTACGGGTTAGGCGAAAACGGCTTGAAATAGTATGTTTAAATACTCTATTACAATCAATTTTTATCATTAGATATCATTTAATTGCTGTTATTTATTAGAAAATGCCATCCCAAATTTAAAATAATCTGTCATCCATAAAATGTCGGCTGAATAAATAAAGATACATATATATTGGGTCAAATACAAATATAATGAAACAGGTCTCTTAAAATTACCTATTCTTTCGAATTGGAATGTAAAAACCGTAAGTTATTTTTTTGGTCTATCCCAATTAAGCTCTAGGCTTGGGTAGGTACAAACCTACTGACAATGATAAAAATATTTATACTCACTTCGAGACTGAAATGGTAATAAACTGACAAGCACAAGTTTTTCACCTTCTTAGTGAAAAAATCTAAAATAATCTCACGGAACCCAAAAGCGTAAACAGAATCGCAATTTTTCCAAGTACTCGACACTAAGTAAAGGTTGGTCGGTCAAGTGCCCGTAAGTGTCTTCCCAAGGGTAGTTTATTTGCTCGGGCTCGCTCATTAAAGCTGGTTACGTTACATTATAGTGTTATAGATATACAGTGACGGCAAGGTAAATAAACACACGAAAGGCCGAGAATAAAGGCGCTACGGAGTGTCAAGCCGATTGGAGTGGCTGGCGCTTTACTACCAGCATGTTTACAAAATTCATTATTACCATTCTAGTTTATTAATAAAGGGATTTTTTGATGAAAGACAACTTTTATTAAGAGAAATTTATAATTACTTACCTGTTGTATTTACCATTTAAGTAGGTACATATTTTGTATGTCAGATTGTTTTTTTTTTTTGGTGAAAAAATTCACCCGATTTTGAACTTACTAATAAGTTCATTAAAATTAAAAAAAGAGCTCAACTGGATGCATTAACTATGTACCGTTTATTTTCATTTATTTCTCTTTGGTAGTCGATTTACATGTCTCTGACGTTTGGTCGTTAAAAAAAGTCGATGATATGCTACTCAATATCTTCGAACGCATTTGTACTTCTATCAGCTTTATAGCGAATGACGCCCTTTAAGCCCACAGCGCGTAATGAGCGTGCGTTATTGATACTGCGTCTCTTACTTGTACACGAAATTGCACTTCACTGACTTTTTCGCGGTCACCGAATGACGTTCCAAGACCAAATATATTCTACACACTTTATTGATTAAGGATTACTTAGCGCGTCCGTGTGTGTATGCTAATTTGAATTTTATTACTCTTAATGCACGTCGGATGCATTATATTCTTGAATCAATAGTAACTGTTTTTGACTTTGTGATTATCTACTGCAAATATAGGGAAGGATTTGTTCATGAGTTAGGTCTTAAACAAGAGGTTTTTACCTTGTAAAGCTTTATAAATAATTATTGGTTGGTCTATGAATGATCCCTGTGGCACACCTACACACTATATTATCATATACACGTTTCACTCAATCAATCGCCGATCACGATTTTCCGCCACGCATACAATTTGGTCTTCATTTCCAGGCACTTCCTGTATTAAATTTTCCGATTCAGATAGGTATTTACGGCGTAAATGAAGTTAAAATGACAATTCAAAGGTCGCCAGTTGGGCACGTCTTGGCGGTCAAGGCGAATCCGTCAAAACAATCCTCTTTACACAGTAACCTTGGTGAGGGGTCCTCAGACTAAACAAGGAAGAACCGGCCGAATGATGTCGCAGCCGAATGTGGTCAACGACACCGGAACGAGGAAACCTGGATTTCTACATAACTATTCAAATTCTGTGAATCAGTACATACTAATCAATCGAATTATCTTTCATTTGTAATCCGTTCGATTCTGTTTTAAATGGATAAGGCTTTATGAGTAATTTTCGTTATAATGTTACGGATTTTAGGTTTTTCAGGCCAAGGTTGCTGCAGTAATGTTTCTGCTTCATTCTGCTGAATAATTGCAACACGACTCGGCTGACCCGGGCGACATAATTCTACTGTACCTACTGTAAAAACTGACGCTATTGTGAAAGTACAATTTGTTAGTCTTATTATTACAACTTAGTTTCTAGATGACATCACTTTAAATGTAAACTTTTTAAATACCTATGACGAAAATTCTTAAGTTTAAAAAAAGGGAAATAAAAGTTGAAAGTACGTTACAATATGACAACATTACATAAAAGATTAAACTTTATTGCACAATACACAAAGTAAGTACAAATGGCCGACTTAAAGCCTTGAGGATTTCTCTGCCAGTCAACCATTAAAATAAATAATAAATAAATATCAGGGGACAATGTCACACCAATTGAACTAGTCCCAAACTAAGCTCAAGGCTTGTATTATGGGTAGGTACTAGACAACGATATAAATACTTATATAGAGAAATATATACTTAAATATATAGAAAACATCCATGACTCAGGAACAAACATTCGCGCTCATCACACTAATATCTGCCCTTACCGGGATTTGAACCCAGGACCGCTAGCTTCGTAGGCAGGGTCACTACCAACTAGGCCAGCGCGTCGTCCAATTGGGCCAGCAGAGACCAGTAAAGGTTGGAGCAACATTTGATGAAACGTTGATTTAAGAAATTACATATGTCATATACTAAACAACATATTTATATAAGAGCAAATCATAAAGATATACATCTAAAAAAAATACTTACAAAAACTAATATTTTCAGACCGAACGGTACAACTTTGCTTTCATGACAGAGAAAAGAACTTGGTTACCTATTATAGGTACTTAAGTATTATTGTGCGAGACGATAAAGACACGTTCAAAGTTTTTGGGTAATCCAAACAGAGTTAACAAATACATACAGGTACAGAATAAAGTTGTTTCTAATGGATTGAAATGTGTTTTTTGGCACAAGGTTTTTAGTTGCAACATAGCAGGTTAGCTCAAACTGTTTGATCCGAGCACACGAATCGGTCCTGCACATCATAAAAGAAGGCCCAGGCTCTGGTGATGTGGTCTGGGGTGTTATTTTCTCAAAAACAACGGACGGTCGGACGAACTAGCGAAATCGCAGCGGCGAGTTTAAGTAGTTCCGTCAGAGCGAACAAAACACATTTTAGCGCTTGCATTTTCAAGTAAGCAACCTTATACGTTCGATCCATCGGCAGAAACCATGCTGCTAAATTGAAAATGCACGCGCAAAAATATGTTTTGTTCGCACTGACGGGACTACTTAAACTCGCCGCTTGGACAATCACTCGTCCGTCCGTCCGACCGTCGTTGTTGAGAGAATCACTACCCTGATTACGTAATAATGTTAATAAATAACATAGCTGTTAAACTTTTATATTCAAAGTTAAGGTTACTGGCCACGCAACTCATGTGTAACCCAGAAACACCAACTGTTAAAATGTAATTGATTACACATACAAATTATGCAGGATTGTCGGCTGCGTAAACATTTACAAGTAGTTACGGTTGTCAGGAGATCATGTATACTTAGCTTTAGTTATTACCATCGTTACATACTTTACTTTACTCTAATTTTCCCATTTCAGTTTTCGTTTCACTTCTAATTCAATTTCAGGTAAAGTTGCCGTCAAAAGAACTTGCAAAAGATGTAAACAAAAGCAAACGAACCAATTTACCATGATCACTAGATAATCACGTACTTCTAAAGATCAAGTGAGGTCTTTGCAATGATGTATGAAGTAGATCATTATTTATATCAAGTTTAAGATGCAATAACTATTCATTATACGTTATTTTGAATAAAAACACGTTTGGTGAATATTGGAGGTTATGTGTCAAACAGGACTAATTTATTTACATCGTTCACAAGTTCTATTGACGGCGACTTTACGTAGGCAAACACAAAAAATAAAATGAGTGCAATTATTTACAAAGCAAGCCTTAAGACCCTGGTAAATGAGCAACGTCTTAAGATTACAGTCCTGAGATTGTAGTTTTTCGAATTAAAATGTCTATGGGTCTCAGGTCCCATTCACCATCAAGTGCTCGTGGAGCCTTTTAATTGCCACAAAAAAAAAACGAAATGGATATTTTAGCCACTTCTAGAATAATTAAATAGTTCAGGATACTTATTCAAACCAATTCTGTTTCTCTTTCTCTCTCTTTCTAGCTATTATCAATCCCACATAATGACTCCAATAATGGAACAATATTATGGGTAAAAGTTAAATTGTAGTTGTACCATAACTATGCACAAGGGCGATTATTAGTCTTTAACAAGACTAACAGACTCGCGACATTACCATCAGAGATGCTTGGTTGATATGTTGACTACATAAATGTCGTTTGGCAGATGTATTTTGTAGACGATTGTACGAGCGAAGCACTGAGCGCGCCCGTCGGGTGCAAGGCACGGGCCACATTGACCTATTTCGATAGCTCGCGCATAGATTACGTGCATGCTTTAGCACCACAGGTGCAACTAGCAATTTGTTACCGTTTTTTTATACTATGAATACAGTTGATTTTGTCTATGTTTCACATAGAAAATAAGTTCAACCAGGTCAAGGAAGCAATTAGCATGATGTACCAGAAACTTATTCTAATGTTAATAAAATGTAAACAAAAACATTTTTTAAAGTAGGCCTAGTGAAATCTTCTGACCACCGACAAAAGCCTATCGTGCCCACTAACGCACGCACGCACACGAACAAAAAAGTTTAGCTTATAAGTTTATAATCAAGCGAGGTTTTTATCTTGTAGTCGATGGCTGACCGCCGCGCAGCGCGCATGTCGCCCTCAGCGCTGAAGCCTCACTAGCACCGCGCGTGAAAAAAAACCCACCCGCTCATGAATGTTAAAAAAACAGTCAAAAGAAACCGTCAAAGGAGTGTCTCAAACGAAGTGTTCTATTTTTGAAATTGCGCGGGCTCCGTCGGAAATGTTCGGGAAAATGACGGGCATGAAAGTGTAGTGAAGCCGTAGTGTTTCCGGTCAGAAAAGGTTCAGAATTTTCTCAGATATTTTCAATTTCTTATGACTACAAAAGCTATTGTTTAAGTGCAATAGTACAAGGTTCGGAGTGTTTCGTTTGAATGCGAGGTGTGTTGAAAAATAGTTTTAGAAAAGTGGATTGTTCAGTTTTTCTACAGGATAAGTGGCAGAGCATTTCATTTAGATGTGTGTTCTACATAATATACAACGAAACACAACATGACGGCAAAGTTCGGCTATGTAAGTTACCTATTTTATCGTTATTTTTTTTTATTATTTTTTTCCTTCGCTCTCTCTGTAGGGTACTTTATACTATTGCGTCTCGAAGTGACGTGTGTCGGCGAGTTATGTCTGTATTTATAAGTGTTATTTTCTTGTTTTAAATCGATTGTCAGATTGTGAACGATAACCACTTAATACTGCTTTATCTTGCACTTTCGATTTCACGTGTAATTTCTGCAGTGTTATGAATGGAATATTTATACTATCTTCAAGAATCACAAATAATAAAAACGTTGAATACAATTTTTTACATATCTTTGACGACGATAATGTGTTTTATGTAGCCAATTTTTTATTGTTGTCTATCCTGTATATAAATACAAATTAAATTATTTAAAAAAATTACTCAAATACATGATGTATAAAACAGTAACTGAAAATTTTACTCAACCTAAGCCACAGTTACAACTTAATTATATTTTAAAACTAAAAAGCTATATCTAAAAAAGGGCCCTGCGGCATTGTCCCGAAGATGCTGGCAGCATTTCCTCGCTGGATGGTTAAATTTATACGTTGAGCGAAAAACTGCCAGTTCTTCGGTCTCCCGGGACGTCAATGAGACTATTCGATTTTTTTTTGAAGAGGCTTTGAGCGCTAGGACCCCACGTACCAAGGGTCTCGACACCGAATGGAACAAACATGTTCTACCTTTATGCTTTCGGCTGCTTCAGCTGCCGCACCAGCGCTATTAAAGGTTCATTAGAAATGCATTTCAGCAGCTTTAGTTTATATCAAAATCAATAAAAAAGGTACCGGTACCGAAATCCTTACTTATGTCTACAACTTTGTTTTTATTTTATTGATCAGCACCCGTTACCGCGGCGACTAGGTACTGAGTTTTAATAATTAGCAACACGCCTACTTCTATCTTCAGATAGCCGACTAATCTCGCCGTTAAAGAATTAGCTTATCGTGTACTGTTCGGATGTTTTATGAAGCTTTATTGTACTTATTTCGTGATTCGACTGGATGCCAGCACACAAGTGGTTTTAGATAACCATACACTTGATTTTATGCAGAGAATCCATATTGTAACGCTAACGTTTACGAAGTTCGTGACGATTTAGCAGCAAACACGAGTACGTCATTTTAAAATACAACCGTTTTTAAAGGCTTAACAAATTAAAGCCTTTTTATTGTTTTTCCCTGTCAAAAATTCGAGGTTATAAGTTTTACCTATGTATCTGTGTATGTGTGTCTGTGTTTATGTGGATGCTAGCTCCGAAACTGATGAACTGATTTGGATGCGTTTCTTTAAAGAATGTTAGTTTTATCTGCATGGTTCTTAGCTAGACTCCATGAAAATCAACTAGGCTGTTCAAGTGATATCAGCTATGAGTTCCTTGAGTACTACTCGTAATACATCCCCTGTAGTTTAGTACGATGAGTTAATAGTGAATAATCAGCTCAAATGATAGTAAATGTATGACGTGAAGTATGAGAAATATAACTAATTTGCCATATTGTTTCAAGGATACATAAGCTAATGATTGCTTTCTAGGCCAGTTTTCTTTGAAATTATGTCTTTTTCCAATAAACTTTCATGCTAATCGATAAAATTAATTTTCTTATTTAAGTGAAAAAACCTTTTTTGTATTCTTTTTTTTGTAGACATTTCACAGCTTTAGTCAAGGATTATGGGACAATCTGAATGATTGTCAGTAAAGGGTCACCAGATATAACTTTTATGATATTTCAGATTTTTTTTCTAGAATGGCCAGGAGGTAAAATCTAGATGAATCGTTAGAAATATAGCAAAATAAAGGTTTACGGTAAATATATCTAGTTTTATTAAAAGGAAACTAATAAAGTGTAGGTAAATTTATTATACGTTTATATATACGCGCCATCTTTGTTGTTTTATAAAATACTTACTAGCTTCTGCCCGTGACTTCGCGTATATTTTGATTATCGTTATTCTCTTAGGCTACTTTGCATTTTCATCCAAATCAGTCCAGCCATTGCAGCGTGAAGAAGTAACAAACTTTTACACACACACACACACATACACTCTAATAAACTTTCGCATTTATAATATTAGTGGCATCCACTTATGTTTAACTTGCAACTGCAGATAGGTGTAGTTTCAGTGCCGTTACGTGAAACGCGAAATGTTCCGAATTCCTTTTATCTATTGAGTTCAGTGCTCAGGGATTTTGATAAAAAATAAATTTATGATCGAATCGATATTGCGTTTGTTTTCCTAATAATGTGATAAAATTGTTAACATGGTGGTTTTCAAGTCGTACGTATAAGTCAGCTAGGGACGCACCTATATATAGTACTAGCGACCCGCCCTCGCTTCGCTTCGGTTTAGATTTTTCATACAAAAGGATTTTCCCGCTAATTCCCATTTTCGTGGGAATTTCGGGAATTCATTTCTTAGTGCACCTCTACGGTAGGTACCTAAGCTACGTCCCTTCCAAATTTCAAGTGCCTACGTTTAGCCGTTTAGGCTGTGCGTTGATATGTCAGTCAGTCAGTCAGTCAGTTTCTCCTTTTATATATTTAGAGAAAATGAAACAAGTCGCTTCCGCCGTCTGTCCCTCAGTATGTACACTTTATGCCACACGCTTGGCGTTTGCCGCAAACTCTGCAGGACGCAGCTATACATTGGAATGAGATGGAAATACATCGTGCTCATTCTAAGATATAGTTGCGTCCTGCAGGGTTTGCGGCAAACACCAAGCGTGTGGCGCCGGCATTAGATCTGTCAAACTACGCAACAGATTTTAATACGGTTTTCATCAATAGATAAAGTAATTCAAGAGGTTGGTTTTTTTGTACTAAATTCTGGATTATGTACGGGTTTTATAGAAAACTCACATTAAATTGACGCGAAGCGAGGGCGGATCGCTAGTTTACTACTAAGATGCCAATCTCAAAAGGCGTCATGACAGATTTCTATGGCTTGACGTTTACTTTTACGTTAAAACCCGTTGTTTGTAAATAATTGTCTATGATAATTAATGACGATAGTAACGTAATCGGTTTACGTCCATGGTTATCAAACCATGGACGTACGATTTTCTTAATGCTTATCCCTATCACGCTCGCTCGCATTTGGCTGCATATTCGTATTCTGACACGAAGTAGGCCGATAACTATACTAAATGTAGTACTAACGTACAATCGAGCTTCTGCCTTATAATTTTCTATGTAATGCAAAGTGCACATTATTAATCTAAGTTGAAAAAAACAGCGTTAATAAGCCCGTTCACATTCCAACTAGTGCCTCAATCGTAATAATGTTCCGTGTTTAATTACCAGTTATTTGCTCACACGTAAGCCAATACTATGGCACATACCATCTACATTTATGAGTTGTAAAACATACGTTAAATAAGTACAACCCTTTTTGCCTGAATAGGACAAACATCTAGGTTTACAGCTTAGACATTGTCTGTAGGTTTGAAGTTTCCTCCTCCATTGTTCGAGGTACAACGACCAATCTTAAGGTAATACGAAGGAAATGTGTCGTTTGAGTCATACAATTTGCGCTTTATTACACTTTTTTTAAAATCGTAATTATATAAATAATACATAAATAACAATGGCTTCGTCCGTGTAGAAGTATTCCATTTATCACTTCTTCCCGCTATTTTAAATTTTCTGGGGTACTAAGTATTCTATTTGTCAATCCACCTTAAAAAGGACTATCTGTGTGCCAAATATCTCAATCCGTTCACACGTTTAGGAGTGATTGAAACATCAACATTCAAACACCTAAGCCAACTACAAAACTAAATAAAATAAACTAGGTTTTTGTCCTTTGAATAACCACATATTTGATGTTTAAAAACTTTAAAAATGTAATTTTATAATACAACTAGCTTCTGCCCGCGACTTCGTCCGCGTAGATTTAGATTATCGTTATTCCCTCGGGAACTTTTAAATTTCCCGGGATAAGGATAAACTATCTCCATTCCAAATTTCATCCAAATCCGTCCAGCCGTTTAGACGTGAAGAAGTAACAAACATACACACTCACACACTCACACACTCACAAACTATACCTTTGTAATATTAGTGTGATAATGTGATGGTATTCTATAATTTAAATTTGCGGTTACATTCGAATCATTATCGTACGCACAAACATGTCATAATCTTATTACGTGGTTTATCTACATATACACATTCTAGTTTATTGCCCATCGATAGTAGCGATTAAATAAGTAAAATTGAACATAGATTTAGGCAAGTACAATTATTGAATAATCCATTACTAGCTTGTATCGTAAAACGGGGTGAAAAGGGATTAAGAGGTGTGTACACACACCAACACAGACAACCCAAAATAAATAGTTACAAATAGGAACAAGTATTAAATGGAGAATAACGTTACGTCTATGAGAAATAATTTCAGTCTTATAATTAATAACATAATTTATGCTTCATTTTAGGTTCTGTCCCTACTCACCCCGTTTTACGGAACATCATTATTTAGTTATCAACAGCTTTGGCTGAAGTATTTCTAAATCTTTTTACGAAGAACGCCAATAATAGAATTGGCGCTTTGATAGTAAAAAAAAAAGTTTCGTAGTTTTAGCAATTTCGTGATAACTGACTTTATGGTACTTATTTCTATTTGATGTTCTTTGACGAGGCATGAATAATTATAGGACTTTTTTAACTAAGATTACAATACTTTTTTTTTGTTTCCAGGGAATAATAGTTGCATGATCCTATTCTATAAAAACATCCTGGATTATCAGATAGGTTACTTTTCATCGCGGAAAATAATGGCAATCTTAATCTACGCGGACGAAGTCGCGAGCTGAAGAGAGAGGACAAAGAATTCCGTACCATTCTTGTCCTTTAATTTTTAATATATTTGAATTTTCCTTTTATATTTTTACTACGGCTATAAAACTACTGTAAAGCTTGCTGATAGACAGATGGACGAACATACAGCGAAGGCTAATAGGGTTCCGTCCCTATGGCACCCTTTGGGTTCGGAACCCTAAACACTAATCATGCAGATTTGCGAAATTAGAAAATATAATGATTGACAATTTACCCCTTCAAATAATCCTTAAGAATTGTAAAGTATTTCCGTGAGATAAGTAGGAATACTTATCCGGTAATCTTTTTAATACAAGATTGGTGGCCTATAGGAGAGCATAATGTTATAATAGTTGCAAAAGTTTGTACGTGTATGTAAGTTACCGTGCTTGTTGCTCTTACATATTTCAACGGGACCTATTTGGGTGACATTTGGAATGGAGATAGCTTATATGTTTCCTTGGGATAGTTAACGATATGGGAAATGTAGCGAATTACTAATTCAACGCAGACAGAAGTAAGTGCTTAACACATCAAAGTGACCAGAGGCTTTATTCTACTCGGTAAAACCATATCACTTTTGCCATGCTATCATATTGTCAACGTCATATCTGTAATTTTATTGAGTATGGCGACCGAGTTTAAAGCAATATGATAGTCGATAACATCTCAAAAGTAATATGATTTTACCGAGTGGAATAGAACCCCTGTTATGTGTGGACATCAGGTATTTGTGTGGTTTATCTTACATATCGCTTCCATGTTGGCCTGCTCAATTAACTGGCATGTTTTAGTACATCACAAACATACTCCGAACTGTTTGCGCTTTCCATTTTCAAGTACACTCGTTATTGGTCTATGGCCGGCGTCCTAAAGGAAAATCGCTAGCTCTATGGTTTACGTGGAACTTGGAATTAAGTAACTTCCGCTTTTAAGGGAATTATTGTTCTTTGAGTATGGGTGAAAAAAACATGTTTAGGTATCGCGGGAACGAGTACACGGGCCATTTTAATGGCCATAGTGAGCGGGGCTTAAAAGCCCATGTACATTTACAATATCATGTTCATTCATGACTTAATAACACGGACATAGCTTCACACCTGTCTCTCAATGGGCTAGGCACTTAGGCAGAGACAATTGAACGCTAGGTGCACCTACCTAAACATGCAACTTTCGCTTCCTCTTAATTCATCAACCTCTTCATGCGCGTATGTCGGTTTCGGGTGCTTTTGATTTGGCCTTTATTCAGTACATCGCAAATCTTGATCATTTTATGTGTACAGGGTATCTCGGGTTACTCCCACCTGTTACCACCAATTTGTTACCACTGGTAACAGCTGGATTTTTTTTTCCCACCTATTACCACTGGTAGCTACTGGGAATAAAATTTCCCAGCTGTTACCACTTAACTAAAGAACTTATTTCCCCAGTAGTTATCACCAAATATTGAAGTGGTAAGAAATGGGAAAAATATAAAAATATACCAACATAACGGTCAACGTACTAAATGTTGAGCCACCATAGACTCCCATAGAATAACAGCGTCACAGCCACGAGTAGGAAATTTAAATAAAATTAATCATTGTTTTTGAGACGATTGCTGACTGTACTTGACTTGTTCTCAAACCAACTTCAAATTGCTAAGTTGCTTTCTATAGTTAATAGTAAAATTATATTCTCGTTAGCCTATTACCGCTGCGAGGAGGTTGGACGGACACTATGTTATTGAATAAACTGAGTGGCACTACGCATGCGCTACGGAGGAAAGCAGACGCTCATTTATCTTATTTATTTGTTTAACTTAGAACATCAAAAGTGGAATTAATTAATTGATAAGAGACACAATCTTCGCAACGATGTACAAAGTTCTGTGGTGAACAAATTACCGACTTAATTAGGTGCAAAGAAAATATTCAAGACTCAGGAACAAATACTCGTGTTTATGACAAAAATATTTGCCCATACCGCGGGAACCGAACCCGGGACTGCCAGCCTTGTAGGAAAGGTCATTACTAAATAGGCTAAACACGTAATAGTAGGAACATTTTTACTAAATGTTATAAATGTAAAAGTGTGTTTTTTCGTTGGTTTCTTCTTCGCGGTTAAACGCCTAAACCGACTAACTTGTAAGTAAATAAAGTCAATAACTAACGAGTTCAAGAAAAACTAAATTAATGAAGTAAAGTTATTTTTGCGATGTTGGAAAATATATTGTTAAATAGCCTTTTCCCGTGACTTTATACTTATTTTGTAACAAAAAGTATTTTACACGCGTTTCTCCGGTCTCGAACTATATATATGTCATACCGAAGTCTTTTATTTATCATATTGTAACTAGCGGTCTGCCTACCCCTCTGGGAAACAGGCGTGATTGAATGTTTGTATAATTGTACCTTTTCTAAAATTTGGTTTATTTTCTTTTCAGGTTACCACAGCTTGCCGTCTCTGCAAAGATATTGTGCCTCCTGATGGTAAGAAGAAAATAAAACTGCATTATTAGAAATATTTTCACAAAACAACAACACATTTTATTTATTCTATGCTAAATGGCATTTACACAACAATAAAATCCGAATCAGTAATTTTGTACCCCTTCCAAAATGGCCGCATTAGCTATCTAACAGTAACTTGCAAGAAACTTGCACATGTATGTAAACTACCACTAGTCGCTGTCAGAGAGCACTGTTGGACGTTGCTTGCAGCAATTTTTCGCATGTGTTTTTCTGCTTCATACAAAAGTTCAACTCATGTGTCGCCGTGTAAACCAAACAGAACTTTTGTGTAAAACCAAATGCAGCAGAAATAACGCGATCAAAAATTACGCTCGTTTGGCTTCACCCTATGGTGCTGATAAAATTGAACGCATTCGCTAGAATGCTCGCCGAAATAAGCGTTCCGATTGGTTCGTTTTGAACACTCAATCGGAACGCTCATTTCGGCGAGCATTCCGACCAGTGTTGTCACATCTAATTTTGTCAAATTGGTAGTACAGGATCCAAAAATTAGTAGAAATTAGTAGAATTTGAAATGAAAATTAGGTAGATCTACCACCCTGTTTTTAATGATTAAAAATGCGTATAAAATGTTCAAAATTAACACCAAACTTACTTAAAATGCCGCGAAATACTTTGCTATCTGTCAGTGTCAGCTGTCACTCACAGACAGCTACTATTTTTTTTTACACTTAACGTTACGCGCTCCGTTTTAATTGCTGAAACTACAAGACAGGCTAAATTCGATTGCAAGTAACTTTTCGTTACACTACACGCATGGTAAAATGTTTACAATCATCACATTTTGGAAATATATCAAAATTAGGTAGCTTTGAGGCCGAGGGTGGTAGATAGGTAGACAGGAGGCAAATTAGGTAGATCTATCAATAAGTTGGTAGATGTGACAACACTGATTCCGACTATTAGCAAATGCTCGACTAAATGCTCAAGTCTGTCAGCGACGGAAGAACTTAGCACTGGGTGACACTTGTCTGTAGTAAGTAGTAAGAAATAGTAGTATTAGTATAAGTATGTAGTAGTAGTAACATGATTTAATTACTTTAGCGATAACCGTAACGAAATAGCTTGTTAAAATCAAAGTTTATGACATAACAGTGATATGGCTCCCAACTAAGACGGATTGCGTAAAAGGTCAGTTAACCGGCAAGGATTAGTAATTTCAATCGCTGGCGCTATTCTATTCGCATTAACCGGCGTAATGAGAAAACGTAAGCCTTCCGAGTGACTCGTGCGACTCGACACGGTGCGGCTTTTAATGGAAATACTTTCGATATTTTTTTAACCGTACTTTTTCGCATAAAAATGTAATGAATTAAAAGACATTGAACTCAGTGGGTCAGCTGTAGAATTATACTTGTATAACCAAGTGTTGACATTCTATTTTGTAATTGAATTTCCAGGCGATACTTTTCTATACTTTATATTTGCACAATCGCAATTAGCCATTGTATTACCAAAATACACTATTCTAATAATTCTTTCCTTGTGATAGTAATATTTACTACCCTGTATAAAAAAAACCGTAATCATTTACAACTAAATAAAAAAACAAGAAAAAACAGTTCGTTTTGCGTCAGCGACATTGAAAACACTTATTGTTGAAACCCGTTTGCCTTTAAAAATATTCGAACAATTTTCGTGCGAAAACCAGTTGAGCGGGATTTTTTTATTGTTTTAAAAATCCGTGAGCTTAAATCGTGACCCCCATTAAACCGTAGTATCTGACACCTCTAATCCTTATAAATGTTTACTTACGTTTTGTGAAACTGACAGGATTTGGAATCTTACCGCGTAGTGGTAAAAGATTGCTTAATGTTAAGTAGGTACTGAGATTCTATGTTATAAACACGTGTTAAATCATATAATAGCAACTGACTAGCACAATCGCGTTCACATCTATAAAATATTAGTAGGAATTAGGGATGTAGGGCTTATAAAAAATACTAAATTAAATAGAAATGAAACCATACCGAGGTAAGTATGAAATCTATTTAATTCTCGCGATAATGGGTTGAATGACTTGTTTAAATTTAAAAATTGTAATTAACAAAAGACAAACAATATTTTTGTTTGCAACCGCTAACCAAGAGCAAGGAGGTCTTAATTTGAAAAACGAAGTGTCCCTTCTTCACGAGAATGTCCGTTACTGACAAATATATGCGACTAAGAACTATTTACGACACTGTCACCTATTAAAATTACTTTCGGGTTCGGGTGAAATCGGGTTTACTCGTTTACTCGAGCCTCGAGCGCCAAGGAAGGCACTACTCAAAGGTAACTCTTGCCGGAGTCATTTTTGATCAGTTTCCCCAATCAACTCACCGCAATTCCGCGAACGATTTTTCCCCGAGCGGTAAATAATTTTCGATATAATTTAATACATGGGCTATCAAAGCCTTCAACTCGCTTGCTGTCGCGCCCCGTAATTACCTGCGCAAACACTCGCTTGATGAAGAAATTTACCTTCATTGAATCTGCCCAGGTTTCTATTACAAGATTAAACGGTTTACACACGCTAACCGTCTTTTTTAAATAAAGAAAACATAATCACGGCCTATACGTCCTACTTGGCACAGGCCTCTTTTCATGATGACAGGGCCTGGGTCTAATTGGGGACTTCAAAGACAATAAGGATTTGCATTGCATATGTGTGTTATGTATCGGTTAAACGACGTTTTTCGTCACAGAAAAGTTTAGTAGAACATTTTAAAAAGTTAAGCTCTTGACATGTTACATATTAACTAAAGATCTGTAAATATCCATTCCGTCATATACACTCGTATTTATTTCAAGTTATTTTATTAACGTCTCGTTAGTCAATTTTAATGTAAACAACCCTCCTTTTCATCCCCCAAGCAGTCAAGCGTGAGCGTCACCGCCACTCGCTGCTCGCTCAAACGGTACTTAATTAATGGTTTCAATTCAGATTATAATTATAAAAACATTTTGCTACCAAACTTCACTTTGCTCAGCGAACACTTTTATCTGCACGTCATTAAATAAACAGAGACTCTTAATAACGAGTCTGCGAATTCAAATTAAAACATAAAACACGGTACTGATCAACCTATGTTTGCCTTTATTATCTACCGAAAACAATTATTACGTAGCCGTTATCTGTCGCGTGTGTGGCCGGCTTTACCCGCCAAACGGGGCATAAACCCCGAGATAAGTGTGATAGCATCTTAACTGGGCCCTGGTGACTATCTAAAGAGCAACGTACAGCCAACGTCATAAGTGGTCACTTTTGAACCTTGTCGATTAACGTAACGCTAACGTTAGCGATTTTCGAGAACTGATAAAACGTATAGGATTGACGTAAGCTGACAATCTATCGCTTCGGCAGCTTACGCCCATTCCATACATTTGTCGATTTTTACAAATCGCTAACGTTAGCGTTATGCACTTTGTCTTGGCCATGTCTCGATTGTCGAGTCAGTTTTGCACTGTCATAATGACTTTTCATTTATCGACTTTTGATCTATATCGATATCTATACTCCAAAATAGATTGTTGTTCGTGTCATGTAGGTGGTGACAATTAGTCTATTGACCTTTGATTACTAGTTATGGACATATGTATGTCACTGTGTCAATCATTAGCAATTCTTGTTTGTTGCAATTGCTATCGAGCAGAACAGCTTCAAAATAAGAAAGCTACAATTGTAAAATTGCTACAAAAGCATCTGGAACTTATTAATAATAACAAGATTCTGTTTGTGGCATAAGTTCGAGACACATCAAAACCATAACAAGAAATTACACTTGTTAACACAAACACAAATTTTGATCATGGAATTGACAAAGTAACTGCATATAATTGAGTTATTGGATATACGTACGAAAACGATAAAGCAAAATACGCAAAAGCACTCTGTAGTCTTATACTGTTTTAAATTGACTTACTGTTTTTGATTCTGGCTTATGTTTGAATGTTATCACGCGCGCCATCTTCCGCGTTTAATGTAAATGTTTATTGTATTTAGGCATAATTAAGTCTGTGTACACACGTTTTCCTAATAATCATGTACCTACATTACTACAGTACGAGTACTGTAATATATTTTGACCGAATACTGCAACAGCGTTGGACGTAGCATACTTAATATTTTACATTACTTATATAACTTCTGGTAGCGTGCCTGGTCCCATGATCACTACTCGGATTAACGTCTTTATTAACATCAATGAGATATAATACATTTTCTATAAAAACTCACAAATATTACACTTACTTATTAGCATAATGAACCTCATTTATAGTTGAAACTGCGACCGTTACCTATAAATGTGACTTGTTTTGACTTGTTATGATATGATTATCTGTAGTTTATAGCAGAATTAATATCTGGATTTTGAAACTTAACTTATGAAGTGGACTTAACGCATCTTATGCACCTATTTTATTGTGAATAACTTGCGTATAAACTAAAGTTCTCATGGTATGATTAGCATTTAAAAAAGATGAGAATTGCACTTAAATAATATAATAAATGTACTTAAAGAATTAACCAGTACATAGGTATAAGTGCAAATAAGATGATGTACTCTTGTTATAAACCTGTTGATGACAGAATTACGGATAACGATATTCTGAACAATAAGAAACATTCAAAAGAAAGTCTTTTAACGTTAAAAGTAAAGGTAATCCCGGTATTGTTTACACAAGTTCACGTGAAACGCAATATGGCTGAGCGGCGACCGCGACGCGGTAGCCTATGCTTTCCCACCTGAATCTGACACCGCTCACGCGCCCACAAAAGGTCCTAAATCAACGATGAACACTAAACAAAAATCAACTTTCGCCAAACTGAACACGATTTAATATTATCCGCAGGCAGCACTCCGAACCCTCAGTCTGACGGATTAGCCGAGCACGCCTGACCCATTAAAACGATCGATTGTTTCCTTATTGTGGTGCTTGAAGCCGCTGTTTCTAGTAATAATTATAAACCTAATGTGATTCTGGATCAAGCCTATCCAAAAGCCTTAACAGATATATTATTAACAAATAAACATGACAAAAAATGTTGACAGACCAAATCGCATAGACTGGGATAATACTCTGAATGTCATGTGCACGACTTGTAGTTTCAAAGAATTAGTAATAATTTTGCATTCTCATTTGCGTCACGCAGATAGGGACTAGAATAGAGAAGGCTCATCGGTAACTAAACCAACAACAGTATTGTGAAGTTCAGGAGTTCACATGATGTTGATCGGCATTTGCGTAATGAGGTGTCAACTGGTGGCGCCATTAGACCCTGGTGAAAGTGCGGAATGAGGAAACTAATTCAAGCTATCGCCGCTACCGATAGGACATTGACCACACACAAAGTCACGATTTTCAGCTTCTTCATTATGAGGGTTTTTTCGGAACTATTTCAAGAAAACCTCACTGAGATCTACAGCAAATATAAATATTGGAAATTCTAAACCGCTCAGCACTTGCCACGTCAATAAACAGATGCTGTACTTGCACAATTTACACATGCTATTAGTCAGCTGAATGTTTTTTTCTTGTCTTAAGTGCTTGTAACGGGTTCAGATTACGCATATCAAATCTATGACGCATTAAATGCAGTTTAATACGTAACTTAGTTCCAGCATGTGATCGCGTCTGGGTATTTTGAAATCTGGTGTGTTATCGTTCGTCCGATTTAGCATGACCATCACAACGTTTCTGCATACGCGTCTCGCGTACTACTCGTGATAAAAATACGATACGTCACATCGTCACACAGTCGACGTTAAAAACTCACTTTTCATTAAACGATTAAATTCTTGAATGAATAGTATTACACGTGCGACGAAATATTTCTTTTACACTAATGGGATGCCGACGTAAAGTATTCTTCCAGTACGCTCATAACAATGACAACTATACAAATATTGTTTAATTAAACATCAACATAACTCAAACATTACAATACAAGCACGTGTGTAGTTGAGGTGAAATTAGTTTTTAAAGTTTTGAGCTCATTATGAACAATAAAGGTCAAATAATACCTGATAAATCTGTGTCTAACTCCTTTTTCAATTGAAAGATCTTCGTTTGCCAAGTTTCTTTCATAGTTCAGTACAGATAATAGGGATAAGCAAATGTCACGCTCATGATAGTGCTTGCTACCTGTGATTTGCCGCCCCTACGCCCGTATAAAGGCCGCACAATACGAAACGATTATCAGTCCACTGGATCTCCCCTGGTTAAACTTGGTAGTAGTGATTAAAGGTAGATCAAAGACAAATTTTCTCGGTTGAAATCAAGTTTCATCAAGTACTGAACTGTGTTTTGGGCAGAAAACTACGTAGGGAAGATTCTTGTATGTCACATTTAGGACACGATATCGTGATCCGATCGTATTTTACATAGCTAGGTATTTCTTCAAAATTAATTTAATTAATTAGCTATCAAGTGCTAGACCTTGTCAAGAGAGCATCATGTATCCCGATTATGGGTAGTAGATTTGGATAATCTGCTTCAACTTACCGCCATCTTTGTCAAGTCATTAATCCTTGTCCCTACGCAGTAGTGTCCTCTTTGGACCCAGCGAGTGAGGTCTAATGGCTAACACAGATGACATTTATATGCTTGTGAGTTGGACGATATAGTGTTTTATTAATCCACGAAACGGTGCGCCTTGCCAGATAAATTGACAATACACGGTTGCGTCAATGTACGTATTCGTATAAGTGAAGCGACACTTCGTGGATTGCAAAATCTATACCTAACTTAGGAAATTATCAGATCTTAACGGACTTGATAGAAGGGTGGTTCATGCTAATTTTGAAACTCGATCAAGAGCAGGATCGGGTAATGGCTTACAGTACAGTGTTAGGAGAGAAATTGCCAGGTCAAGGTCAATTTGTCAAGGTGTACTATTTGGTGGTGCTAGTCATCGTTGTGTTAATGTTGGTGTATTCCCCACAGGTGGTGATCTGCGGTGCGGTGCCATCGATGGTCCGGTCGGTCCGCCTCTACAGCCAGTGCTCTCACCTCTATGTGAACGTTTTGCCAAACGGCACTGTCATGGCGCGCTCCGATGGAAACGACCAGCGTAAGTACTTCAAGTTACCACTGCTGGGATGTTAAAAGTGTGCCTGTAAGCATTGCGCAGCGATAGGTACCGACTTTTGCCAGAGCTTCGTTGAAATTACTAATGAATGACAAAGATCAAAGATGCGCTGTGCAATGCTGTATTTTTTTTTTAAACTTTAATCAATTCGTTGTATTATATGAACGATTCAATTTAACTTGAAAATATTTTTCCGTTATCTGATGTCATGCAGTTAGGTTTTCTGTAAAAAAAGTACATCATTCAAAATCTGTTAGTATTTCCTACCACGAAAAGCGTTTGTCTATCGGTCTGCCATCGCTTCGGGCAAAACGGATGAATCGTCTCCAATGATGTTTTCATTTCAAAGCTTCTAGTGGTTCTTAGAATTTCATGAAAACCGTTTGCCAATCAAGTGGTTTATAGTTATTGCTATATTTAAGTATTATCCTAAATACTAACTATTCAAAGCAAAGTTAGCAAGTTGCTAGTTACCACAGTTGACGGTGTTGTAAAGTGAAAACTTACGAGCCGACTGTGCGACGGCTAGAAGTCATACGTGAGAACCTATAGGAATATGTCAATACTTGAAGGGTCAATGGCCAGTCACTCGAGGCAGGTAAAGCGCAGAGCTATACTGCCCTGTAAAAGAAAAACGCAGTGTAAGAGTATGAAGTTCATATGCACACAATGCCTTTTTGTTTTGGACGGCTGTGTAACGGGGTACCTACATACGGAGGTTAAAGTTTATAGCTACCCTGGTATAGCATTGTGTTTTATTGCTATTGAAAATGTAGCAAATATTAAGGGTTTTTGTATTAAGGCGATTATTATCGGTCACGCGTTTCGTTTCGTTTAAAAGTTGAAGGCATAACCTCAAGTGTTTTTTTTTATTTCATCTTTATGCCATATAAATACAAATTTGAGTCCAAAAGGTAAACTTAATGCTTGATAGCATTCTCTACCAGTATTACCTTGTTGTTCTATAAACATTATCTAGTCGTTGTTTAATAATAAGAAACAAAGAAAGTAAGGCTGATTTTCTTAAATAGTTCTGATTATGTACAAATACGTAATGTGACATAATAGTATGTGAAAAGACGTCCGTAAATAACTGAATAAAGAAATAGAAACGCGGTGAAATGTATTCGTTCACACCTTGTTTTAAAACAGAGAAATTATTTCGCATGTTTGCCGAAGTGTATTAGATAAGTGTATAATATTCGCCAGAAATTACTTAATGTTTGTCGTAAGAGTATGCAATTTTTAGCGGTCGCCAGTGCAAATAACTTTCTCCTTTCTTCGTTTTATCCACGATTTTATGTGTTGCGTGTTTTAGGCAACTATCTACAAACGTTTTGCTCAAATTATGCAGTACTAGTTTTTACCCGTGATTTCTCGTTTATAGTTATTATAATTTCCTCGAGAACTGTACCATTTTAGTTACGATAAAAAAATATTCAGTGGTTTCCGTCGATAGCGGAAATAACAGGCGGACCGACAGATACACTTAATTATACATTAGAGATTGATTATAGGTATTATAATATAATGTAAGCAGGTATATAAATAGGTAAAGATTCGGTAGGTATTGTTTTTTCCAGCCCATATCAAATAGAACTCTCAACTTTAAAAAATATTCTATTTTATAATTAACTAGCAAGCCGCCAGGCTTTGGCCCGCTGCGCTGCAAATGCCCGATTTGACCGATGATAAAAAAAAAGTTTATTCAGTAAGTAGGCCGCATGGGCACTTGTTTATACGTCAAAAATCTACCAGCGCTTCGCAAGAGACCACTGCTGAGAACAGCAGCAACAGTCAGCTGTTTTTTTAAATTTACAATTGGGTAAGTAAAGTTTTTGGAAGAGATGTAAATTATATTTTTTTTCGATAGTCGTCATCCTGAAGATCATGGAACTGCGGCTCTTTTACTTTTATTTCCCCTAATATTTTAGAATTTTTTTTTTTAGTTATGAAGTTGACATTTGTAAACTTTAATGACCGACAAGCTTGTTGCCTTCGTATTTAATAAAATAGAAAAAAAAACTGTCACATCTTTTTCTGTCAACGTCAAATCAAATCAAAGTAAACAAACAGTTCAGTTCAAATAAGTAAATTCAAGTAAATCTTTGTAATACTCCATTTCCACAGTCCGTGTGGGATTGCCTGAATTCATTGCGTGGATTGTACAATTCAAAAGTGCTCTCGTGGCTATCAAAACGCAGGGCAAGAGTCGTCGAGAAAGGAAGAAATCGGTCCCCAAGAAGAAGTGCCAAAGGGTTCGAAAATAAATCGTAGACCAAATATCGTGCAAAGGTCTTAGAGCAAAGCGGCAAAACGAAAGTCCGGAGTTCGTTCTGAGATCGTTAAAAATATTTCTAAAAACACTGATCACATGAAACACAAGCAAACAGAAAAGAGCCGTTGTATTGAATCGTTTGTTTACTTTGATTTGATTTGACAATGACAGATATGGAAGTGTTTTTTTTTCTTTTTCATTAAGTACGACGGCAACAAGCTAGTCGGTCATTAAAGTGTACAAATGTCAACTTCATAACTAAAAAAAATATTTCTAAAATATTAGAGGAAATAAAAATAAAAGAGCCGCAGTTCCATGATCTTCAGGATGACGACTATCGAAAAAAAATATAATATACATATCTTCCAAAAACTTTACTTAGCCTATTATAAAACTTAACCTAGCATTATACAAAACAATGAGTATAACATACAATAAGAAATAAATATTTTCACGCGTAGTTGAGCAGGAAAATGGGCCAAAACTCAGAATTTTCACCAGAACTAATTAGTAGTGATAGAAAAATGACAATTATAAAACATGGATTTCTCACATAAACCTTGTTTTGTTCATAACTAACACAACCAAACAATAATTATACAATTTGGTGAAGTCGTTCGGAAGTGATGCGTGATTATGATAGATGTAGATATAGGTATGGATATAGATTGTAATTTCATTAGTTACGAAGTTCATGTTACAGTGAGTTGCGACCTAGTATAAACATTGAGATTTCTAGGTATTGCGTAGATCAGCACTATGTTACGTATACTGGTGATAAGTACTCGTAGGTAGCATAATTTATCGTATCGATGTTGTTCAAATTAAGGCTACGTTTTAATATTTTCAAGAGAACTATTCCGAAACAAAACAATGGTAACCATCTATTAAATCAATAAAATTAAGCTTTCCTAAATAAATGCCGGCCGGAAAACCATTAATCTAATATGAACAATTATTGCGTGAGAATAAACATTTATTTGATGCTACAAAAATTTAATCACTTGACCCATGTTAGCATACGTGTTACTTGTGAGGCAATAAAAGAAACTAAGGGGCCAATATTAAATTTAACGATTTAATATTGCATCTCCAGCGGCCGCTGACCTCTATCTAAAATATATTTCCTTAAAACAAGAGCTCGCTTTAATCTGGTCTGTTAACTTTTCAACGGAATCAATGTGCCGCCTACCGCCGAATGCGCGTGAAATATGTGACGCTTTTTAATTAAAATTAGATTTTTAAGTACTGATAAGGAAATTTAATTACTTGAATGGAGTTAGAAAAATGTCTGGGTCGGGAATAACGGGAGTTTCATATCCGCCAGGGTTCAGGCTAGAAAAATGTAAGTACATCGATTTTTTTTAATCATATTAATAAAGCTACAAAATTTCACGACGAGAGCATGACTACAAGGCATTGAAAAAAGGTATTTTAGCTTATGAAAGGTATTAATCTTTTTCGTAGGTCTTCTGTAAACAGAACCAGCTGTGAAATAATCAGTTGGCACGCTTTTCTCGTGACCATCGTTACGTATAATAACACCGTTATCACTAACCGTATTACATTTAATTCAAAGTTCAATGAGCAATGATAACTCGACATGTCACCTTCGGGCAACACATCCGCTTCTTCATAAAAAATCTCAAGAATTTCGATAAAATTTTATCCCCGATTCTTATGTGGATCATTTTTTTGTGGCGATTCATCGGAAAGGTAGGCGGATCGAAAATTATATGAAATCAATCGATGTAGGCGGAACGGCGCCTTCCCAAATTAAGTTGTTATTTTATAAAAGTATAATAATATTAAACCCATAAGGCCCTCCGTTTTGCAAAAAAAATACCACACGCATGCACTCATTATTATTTAATAGGATCGAAATAACATAATTTGGCGCGTCGGGAATCGGTTCCGTGTATTATTAAGAGTAGTTTTTTACTCTTCAAATGTTTGATTGTTCGTGTCAAGCAGTATGTTTGTTTTCCTTTGATTACAATAGCAATTTCAAGTGTTTTTGGAACGAGGCTTTTTATTTCGACAGCTGCTATTTTAGACGTCGACAAAAAGTTTATCTTTTTAACGGTTGGCGTTTACCTCGTTAGTGGTTGTTACGTTAAATAGCATAGAGCACTTTACTTAATTGTGGCAAGTGCCGTGACTTGAGATACCTAACAAGCTTTAAAATTAGGTGAAACTGATATAATTGATGTAAAGGAATGACGCATGATACAAAATACAATATTAATATTACAAACAGACCTAGAAAAGGTTTTCTGAGAACGCGAACGACTCTAGAAATCCGTCATATTGTATGGAATTGACATAGGAGAACAACGTGACCATACGGCAGCTGACGTCAATCGTATACATTTTCCTCAATTTCGGCAGTTGTTAACATCTCTAGGCCTGCATATATTCCTTTCACTTATAAAATAGATCAAGCACATACGAGTATGTAACTGACTATGGCAACAAAGTTTTTTCAACAAGCAATCGTTATTGAATTAGCACCGACGTCGATGATCAATTTAAACTATTGCCGGTTATTAACAATTAATAAAATAACAAGTTTCATGCTCATCAAAATCAAGGCCTCAAACGAACAGATAGCTTATCGACGTTTTATTGCATTTATTACAACATCTGGTCAGCAATTGCTAGTTGGGTGGTCCCGACATTGTGTTCGTGTTGATGTCGCAAATAAAAAGAAATGTGACGCCGTATATGTTTTGTAAACAGAGAATGTTACAATGAGGTAGGTGCAAATATTTAAATACTTGAAGAAATAAAGGTAACGGTTGAACAAGTAACGCGCACTTGTCAAGTGTCAATTCTTACAGTTCAGCAATACGATGATGTTTTAAACGAGTCATTTGACATTCATGCCGCTGTAATTCTAGCAGAAGTAACTGCATGTTTTGATAATAAACTATGGCTAAAACTATGTGAGTAGCCCTGACTTGGATTGGGATTTGAATTTAATAAGGCCAATTGACGTCATGACGTCCAACTGTCAAATTATTATCAGGTTCTTGTAAAATGTGACGGAGGCGTGATACTCTTAATTTTATCACGAGTTCAGAACAGTTTATCTTGACTTGTAGCTTTCCAATGTTTGTCCTTTTATGAATACCAAATAATTAGCAGTGTTTGAATTTATCGGATGTCGTCTGTTTATCTTACGCGACTGACCCCATTTCAATTCTTGTCATCCTTCCTCATCACTATCGAGAGATAATGTTGAATCTATAACAATATTATGCACCTTTATTCCATTGCTGATAATGATTATTTTTGATCGTAACGTTACATTTTCCTGTGCGATTGACACAGTTTACCTGAATGCGCCTACTCCCTTTATGTCAAGATTTAAATGATTCACTCTTTATCTTCTGAACGGTAATTTTTCTTGTCTTAATTTTAGGTCATTGCGTTACTTTGTTCGCTTACCGCGTTTTAGTACTCTGTTACTAAATGCCTTTCTTTGTCATCCGGTATCATCGATGAATCTTATCATTATCAAATAATTCAATATGACGTACATATCTAATGCAAACTATTTGCTCCAAGTCAACACAAGTGTGAAAAATTCAAGATCCAGTAAAGTATATAATAATGTAATGATCAAAGGACGGTTGATGCAAAATTATCGTTAATTAATTACGACAAAGAGATATAAACGTGATTATATCGAGATGCCATGAATAGGCAATAGTGAAGCATTCCTCGATATGCAAGATATTGTAAATGAATCACACATAGTATTAGTGTCAATGCCACAGTGTTTGCGGTTGTATCTGGCTAGACGGCCATACGATATGAGTAATCTAACGAACTGATAGCCTGAGATGCGATTAGACAGTTCACAGAACACGATACATCGAAATCTGCATAAGATATACAATAATCAAAGCTCACTATGCCATTATGTTGACATTCCAGTACTAGCGGTTATCGTGAATTCGAAATTAATTCAATCTCTTGTTTACAAGAATCTAGTGGATGCGTTTTCATTGGTCACGTGTTGTGCTAGAAACGTTTGTATGACTTGTTCAACTCAATTTATTGCTCTGTCAATATGTTTCTATGCGTGTTTTTTCTCACCGTCTTTTGTACGTTTTTATTGCCAAGATGCATAAAATTGGATTGGTGTTGCAATTGACAGAGTATTATATATCTTTAAATAACGAGGCATAATTTTACAGTTGTTTTGTTTACTGACAACCAATACGTAGACAATGCATTAACCTAGACCACCAACGGCAGGAAACACGATATTTAGAATGCCCTCTTTGCGTAGTTTGGAGGCATATTAAGGTATAGGCACGAGTATAGGTAGTTTTTTTCCAGATTAACCTGTAGCGGAAAGTAATGGGAGGAAAATGAAAAAAAAATGCCGTCCCACCGCTCGGTAACAGACAGACAGATAGACGGCGAAACCTTAGAAATCAGGATTACTCTTCTGTATTATACCAAGTGAAACGCTTCACGATAGTCTTTAGCGGTATAGGTACCTACTTCGTTCATTCAATACAAAACGGACACATTCCAAAATGAGTCAGTGTTGCATTTTAAAATTAGAATCTATTCGTATAAGATTTTTAATGCAAGAGCAAATTATTTTGGAATGTGTCTGTTTTGCATTCAATGAGCGACTTGTTAAGATTAGGATAACAACTGGAGTTAAAACAAAAACGTAATGCAAACAAGACTGTATTTGCTTACATGGAATTATCCGAGATGAGCTTAAGGGATTAAGTGCCAATGACACCCAGAGGAGTTCATTCTGTCGTGTGGAGTTATCTGTCTTCAGTAGTGTTGGTAAATCCGTGTTTACCGTTCAGAGCTCTGCTTTCCGGTCGCCGGGGAGGCGCTAGCTCCTGTTGCACGTGCCCGTTGCACGGACGGCACGACAAAACGAAAGTAATAAGTGAGGAAATGGAAATAAAACAAAAAATCGACAAAACAGAACTAATATCAAACATCATAAAAATAATGGTGACACCGAAATTAAAATGAAACAATAAATAAGGAAAGGATAAAAAAATATAATTGTAGCATAATGTTGCCGTGTGCTGTGACGTAGACATTGGCGTCACTCAGTACTATGTCACGGCATAAATTGTGACGTTGATTTTCAGTGGCGCCAACGTGACACACAAACAAAGAGGCCGTGTTTGACTACATAGATATACTGATTCAAGTAATTGGAGGATATCATTTTATACTAATAGTTGTATAACAAATACATGAAATGCTAACAATGGGAATGAATAAAGCAGTAAAAATATTACAAAGCTACCGAGTTACGCTCTATAGGTCTAATTATACATATATAAAATTTAGAAAAAAAAACATCCTTATTATAAAAATATGTTGGTAGAAAATTCAAGCGCTCCTTTGGATTTGGCTATGATCTTGCATTCAGGGGCGAGAAAGACTTTTGTGAAAAGGTCCTAGGATCCTAGGCGTTCACGTTAATTTAAGTGAATTTGCAACTTTCAAACTCTGGAAATTATGGCAAGGGCCAAAAGCTATCATCCTGTGCTACTCGCAAATCAAATCAAATCAAACATAACAATCCAGATGTCATGTCAACGTATACACGATTTATATAGTTGAAATGCAATATAGATCTAGCACAAAGCCGTGCCGGATCATATAATGCTAACCAACTAGCTACTAAGGAAGCGTTCCGGAATTCAACCGAGATTCCCGTCAAATGCCTACCTACCGCAGCGCTCCGGGATTTGCCCTGATTACCCCGGAATCCCGCGTTATCCCGGGATTATAAGTGTTTATAGAGCCGCGGCTTATCTAACAATTAGCTGGGCACGGAAAACAAAGAAATAAAGGGATGACTTTGATTTCCAACGTGGCTTGATTTTAGGAAAGTACCTTAACGTATTCTTAAACTGAATTATTGTAAAATGGATACGAACAGCCTCACGTTATGTTTATTAAAGTATTCAGTAGTTTAACTTCCTTAGCACCAAGGCCTGCTCTTTTTTATTAAATTTGGTTTTAAATGAGTACTCGCTGAAAGCCAGAAACTTGAGTAGGCATGCTTCTAGCATTGCTGACGTCATGTCTGCTATTTTTTTTTAATCAAACAAGCAGACAATTTGAAAAATACCGGAAGTAATTTTTATCTCCAGTTCAAATGCCTTCTTGCTATATAACAATTTACCATGTAAGGAATAACAAATGATAGGTAAAGAAATGCGTTCCATTTGACGTAACTTCAGTCGTTGGAAACAGCACTTTTGATAATATAGTTTTAATGAAATTCCATATTAATTTTGATGGTAATCACATCAGATGGACTGAAAAAATGCAACCTTAATCAATGAAATTTATCTGATCGCGATAAGAAATTTATTTTAATTTACAATGATAATCATTTTCTACTTAATTAATTCTACTTTCGTGATTAGCATTGTGAAGCAATAGAAATAAAGAATTGATACAACCTACTTGGTTAAAAATAAGTATTGCATTTACTGAGGGATGGGGAAGCTGTGTCAAGCAAAACCGCCTTTGTTTTTCTCATTTCCATCTCCGTTGCGGAAATTAAACCGTGTTTTGTCAATCATAGTGGAAACTTGATTTGTCCCTAACTTAAGAAGACTTTTCAAAACATTGATATATATGATATTGATATGTGTTAAAGGACGTCTAAAGGGTGAATTTACATTGGATTATAGTTTAATTTTATTTGTTAGAAAGATGCAAGAGGCAAAATAATAATAATTTTAATTTTTTTGATTGGAAGGATTTGATTTTTGGTGACACCAAACTTCGAGTAAAAATTCGGAGCGTACCAGACGCTTACGCTATTTACATTGCATCAGTATTGTCTTAAAATAAAACAAACCAAAAAACATTTTCTAATTATATTCACAATCCAGAAGAATATCCATAGGTACCCAGTTTGAAATAAATCGGTTCATTGCTAAAAGAAACAAAATCGAGATATGCCAATCAAAAACCAAATAATTCACCGGAGTAAATATTGATTAACAGTGGAATGCACTTTTCATATTATCGCCAGTTTAATTATCGCATTTCATAACTGATAACGCGACCTCTTGAAAGTGGGTCATGAAATTTTCGAATACATTGCACATGGTAGTTATTGACGACTAAAATATGATTACAACTTTACTATCTAGTCTGTGGTATTAGCGCTTAAGAGATTTGTGAGATGAGACCCTTATAATCGCGTAGCTGTAAATTGTTTTCCGTCAAATTTACTTCCAGGCGATAACGTTTCTCACTCCCTAAATCAAGTCAGATTTTTACCAGTTTTAAATAATATTGTAAGAGTTTTTAAATTCCAGATTTGTACGTTTTCGTTTGTATGTTTTTTTAAGTCAATTTTTTGTGGGGAAATTTTCAGCTTGACAATTCTCATAAGACAAGTAACATATTTGAAAAAAAAATCGTATAAGCGTGGATTTCTAGTATGCAAGAGTCGAAAAATCCTAGATCGTAATTTAGCTCGAAAGTAAGTAACCCTTGTAGTCCTTGGGATGAGGCACTAATGAAAGGAAGAAGGGTGAAGTATCGATGATTCTGTGGCTAGTGTGTCCCTCCCAAGATCTTTCAGAAGTTAAGATCCGTTTTTTAAGTCATCATCACAATTGGGTGATTTCTCCGGTATTATTCACGCGCTCTATATTTACTATATGTTGTTAAACAACGCAGATATAACCCAAATAAAGTAACGCAAGATTACAACATGTTAAGTCTCTTGAAGATATATTTTAGCTGAATGCAGGTGAGCAGGGCTCAGATTAGTTACTTCGATAGGGCTACTATCAGTCGCGATAGCCGGTCGTTGACCCCGTGGTCATTACGGACATTGTTGTTTGCAGTGTTGAGAACACATGGTTTAGGTTTAGTGTTCTGTGAACAAAACCTAGTTTAGCTTCTGGTACTTGATGATTCCTAGTTGGTATTTTTTTGTGGTATGGTAACACAATATTCTACGTCAATTTTGAATTTAGTCTTCCTTTATTCTGCTAATTTAAGATCAGAGACCAGTTCTTAGCATTCAATAACAGGTCAGTCATTGCGAGTCAATGCGAGGATCTTACTCTTACACAGACAGACAAAACAAATTACTCTAAGAGTAGGTACACAAGCCTAAATTTGTAATAAAAATCATTCCAAACGCATTGAAGTTTTAAAAAGCGTCTAAGTACTAAGGCACTAATGTATACAGTAACGAGGAAAGAGAAAATGGTCGCGTCGGCGAGCTCAAAGCTGTTTGCCGGTGGATCTTGTTGTCTTTTCGAAATTAGCCTGCGTTGGGCAATGTTGACTAGCTCGCAACGCTCGCGACGCATCCAAGTAACATCATCTTTACTGCACTTCCGCATAAATAATGGGCCTCGGCCATTTTCGTGCGCTTTCGGAAACACGAACGAAACTGAGCGTAAACTAAACTCTTAGAGTAAACGATACGTGAGCCGTATTGATAAGGCAAGCGAAAAGACAACCAAACATGACCAAACTTTTTTTTGAATATTTAATACGGTAAAACTATGCTGTGATTCCTTTATTGATGGTAGATTAATACTGTGAGTAAGTACCTACTGCTGTAGGGTAAGATTTGTTTGAATTTAACTTTAAGCTTAAAAGTTATATTCTTATCAGATTAAATACACCTCGCACTCTCACCTCTTATTAAAATTATATCAAAGAGGTCCCCACGAGCGTCCAACTATTTTTATTTCTCCGGATGTTAATTGAAATGACATGAGCCAGGCGGGACGTATTTTTATTTTATTAATTTTTATTTGGGCCCATCGCGCCGGCCATCAAATTCCGACGAACTTTCTTACATTATCCGTCGATAGCTGCCGTCGGTTCACATGCGGCGGAGAAAGTTCTCAATAACGTATTTTTTGACAAGTTTTGTCACTTAATAAAATGTTATCTCTAATATTATTTTTTATATGCAATACGAAAATTAATTACTCTGATACTGAAATTTGTTGCACTGAGTATGTGCATTTTTCGGGGTATTAGTCGTAAGGAAGAGATAGTTAAATGTGAAGCGAGCCAAAGCCGAGCCATGTAACCCAACGCTTACGTCTCAAGTATTGAATGTCCAGCGATAGATTAATATTTATTGACATTTTATTTTGGTACTTTATTATCGTCCAGTGTCATTAGTTGTCGCACCTGACACTCTTACTCTTTCCTCCATATTAGTGATTGAATTTACTATGTGACCAGGCCGCGGCGAGCCGTAATTATTGTGAGCATTAGTCGATACATGTAAATGAGAATTCTTAGAATATTTACTTTCTATTTAATAAAACGAACATCGGGCTAATTAATGTATTGAACGTGTGTGAGACGATGAAAGCGTGGTAGCCGTGATTGGATATTAATAACGTGAAGCTTAATTACAATTTTAATGAAGTCATTTCATATCCTTTAATTCTAAGCCAGGCGCGTCTATAGATAGATGATTATAAGTTTGATTATGGTAAAGCTGCCTTCAATGATACTGATAGATGATGTATTGTTGCAGCGAATCTCACCATCAGCACGCGCGGCGTCACCCTGGAGCTGCTCATCCACTCGCCCGTGCACGACATGTTCCTCTGCTTCAACCGGTCCAAGCTAGTTGGCAGGCGATTGGTAAGTAAACCCTACAGCGATCATACATGCTACATCAGATAGAAGCCTTTTAGTAACCTTGAATCGTTTGCCCGCAGACACGAGCCCAAGCCGAGAAACAACCCAACTGCCTGTTCAAAGAGGAGTTTGTGGACGGCTACAACAGATACCACCTGGTGCGGAACGAGGACCGCTACATCGGGTTCAACCGGCGGGGCCTGCAGTTGCGGCGCGGCAAGAGCCGCCTGCCCGAGCGGCACCACAAGTGTTTCTCGTTCATGAAGGAGGCCCACGACTTCGACATCAACAGGCACAACGATGCGATCGCGGGCGAGCCGCCCAAGTGGCGCCCGCAGCGTAGGCTCCGGCCGCCGCCGCAGAACGCGCTGAAGCCGCCGTGCCGCGTGCGCCACCACCACGGGCGGCCGCAGCGGCGGAGGCACTGCGACGGCTCCTAGAGCACCCCGTGCTTCCTCATTTACGCTTCAACGCTTCGCGCGTTCCGTTGCCTGCTGTCGATGGACCTTGTGAGTGGACAGAGTATTAGTCAACTATCGCAGTATTATTACAGTGACGAGGACTGGATAGCGTTAGGTTAGGGCTCGGTCGCGGTGGCCGCGGCGGCTCAAACGCCGCATGAATGGTAGCTGAAGCGAGAGAGCAAACATTTGAATGGGGAGAAAAAAGCCGAGCCGGGACGACGTTCGGAGCTGTGAAATTCCTTAAGGTCGTGTAACATCGTAGCGCTCGTTTGCTCTTGTGCCTGCGGTCGGACTTGTGCTCTAAAAGGAAAAAAGGTTTTCTGTGGAAAGAGTAAATAGTAGTCGCGCTAGTCACGAGTCGCGCAGACCACCGCGCCGCGCTCTTCGGGGAAGGCGCGCCCGCGCCGCTCGCCCGCTCGCCGCTAATGTAGCAAAACGCCTTCACGTCAATTCTCAGTGTGTTATTATTTAAATGCTTTACTGTTACTTAAGTACGGATTGTGTTATCTGCTTGTAAATATAATAAAAAGTAATTGTGTTTACATACTTATTTATCAAAAGACTTTAATCAGAATTTGTAAACGTAGATGTTAGTTGTAAAGTTGTATTAAAATGTTTTGTATTTAATTATGGGTGTAACGCCGGTCGCTCTCTCTGCTAGCCACAGCTCACATAGTCTAGTTCTCTCGGATTACTGACACATTCCCATTGTTCATTCACTTTATGTTCACTTTGTCTTTGATTGTATGTTTTGAACGTCTGTACGAGTGTAAGTTGGGTAGGGGTGGAGCATAGGGATCAACCCTCGTACATATTATTTTAAGAGTTCGCCTGAGAGTGATAGGTTTCTAATTTTGAATCTCTTTTCTGTCCTTCTTCACATGATCACGCATTTATTTTTAAAATTGGTTAAAATTAATGTACATTTTATTTAAAAACAAATGACAATTCTGTTGTACAATTATACTACTTTTTTCATATCCATACTTTAATAGAGGACATTATAATCTTAATATTTGAATAAGATCTGTGCCATAGTGTGGTGGCAGTGTACGACTTTGTGTTCGCATTGTAATTAGTGTATTAAGTGTATGTCTGTAAACTGCAGGTAAACTAAAATGTAACGTTAGGCGGAGGAACTTGAGTGTATTCAGATAAAACGTAATATTCCGATGGTTTCTGGAGCTGCGGTCTTGGGGTGGTATTCTCTCAAAAATGTACCGTCGACTAGCTTTACTTGACACGTGATTTCGTAAGTACTTCTTGGCTCACTCGACGTCGCCTCGGCTGTGCCGAGCTTGATTCAAACGCGTCCACGGGTCAAGTTAGGCTTGTCTTAACCGTCCTTTCGACCGTAGGTTGTTTCACAGTATGAAAAGGTTCGTCACTTTTCGACTCTACTTCAACGTTATTAAGGGCCAAAAGCGATGAACCTATTCACACCGTGAAAATACGCTGTAGAATAACACCCCCAGCGCCGCCAGCGCAAGTAACAGTATGCGCCGACGCGTGCGCGTCCAAACAATGGGGTGTTAAATAAATCCTGACCATGCGCTTACACAGCATACTGTCTGACGCGATGTGACACTGTCTATTGTTAACTGTGTCTAATTATAAGTACCTATCAGATGCTGAGATAGAAATCATATAATTGCTAAGAAAAATTACGAAATTAAATCATATTTAACTCGCAAATGTGTCATTACTTCTCCCAATCACACTTACATTTAAACTTACACAATTATAGGTAAACACAAGATATAGTAATAAAAGGAGCGTACCCACTCTTAATATGAAAGTATTAGAAATGCTTGCTTGCTATTCTTTGATTTCACATTAAAATCGAGAAGCCATAATTTATTCCGAAAAATAGATGAATAATTGTAGAAACACTCGAATTGGTACCAGATCAAGCTAAGCTACGTTAGGGATTTTCGAAAATCAACAAGATGTATACCTACCGCTTATGTCAACTTCATACATTTCGTGTCGATAGAAAACAGAAAGTTCAGCAGCGATTGCATCTTGACTAGGCCTACAGTTGCATAAAAACGACAGGGATAGTGCAACAAGGACTAACTACCAAACCAATTAAGTCGCAATACTTACAGTGTAATATCTATTAACTAACGTCTTTATTTTTACATTATTAAATTTTCTAGTTACGCGGTATCACACGATACTACTAGTTGTATGACTTCACAAACTTCAAGCCGCAACTTCCATTGCGTACGCGCATGAGGTCGCACCGTGTGGTTCATTCCGTAGACTGTTATCAGTGACGTCCGCGTCGTGTCAATTGCCCCTTATTGAAGTGGTATTTACCTAAAAGTAGCCGACCAGGGGCGGCCAGAAAAAAGGGCGAGATTTCCAATAAGTGGGCCGGAAGAGTTCGCGGGTGAAATGTACGCAGCGCGTGCGCCGAGCGATTAGCACCTCCACAGAGTACCTGTGGAGGGGTGTACAGGGTGTACAGTTTAAATCATAGAACTGGTAGTAGTGTTAATGATAGTGTAAAATTTTAAACTTTAAATTAGAATTATTACTTGGAATGTACGGTGCTTACAAAATTAGTTTGGTGGTGTAGTCAAAATGATCTGCAATCGACTCTATTGTCAAGAGAATATGTCGTGCCTCGATCATTTTGAGCATGTTATTCTGCTTAGCTACTTTTGATGCTGACTGTACCTACCCTCTTAAAAGGAATTATCATTAAAGCAGACTGTACCGCGCGATTTAGCCAACTATTACATAAACTAACTTGGTTTTCAATACTGGCTTGTAATGAACACTTTACACACATGTTATCCTTTGTACGTATGCTTAGTAATATAAAAAATACGTTCGGCGGCCTGAAATTAATAACCCTAGTAGAACCCTTAAATACCTACTGGTTGTTTGGTTGTGACAAAACAATTGACTGCTTTAAGAAGAAGGGAAGGCGTATCACTGAATGACCTATTCTTGTCAAATTATTGCTATTCCACTAATTCTAGTCGGTAGCAAAAATGCAGCTGCTGATGCGGATAGTATAAAAGTGTGTCCCCGTGTTTCACTTCGTAGCAAACTATATTCTGCTGAATCCGTGTTGATGTCAGGTTATCTTAAATATAATTCACCTGTAACGGTCACAAGGTAACCTGAAATCAACACGGGTTCAGCATAAAATGGCTATAAAATGATTGTCGGTCAAACAAGGGTAAACCTTATAAAAGACATTACATCTGGATGAAGTTAATTAAAAGTGGGCGTCGTCATGCCGTATCAGACTGTCAAAGATAAAGCTATGTTTACATAGACTAGAACGGGAATCGCCTACTTCACACTAACTGATAAAAGCAAAGCTTAAGTGAATTATGATGATGATGATGACCTTCCTTGAAGGGGAGTATAGAGGGTTGCAGTTGACGTCAAGTTTGGTCAGTTTTGTTACTTTCTATACCTTAGAGAATTAATTGCTTGACTTTCATAAGGCAAAGCCCGGATGATGGGAGAAATTATGTGTTGACGTTTCAATAGTGCGAGGACAAACATTTTATAAGTCGATGTCGATAAAAAAGGACGGAGCTCGGAGACTGGATGTCAAAAATATTATAGTTGTAAACAAAGTTAAAATGAACTGCTTGTATTTTTTTAATATTTTATATAACTTTCGTAATACAAAAGTGCCATTTTTTCTAAATTTTCCTTGGTGATAAAACCCATTTCAGCCAACTAAAGGACCGTTCTAAATCTACTGTAGTAAATGGAGCAAATTGAAATAATTCATAGTATTGATAATAATTATAGTATGTAATTAGTTAACTGAAATAATAATTATATGATATAAGCTTACCTAGGTACCTGATGTAAAATGGTGTAACAGCCTGACATGTAAGATAATGAGTTTGATCAATAAATTTCTGATTCAAAAATGGATGTTCTTCCATCCATGTTCTTCGTATGGATGTCGATAGAATAGTCGATATTTAATTAAGTACTAGGAAAAGGTTCATTTTGCTCCCGTCATCCGGGCTTTATCATAACGAATATTTTATAAATACTTACCAACTAGTTAAAATAGGAAAAACAATAAAGTCTCTATATCCTTCAGTGCTCTATGCGTCAAGTCAGGCGCATATAAGGTGTAAGCGCATACGAAATGCCGACATAGTCGATTATGTTTGTGTGCTCTAACACATACTGATGTAAGTGTTAAGTAGTCCATAGTGCGCCGGCGTTCGGTACAGGTGTGTTTGCTTTGAATTTGGAAGTCAAACCTTTGTAATTTAGTTAATTATGGAGTTTTTACATTACATCCTTGGACTCTGTTTAACGTCGAAATATAACGCATGCGCGCATTTAATTAGAATTCTGCTCTAAGTATCGGATCAAGCCTTTGATAATATGTATGTAAGTATATATGTAAACACTTTATTGTACAAAAGAAAAAACAGAAAAACAAAAGCGAACTTATCCCCTTAAGGGATCTGTTTCAGCTAACCCTTGAGAGATTGAGAAGAGTGAAAGGTTGTGTTGTGTGATAATCACTGTGTCCGAGTATAGGACAGCGAAAAACATACGTGACGGCACCAATGATGGACACTTTTAGCTGACAGGCATCAGTAATGGACACTTCACTCATAATTCAAAATTTCATACGGTCCTAAATTGATTGTTGCAAAAAAATGAATAACCCTTATCTTCTGTAAAATAAGAATCAAGTGTCCATCTTTGGGTTCTTGTCCATACCCTAATGCAGATAAATATATACTTAAATACATAAAATAAAAAAACAAAACTGAGGAACAAATACTCGAGCTTATCATCACAAAAATATTTCGCCATGCTGGGAATCGAACCCAGGACCTCTAGCTTCGTACTTTCGTAGGTAGTCACTACCAACGAGGCCAATTGCGTCGTCAATAATGAATAGTTTTCCGAGTTGTTTCCACATTTATCACGAAATAACTCGCTTGTTTCTCTGTATAAAAAAAATGATCCATGACATGAGTTCTATGACTAAAAAATAATATAAGTAATAGGTAAATAAAGCGATACTTTTATTCATCTATAAAGTAACAGACCGTCAAAAATGGGCTGTAGGTAAGTTTCTAGAAAAAACATGTTTTCATGTAAAACAATGTTATTATACAAGTAACGTAAGCAGTAACTATGTATTGAAATCCCATTATGTGACAGTTGGTAACAGACAGCAATCATTAATGACACATTTCTTTGTTATTTTGACAGTTGTTTCGTAAACGAATAGCGAAGGTCATTGTCAAAATTATTTACATAGAAAACGCCCAACGCCATGAAAACAACTGTTAAAATAACTTTTACGTCGTAACTTACAGATTAAAGAATCAAATTGTCGAAGATCTGCTTTCCTATCGACATTTAATAAATACGGAGAGCGTGTGATTATCATAAGCATATCTTTGGCATAATAAAAAGCGTTAAATTCTCGATATAAATTAGATTATTTATATATGACTTAACTTTCAAACTTTATGTTTCCCTGACGAGACTTTCGTTAATATCTTGTTTGTAGGTATATGTATCTATACCCTGATTACACTAGACTCATTTATTGACCCCCGTTATCAAAGAAGATTTTAGTTCAGGCATAGTTTTATACTGCCATTTTTTTTTTTAAACCTAAAAAATATGAAAAATATATCATGATCTTCCAAACAAACCTCTGTAGGTAACTCGATTTTTAATTTAATATCACACTAATTGGCTTAGTCCCAAATTAAGCTTTATGCTTGTACTATACATATACTCGTATGTATAGGTGTACTAGATAACCGTAAATTTACTTACATAGTGAGATACATACTTAAATACATAGAAAACATCAAAGCTGAGGAGCAAATACTCACGCTCATCTCACAAATATCTGCTCTTACCGGGATTTGATTCCGGGACTGCTAGCTTATCATAACGTATCATCTTTCAACTTCTACATGACGTATTACTGCAACTATTACCATATTGCATTCACGCCTGACTTTATGTATGTTACGAGGTGTTAAATGGTCTAGCTCGCACGCTCTCCTGGCTGTTACTAGCACAAGAGAACCTTCGTATGGCGTATTACAAAGCAACACGTATTTTAAACAACAGTTATTTTTATCGACTTATTCAACCAACATTAAACATTCTACACAACCAGTGTCTAGTAACGACGAGGATTTTTTTCTTTTTCGATTTCTGGATTAGGATCCCCCTGGATTAATCAACCTGAACCTTTTGGTTTTAAATTCTCAAGTAAATTAGACAGGGGCTGAATACTTACACGCAAGGGAATGACGTAACGTAAACACAGTCTACGTAATCTAAAGCGTCTGCGTATTCATTTGTTCGCTCCAAGGTTCCAGCTGATGCTGGCTGTACGTGTATGCATTATTAGCCCGTATAAATATTATGCAGATTTTCCTTATATTTCAAAGAGTTTATTGCTTCTGGAATGACTTCAGAGAAGCGGTTTTATGCCAGCACCAAATGCACTGTTTACGTACAAAATTATCCCCTCTTAAGTTGAGATTGTGGAATGTTATTTTTGGCCAGTTACCTGGTACCAGTTAGTTACCTGTTTCAAAGAAAGCGACGGTTAAGTTGCTATTGTTTGAAAAAAATAAGATATTTGAAGAGACCTCATGAATCCAAGTGAAAACCGCGGTTATACGAAGCCTGCCTGATTGACTGCGGGCATATCCGACATGTTTTGGGTTGGAAGTGAATGTAAGTCGATGCTAAAGAACAGGTGTTTTTTTGTGATAACAATGAGACTTATCGAACTATTAATTATTTTCATATCATTAATGGTTAATGTTCTCAAATTCAGTAAATCACATATTTTCCTCATCAATCAATTCATCCCTCCTGAAGCCTGTAATGAAATTCTTGAGTAGTATATTTTTCAAAATATTTATATGAACAGTACAAATGTAACGTTAATCGAGGATGATGCTTGACTAGTTAAGAACGGTGTTAACTGTTTGGTCAAACATCTGAGCCGAGCAGGTTCTGGCTCGAGCCAACGGTGGGTTTATGAATCGAGGAGTCTGGTTATTTCACGAGTTTTTACTTAGAATTGTAAAAAGGTAGCTTGAAAGTCACGGCCATTAGACTCAAAGCATTTTTTTCATCTAACATTATTATTGCCCTTATGCGGCAGACCTGTAGCGCGAAATTGGGCATTTATATGTAAGTCAAAAGATGAAAAACAAAATAGACCAATAAAGAGATTTAATCAAAGCATGGTGGATTTAGCAAAGCAAATATCAGCTATATTTATATACTATACGTAATTTCCTATATTACTTACAATAATCGTGCAAAGTAAGGCGATCTTTTCAAAATTCAAATAACATATCTTGATGACATACGTCCCCGTGAGCAAAAACGTACGCGCAGCTATAACGTGTAACTATAATTGAATATCTAGGTATATCCCAAGAATGATATTGTCAAATATTGGCCGACGAGCTCTGATTCTCTTTAATAACCTCTTAGTAACAATGCCGGTGGAGAGGTCTGCAAACATCGCACGGGCCGACGACTACTCTAGTACTTGCTTAATACAAAAATTGAGATCTATGTAACCTTTGCACTGGGCTTTGCATTATACTTGCATTGATAGAGAGAAAATCTACTGTTTGGTACGGTTCAGTTTACGGTACGGTTTTTTAAAGCGACGATCAGTGAGGTAGTATTTCCATGAACTAATAGATTATAAAACATTCCAAACTTTAAATTGTAACACTGTTATGATTTGTTAAAGATAGGAAATCAAACGTGTCTCCAAGTGGCCTCGTGAGCTTATAATTTAAACCGAAAAAAACATGTTTCCTTCCTTTAAACCTGTCAAACATTGGATCCATCAAAGCAGACTAAATAACCCTCACCTTGTCATCGCAACAATGGAGATCCCTCTATTATATTGTTGCGGCACAGTTAAGAAATTCCATCATGAACGCGTTTCGTCTCTCCAAACACCCTAGCCATTCAACCCTTCTACTCGGGCTTGACAAAAAATACTCCACTTGGTAAATATTGGACTCCAATGTCTAGCCGCTTGGCGCAAGCCACGGGAGAGCGACTCGTCATAGCGTTCAAGACCAAAGTTTAACGTTGTTTGTATCTTATTGGGTTTCTTTCGTTGTGCTCTAGTGAAAGGGTTAGGTTAGGTTTTTTAGTTTTAGTAATACGTTTTTTTCCTATGTTTTTGTTGTCGACTTTACTCTTTTGCACATTTTGTTGTCATCACCAAACAACGAAGTTCTAACTCAGTGGGTCTACGTTAGTTACAGCGGAGATCCTGTTGCTACCGGCTGACTCTTTTTGACCTGATGGTCACTTTCTCTCCTTGACCGGATTTACATAACAATTTACTAAGTTTTTTAAATAATTGTATCAATTTCTAATTTCATTGCCAATAAATGATAAACCGGTCCGACCGCAGATGCTACCAATCCAAGACAGGATTTTGAATCGTCCACGAAGACTATGCCACCAGTACTTGTACCTTTTGGATAAAACAATAAGGATAAGAGGGATAAGTTCGCCTTTGTATACATTCCAATTCTGTAAATATTGTATTTGAATTTCTGTGTTTTGTACAATAAAATGTTTACATACGTATAATACATACATACATAATGCAACTAGAAGATGATGATCATCATTATCATATAAGCCAGAAGACGTCCACTGTTAGACAAAGGCTTCTAAGAGTTCTAAGCATCACCGAAAATGCATTTACATTCCAAATTATCACACACTCCAACGAACCTTGGTATTGTTGTGAATAAAATCTAGCTTTATAAGACCAAGAAGGAGAAAATATCGTGTCTTACACCAAACGTTAAAAAGTATTGTGTTGTCTTGCGTCCTTTTAACGCCACTCGTGTATTTGAAGTCGTCGGGTATTACATGTCCATTAGGTTCCTTGCGGATATTTTCTGAGGCCTTCTCTAAATAGGCCTAGGAGTGGCAAGGAGCTGTCTTATACATTTTTTTACTCTCTAATCTGGGTGTTTATTAACGTTTTCCATTTTTATCGGGTACAGTTTAGTAGTTAAATTGGACAAAATATCCGCTTAAGCAAAGAATATACAATTTTCGTCTTATATTTTTGCATATTTTGTTGATTGATTGCAGTAATCTTACAAACACAAATAAATGCTTTGCAATATTTTAACAACAATAGTCATTCGCACAATACAAAATCGAAAACGTTTTTAGAATTAGAACAGTAAACCTTAATCTGATTAGGTCATATTGATCTGTTAAATGTATTGCTGTACAACCTGTATTTTTTGTTATATTACAAATTCTTAACTGGCCTATGTATTTTGTTGCAGCTGAGTGGCTTTCTTCGGTGCGTCTGACGGCCCATTGAAGTCTCCTTTTTTATTTATCTGTTCCCATTACATTTTCGGACAAAAGGCGTCTAGTGTTTGGCCGTGGAGGGCCCACAAATGTCCGGGTAAACACTCTGGGTTCCCACGAACACGAGGGTTACTCTGAAATGCTAAATTCGAAGCTTCAAAAGGTCTATCTCCCTCACTCTTTGGTGATCACGCAATTGAGAGAAGGGGACAGGGATAATGTTACGTTGAAGTCTGATTTTTAGTGAAGATCCCCGTGACTGGTTGATTTGACTCTGCGACGTGACCTAGAGTAACCTGAGTGTTATTACTAATTTGTGATATTTCGCTCAGATTTCTAGTTCACAATGATACACTTTAGTTACAGGTGAATGTATGTAGCAATAATGTGTGCCATAGAATAAAATGTATCGACGAACTGGACACAAATGAAGCCTAAGAAAAGGACAGTTTAAGTCTTATATTGTCATTTGTTATTGGTACTACTTAACGTAGCGAAGTAAGACATCTTGATACTGATACCAATATAATAATATTATCTATACATCAAAACGTTATATTTGGAAGTGTTATTTTCACCTATTACAAAATGTAACATTTATAGTTCTCTATCATTTGACCACACGGAATAATTATCTAAAAGAATGCGACGGCACATATTTCAGGATTCAGTTACAAGGAAATTGAAGCAATCATTAAAGACATTACACTAATACAACACCATGCATATTTATACGGTAGTTCCCAAGTCGAACCAAATCAAATATCTAAACCGAGATAAATGTTAAAAGTCAATCGTTCATCCGATAAGTACTAATGAGTGCTCGTTGAAAACAAACTTATCTTGATGAGACAGTTGAGAGGAGCACACTCCATTAATAACCCCATATAAATAATAACATCATTACTTTAAAGGTGGACCACCCAAAATCATCACCTTCAAAATATGTAGAGATCATAAACTATGAAGATAAGAAAGAAAATGAAGGGAAATGGGAGACGAAAAATTAAGAGAAATCGCCGCTCGGGCACGTAATTGTGGGTCCAGTTGGTGGCAATTTGCATACGATATGAGGCGCTAATCGTTGGAGATACGGTTCTTTCTGAATATCCAGATGAGCATGCACAATCGCTATTAGCATAGATATCGACCAGGATAAAGCTGCATTGTGGGTCGCGGTGAGTTACGGTTTACCTTGGATTACGCTTAATGTAGCATTACCTCCTTAGAGGTGTACCGACATTTTTCATTAGTGACGGCCGAAACGCTGCTAGGGTTTTTTGTGAATTTTAATTTTGATTTCAGTTTTGAAATGCTTTAATTTTTATAAAATTATTTTTGTTGACTAAGATTTGCGTGTTAAGTTACATTATTAACAATTCAGACAAATATGAATTAACCGAGATTGAATGAGAATTTAACCTAAGAAGTTTAATAAGTGTTGTTAAACAATACAATCAGTTAACCGATGGATATATTGGACTGTTAAATTCTGTTTGTAAATAATGAAGAAGAATAGGTAAGAATAATGATCTTATAGATTAAAAATTTAAGTGGATTTGATGATACAAGTAGAATTGTATACTTAATAGTATTACTGGCCATATTTCATAATGTTTCGTCTTGTCAAGGCGCTAAGTAATGTTAAATTTAATAACGAAATTCCACAGTTAATTATAGCACGAAATTTAAAAGTTGCTCCTATATTTCTTGTACCGTTGTACTCGGAACAGCTTCTAAAATATGCACCGACAGTTTTGGAGGCGTTCCGACGTGTAATGAGGATATTTAACGTTCAATACTTAAAAATAATTTATGTCATGCGTGTTTAAGGCGCAGCAGTAAATTATGCTAATTTGGCTTTTTGGAAAATAATATGATGGTCAACACTCTTATTGTTTAGTAAGTCAAAAACAACTTCAGGGGAAGTTTTCAAAAATATTAATTTATCAACTCCTGTAGTTTCATCTGTTGTGGCAGATCTCTGCCTGAACTGGTTTGGTAAGTGATCTTCATATTCTTCATTAATGAAACTATTTCCACAAGGCCTAACAAGGCAAGAGATCTATAAATACGTCATGAGTTTTCCTCTGAATAGTTTAATCCAGGCAAAGACAAGGCACAAAGGTGAAGTGTCCGAAATTATGATGGTATCCCCATGGACGTTATAAAAATACGGACGTCACGTTGCACTAGAAAGGTGTGAAGCATGCAAAGTCGGCACTTGCGTTCATTATACACGACTCACCGCACGCACACGTACCTATACACTAGGTAAGACAACGCGCCGAGCCACAGCACGAGTGACAGTTTCCGTGTGTGCGTGTGCACACACACAGACAGCCATTTTGCCTGCTTCACTCATACTTAGACGAGGTTACGTACGTATTTTTTTTAGGTCAAAGAAATAAGGGCAAAGAATGTATAGAAATCTACCCACCCGTAAACTATGAAGTTTGTAAATACCCCTTACTATTTGGAGTGAAGATATTTCCCACCCTTAAGATGAATATTTAAAACGCGGTTATTGATTAAAGGCAGTAAGTATCGTGTAATCGTTCAATTGGAGCCGCTGCGCCTGCGTCGCGGAGGAGCCTCAATTACGGCGTATTAAATACTTCACCCTACTTACTGATTCCTTTATTTTGCTTTACTAAGTAGATGAAGGTAGTTTTACGACTTTTTTAGTTGGTGTCGTTTTTTTTTTTGGATTTTATGGCCTGGTTACAAGACCTTTAGGCCACTGTTGGTGTCGTATAAGTAAGCGGGGGTTGCCAGCTTGCAATTAATTTTAAAATTCAGTAGATAAGGTAGGAGAAATAATTAAATGGTTCTTAGTTTTTGAAAAAATACATGAAAATAATTTAAAATCCTAACAATAGAAAATCAGTTACAAAGTGCAGAAAAAGTACAACATCTCAATTTTACTGTAAAATAATGGTCATCATTCGAAAACATTTCTACATCCTACACTTGTTATTTATTCGAATCTATACTGCAACCGAATGGAAAAACAACGGATATGCGTATTCGATTACAGCTGATAATTGAAAATAATTCTAATTGGCGTCGTCATGTCGCCTCGGATCGGTTATCTTCGCTGGAAACAATATTACTTACATCTAAAGGGGTTTGCGATAAAAATAGATTAATCTAAGTGCGTTTATCAGAATAACAAATAAAATCTATTGCCTGATATAAACCCTCTTTGGAAGTTTTTAAAAGATATCGAGTTCCTAAAAATACTTTATGTTTTGTTGTTGATGTTACTGAAGAGACTTGAGAAATATGTCATACTTGTCAAAAAAAAACATCGTTGTCTCCAAACACAGTTATAGACTCTAATGTACTGTTTCTGTTTGTTGTCCATGGTTATATGGATATTATCTTGTGATTAGTCAATCAAAAACTCTTCTTCTCTCTCTTAATCTCTTTCTTTTTCTTTCTCTCTCTCTTTATGCAAAACTGTACACGGAGACAATGACGCCTTTTAGGTACGGTCAATCAAAATGTAAGACATAAGATAATAATTTTATTTGGCAGGAATTTATACAAAAGTACACATCACGACAAGAAAATAGCACAATAAAAAAATTACGTTCCAAAAAATTGGGATACGTTTCGTCATTGACTAACGTGTAAATTATAGTTGATCTAAAAATTTCTTGAGCACTTTTCGATGAAATATTTCGATAAGGTCCAAGAGTGGTCAAGGACTTTTTTGGTCGACAATACTAAACCTTTAGATTGATGCGTTTCAGTCAGATTTGTAGCAAGAGTCGCTACGTACGTAACATGTTTCACATAAATACCTGTAAAAGCATTTAGGTACCTATAGCACCTTCTTCATGTAAAATAAAACTTACAGCAGACCTCAATTAGTATAATGGTAACCAGATACGCGAGCAAACTAGTAACAAACCGAATCGAACGGGACCTGCAGCACAATAAGGGCCCAGCGCGTGACAGATAACAAACCGGTACGAAATAAAAGATTAGGCATTAAAATGTAAGCCCATTATGAGAAAACCAGTCGCGGCTTGCTTTAGGACTACTTGTAAATTATTTTTGTAGTAATTATTATTCGAAATGTAAGAAATTAGCATACAATATACGGTGGGAGCAGCGGCGCCTGCCTACGCGGATAATTTGGAAACTAATAAAGCGATGTCGATTTTTTCACGCACAACACAAACGATTTGTTGATGCGGTGGACGCTACCGAGCTTGTTAAGATTTTGCCAGACTATCAGATACCTGTAACTCCGTAGTACTTTGAGGATACCGACATAATCGTTATGTGTTTCAAGTTACAAAAACGCAATTTAAATGATACATACACATACATAAACTCACGCCTTTATTCCCAGAGTGGGGTAGGCAGAGCTACAGAATTACCAACAACTCTAAAAACTTTTTGATAATTCTGTAACCACATTTTGCACACTTAGGCTAAGATGTTTACCAGTGTATTAGTGACAGGTTGCAAGCCCATCGCCTAACAGTACTATAAAACAACAGTACAACAGTACTATGTGTTTAAATGATCTTTATAAGTTTATTCAAAAGTTGATTTATTTACTTTTATGTTGAAAATGGCTTTAAACATATAGAACTAAGAGATGTTCAGAGAATTAATGCATTTAGACAAAGGTAGTACGACCTTGACTGTTTTATCTAAGATTAGCATTTTGTAACAGAGTCATAAATTGATCACGAATTAATAATGAAACCTCTTTAATGAATGGTATCTAATGAATCTAGTTGGAATATTAACTATAATTTGCACGTAGATGGTGGCGATGTTCCTACGTGTACTCTCCTAAAGTTGACCAAAACTCTCTATGATTTTGACGAGTAAATAACCAAATTGGTTATATAAGAAGCCATGTTAAATAACACATGCCAAACCCCTTTAATTACCATAGGCGAGTTTCATCAAAATGCAAAAGCTGCGCTCTAACTGAATCAAACGCACAATCCAATTTCAGTCGCGCGAGACTGAAATACCCGTAACTGCATTTGTCAAATCACTGCACATGGAGTGCAGTCCACTGTCCGATAACACATTTATGTGTGTGAATGCTTCAACAAATACCAAGAATTTATTGCGTATGGAAATTATAGGCGTTGCGTTAAGGTATACATTCACAATAAATGATTCCAAACGGTAACAATATAGCTTAACACTGTTTATTTTTGAATCAGGGCCGAGATTCTTGGCGGTAAAAACCATATCGTCTTTGACCTGGGTAGTGATTCTGTAAACAACGCCGGTCGTGCGGGCTGTCGAGTGATATCCAAGCGGCGAGATGAAGTAGTCCCGTCAGTGCGAACAAAACACATTGTAGCGCGTGCATTTTCCATTTAGCAGCACGATTGGTCGAACGTATAAGGCTGCTTAATTGAAAATGCACGCGCTACAATGTGTTTTGTTCGCACTGACGGGACTACTTAATCTCGCCGCTTGGATATCACTCGACAGTCCGCACGACCGGCGTTGTTTACAGAATCACTACCCTGTTATCGTATTTATTGTTAATTTATAGCTGTTATTTACTTGGCAGTAATGGGGGCCGATTCAAAACCAATACCATAACAGGTCAAAGACGATATGGTTTTTACTGCCTAGAATAGAGGCCCTAACTCTGTATTAAACTTGGTAAAATAAAAACTTTTGACATAGTATCGTAATATCAACGATACGATAGCTCTTTTTTTCTTGACAGTAATGGCGGCCGAGTTTAAAACAATATGATGACATGTCAAAGGCAATAATATATGGTTTTACGCAATAGAAAAGAGGCCCAGATTATTTGCCAATAGAGGACACCCGCGACTCCTTAACTACGCGTAGAATTATTTTCCCGCTACCCTTCCCCGCGTCTCTAACCCCCCCCCCCCAAAATCGTTCTTGGTGCATCCCTAGGACATCCAAGGAATATTGCCTCCTCAAGTCGTTAGCTCTAGAATCGCTTCGCTTCACAAATGAAAAACTGGGTAGTGATTCTCTCATGAACGACGGTCCAACGGACGATACGAGTGAATGTCCAAGCGGCGAGTTTAAGTAGTCGCGTCAGTGCGAACAAAACATATTTTAGCGCGTGCATTTTCAATTTAGCAGCAATTTTGGTTTCTGCCGATGGATCGAACGTATAAGGCTGCTTAATTGATAATGCATACGCTAAAATGTGTTTTGTTCGCTCTGACGGGACTACTTAAACTCGCCGCTGCGATTTCGCTCGTTCGTCCGACCGTCCGTTGTTTTTGAGAGAATAACACCCCTGAACTTGTTGTCATGTGGTTTCTGGAATAAAACCCAATACTATTCTCATTCCATTTGCAAACCTTCAAATCCCTTTATCGATAATTCTAGATGTTCACGTTCCTTATTTAAACCACCGGCTCCTACGTTGCTATTACGGGAATTACATGGAATCTTCACAATAACTGTGCCCCCCATTTAATCCCCGTAACACTCATTCGTTACCTCTTTACTCGTAATAACAGATTATTCCTTACCGATATTAATTCAGCGAATAGCCGTGCTATTAAGCGCTTTATTTTGTAATTTATTTCCTGTAAGTGAGGATTGGATAAACGAGGTGTAATAGATAGGGCGGATTAAAGTTAATAACAGAGTTCGGTGCATCACTACCGATTTATTAGGGTTCATTAAAATACTTGGATGCACTTGGACGTGCTCGGCCAATTAAAAATATCCGTCTTGAGCGTCCAAGTAGTCTAGTGGTTATGTAAGCAGTAGGTCGTGAGTTTGATTCCTGCTTAGGCCCAGAGGGGTTATTGCCTAACGCACTCGCAATGGCAATTGTTTTTATTTTGAAAATCGAACGCTTGTCTGCATACAAATCAAAAAAATTGTTCCGCTTTAAAGTCGATTGCGATTGCGAGTACGTTAGGCAATAGGCCAGCAGTTGTTTTTTTATGACATTGTGTATGTTTGTTTGTGTAGGTATTCCCGGGTCAAAGATGTTTTGGCTATTGGGTTTTAGTAGTGCAAAATTCCGCCAAGCAGCACTGTTGTGTTCCGTGGAGATTTATAAGCTATTTAAATATATGTTATAAAATCCCAGGTAAAAAATTAAGACTTCAAAAACTGCGCGGAATATTTTTGTTATAAGTGCTTTCACTTTTTTAATAAATATGTAAATCCATGTAATAAATTAATTTACCTACAGTAACGATTTTAAGCTTTTTTATATTATTAATGTTTTTACAGTATCCGTCAGGACATTGCACAAACGTGAAGTTCCTGAATATTAATGTTGGCACACACAACAAATAAGTTTAACGTTGTCAATATTAAGAAACTTTATGTTTGTGCAAATGTGTCACGATGAGGTAGTAGGTATTAAATTTGGTTGAGAAAAGGCAAAAATAAGTTTTGTTTGTATTGAAAGGTTTCCTTCTGAACCATAGTAGGTATTTATCTTATCATACAAATACTTGAGATGAGTTGGTACTCGACAGTTTTGATGACGTTTCTCCGATTGTTGCTACGTTAATTTGAGTAAGGTGGGTCCCTAAACCTGACCCAAAGTACGGCACAGAAAAAAAAAACGTTTAATAAATTTTGTTTCATTTTTACCTTGTATTGATAGTAGATATTATGGGTAAAATGCCTTGTATTAATATTCTTAATTACTAAACTCTTATTAAAATAACATAAAAAAATAAATATCATCAAAACACTAGGTAATTAAAAAAATATGTTTTAACTAACTTTATTATGTTACCGCAAATACTTGTGAATATAAATTATTCTTCCTAACCTTGATTTTTAATATGTTATGGATATTATTCAATTTGAAATACGTCCCAGGAAACTGATCGCAAATTTCACAGTAGTTACCACCGGCCGAAATAGCTCAGTTGGGAGAGCGTTAGACTGAAGATCTAAAGGTCCCTGGTTCAATCCCTGGTTTCGGCAAAACTTTTTGCTTTTTTAACTTTTTATTTTTGCTGTTTGCTTTTTAATTATTTTTATTACGTTCACTTTTTTCTTGCGATATTAAAATTTTAAACTATAACAGTTAATAGCCAGGCGATCCCTGTGGAACACACAGGGAGGACCATAAACACTACCACCCAGTGTTGCTACCTTTTATTTTGAGTCGCACTGCGGTTACGGTTATTGGATTAGACCCTTCTCGGACACAAAACGACGAGTGGCCAATGACACGCCGCTGCATTTACATGTGTTCGATAAATTGCGTTAAATTAGGATTCGGGCACATTCATTTGTTATTTAAATGGATTATACCGAAAATGACACTAAGTTAGATATTTTTAAAGAGCTATCCCGAAATCCCGAAATAGACCCGTTTCTTTTCAAGATTTCTACAACTTTTTAAATGTGTAATGACTATGTAGTATTGTAGGTATTATGTAGTAACTGCAGGTAAGTAGTATCAAGAGTTAAACCGCGAAACTATAAGGGGTCCTTGTTGACTTCGGAACCCAAAAAAAAGGGAACCAAATGGAGCCACACAAGCAAGAACACATCTAAATACTGGAAAAAAGTAGATTTATAAAATCCTCGTTTTTGGACCTATTAAGTTAACCATACACACTCATCGGTCGATCACGGGGCGCAGGCTAATTGGCCTGTAATAGGCTAAAATAGCCCCGCCCTGAGGTTTGGAGGCGCCTCCGAAATTACAATTTTGGTTGCATTCTTTTTATTTTCGGAATCGAACTTTATGAGTTTCGTCTTTTTATTGTTTTCGGATCCTGATTGACTGTAATGTGTCGCATCGAATGAAAGTGATGGACTAAAAAAAAACATAGTAAAGCCAGGTACTTTAAATATCTGATAAGACTGATAACAGTGATAACTCTTAAACGTTTCAATAGATTACTTTTGATTCAGAAGCTACAAAGCCTCTGACCGACATACAAGTAAACGTAGATGTTACTAAACTACCCTGTTATTGGTTGACGTTTCTAAAGTGATAATTAAGTGGACATAACATAAGTTTTAAATAAATTAACGTTAAGATGACTAAGTCTTAAAACTTGACCTTCTGAAATGTTGCGGATAGTAGGTACCCAAGTGTGTAGGATACACAGGAGATCTCGACTCTTTTCGAAGTCTAGTAAGATAAAGTAATAAAAGACTGGGCCATTCATTGTCCGGATCAGATAATATTATAAATGGTCGTCCTTTGATTTTAATTAGGGCGATCTAAAAGTGTCAAAAAGGTCTATTATGCAAAGAACTTATGGTACTCGGTAGTACTGAACGTGTTAATAACAAGAACAATAATACTTTTAAATGGGATTGAAATCGCAACTGTCAACGATATTTTAAAACCGCCGATCGTACTTCGATGCTCCTTATCGCCCGAGGGTGCCCTTAGCAACTAATTTGGGATAAAGGAGCCGCGGCATCCATTAATTGACTATTAAACACGCATCGGCACAAAAAGACTTGAAAGGTTAAAAACAATGAATTTCACCAAAGTTGATAACTCAATTTGGTGGATGTGGCGTGGAACATCGAAGGGTATGGAGACGATGTTATTGTTAGATTATAATGTTACATTTTGTATTATGAAGTAGATGTATGAAGACTTGGAGCTAGTAACTTGAAATCGTAACTGCGGAAGACTAATAAAAAGTAATAAACACTAAATTACACTAGAATTAAAACAAAACTAGAGTAAGTGTCTAAATATTAAAATAGTTAAATTAACTTCTATTTAGTTTATACGTACCTACAAATTGAGCCCGTCCTATGTATAAGTAAGTACTTACTTAATTACAGACAACATGGTTTTTTAATATCATTTCATCAAAAGATCCGTTAAAATAAAATTAAAATTGCGGTGCAAAATATTAACAAAGAGATCGTTTTACAAGTAAATTGTTTATTCATCATTGACAACTTGAAAACCGCTACTTTTTGTCGCAATTAGCTGACATAAGAAATAACCTTCCTTCTGTAGAAACATAAATTGATAATTACATAAGCCATAGCGTAATGATGGTGCAATAATATCAAAGATTACAATCATTATAACGCCATTACTCGTACTCGGGTTAGAGATAAAGGTAAAAGCGCCGGGACCAGGGCCTGTCGATTATGAATGCACTAGGGTTTGTCTTGTTGTTTATGGCCGGCCTTGGAACTATATCAGTGATAAGAGGTCCGTCACCAGCTGCAGCTGACATACCTACAGGCTTTGTTGTGTTTACTTTTCTTTTCAGTAATGCATTCTAATAATTATATATATTCATTTATATAATAACACAAAGTTATCCATTTCAAAGAGACCTGGAGATCGGAGGATTAATTTAATAAAATATGAATTGGTGCAAAACAATTAAGCGATACTGGGGTTATTTAATTTTTACTCCTTTTCGCAACCTTTAATGAGATTGAACAGGAAATTATCCCCATTCCTAAAACTAAAAATACACAAATCACGATTCCACGTCTTTCCCAGAACCGTTCTCGATCATTTTTGGCGGCGTCGTTTGTGAAACGACGTAAGCGGAATAATAATAATGTAGCATTAATAACGTGGACCACACCACCGACCGATAACCGATCTTAATACCCCAATTACCGAGTCATTAAATTAACTTGAAAGTTTATTGAAAATTGAAAATTCCGATAAGTGAACTGTTGGGAAATGAAGCTCATTATGAAACATACACTTACTGGGTTTTATCTTTTGTGTATCCGTATGAGATTTGGGGGTTTTATGTGAAACGACGCCTTGGTATGCGCCATCTTAAAGATCTCCAGGTTGACGTAAGGTCTAGTCGTTTTGCTGGTGTTGTGGAGCTCGTATAAGTTAAAATGAGGTTTCCTGACGTCTGGCTCCAAAAACTCTAAATGAACTTCATAGGTTTCTTGTTGAAGGAGATGAACGCATAGCACGTTGAGTTTAATGGTGGTAGCTCCAGGCGCGTACGATCGAAGCACGTACACAGTCATGCAACCCGCGCGATTCACCTTTCATTGAAGATGAACTACTGTTTACACTGTGGTACCGTGCTGCTACTTCTTTCATTGCATTTCCAGCTTTAAATTGGACGCTTTACACTTCGTCTTGAACGGTCGAAATTGTTAAAATATATTATGATTTGTCTTAAATTCAAATGTTTTTTGACTAATAACCGTATCCATTCAACAATGCTTTTAATGACGAGCCATAAATCGCTTACTTAACAGCTAATAGCCGGGGCGGCCCTTAAAAGGGGTGGCTATAATTGGGTAGTTTTAAGGGTGCACAGTCACCTTTACTTAAGGGGTAGCTTCTTGCAACCTTCGGTGGCCACAGTTCCGATTGACCCTGAAATTTACTGAATTAGACGCAATTTACTGAGCTAAGTATCTACACCTATTTAATTAAATGAAGCTTCATCTTACAACAATTTATGGAGACTGCTTTCAAATAAATATTTTGTATTAAAATAAATTGTATTGGTCGTAGGCTGAATGAAAAATAACAGGGCATGGCCACAGCAGTCGTCTTCGCGGCAGTTCCCCTTAAAAACTACGAAAATATCAAATTATGAACAATTTATTTTATTGACTCGAGATAGTTAAAAAAAACTATTCAAGAAATAAGCTATTTTGCATTTAACTCTAACAAAGTGTTTCGTTTTCTCGAGTCTTACCCTTAAGCCAGTTTTAATTGCATAGTGGCAACGCAGCAGGTTTCGTCTGTGATTTATCTGTAACTGACCGCCTTTGTCCTACTGGATTTAATTCCATCACGGGTTCAGTGCCAGCTTCTACGATTTTCAAATAGAATGGTCCCCATACCGTGTTTGTGGCCGTGAATGTCGTATCGTTTTTTTTTGTTACTATCTACTGCATAGCACTTACACTCTATACATGCAAAGAGATTCAATATACCTACATTACATCTAGGTATGTAGATAGGTAATCTGCCACCCTAGGGTAAAATTATATCCATCGATCGACGTAAATAAATCGTCGATCGATCGATCGGCCTTGCAATATTAATTGAAGTCGATCGATTTGGTGTGAAAACACTCTTAAATAAGTTAGACAAGTGTGGTGTCAGTATGTTTTAGTATGAAGGTTCATTCCTATTTTTATTTAATACGAAGTTGTTGTATGAAAATTGAAATCCATTAATTTGGCCAACTGTTCCTCGCGTTTAAAATTCGTTTCATAATCTTGTATGACATTTACTTAAAATATAATGTAACAAAGGTACCGTTATAATAAGGCTTGTGTTAATGAAGATTAATTCAGGTTATAGAACAGAAAAGGTAAAAGACGGTTCAGAAAACATAAATAAAAATCAAGGAATAAATGGAAAATTTCAAAGTAAACGGCGAGCTTACTTTATGACCTAGCTGTCTACGCAATTTATAGTTATTATGTTATAATGTTGATAAATGTGGCTAATTATGACATTTCTTTTCCAGACTGTTTATATTAGCGTTTAAAATGTCCGCTATCAACTGTTTTGTAAGCCGGTTAGTTGAGTAAGGAGATATCACGCGTTTTATTGCTAAGAAGGTAAACAATGTGGAGCAAATTATAAATTGATTAATTAGGTACCTAGACACACACCTAAACTTTTGAGTAAGTAAATATTTCTTGGGCACTCTGAGGGATGTTATGACCACAAATCTGAAGTTTGTATGAGAGTCACACACATCAAAAGTGTTCAAGTGTAAAAGAATTAGGTACACACTTTATTTTGATATTTTTTATGTATTTTAAAATATCAAAAATTTAAGCATACCTATATTTTTTTCTCTGGATATTAATAACGCGTGTAGAAATTGGAATTTTATTTTATAACAAATGGAGTTATGAGGATCTAGAAAGTAATATCTCCCAGTCGGTAGAATAGGAGTTCCTTTTTAATGAAAATACTGTCTTTACCTGGACCAGCGAGTGTAAATACACGTGGTAGGTATCGCTGAGTATCTCATACCTACCATCAATGGGTAAGAATCATATCATAGTTGATTACTTTGATCGATACGATTCAACATCTCAGTTTTATATAACGAAGTGTTTGCCAGGAAATACCTTTAAACCTGTATTATAGCCAGTTAATTGGCTAATCGTGATGATCCCATCTGCCACTCAAGCGTCAAGATTTTACTACGCTGGTAATGTCTATAGCTATAAGCTAATCATGTTTTAATTATTGCATTGATTCTAGACGTAAATACCGTGGTACCGGAGGCAAGACCGTTTGTATTGTTCGAACTTAAATGAACCGTGGCGCACTGAAAGCGAACGGGGAAAAAAAGTGACGATATTTGCTTACGTTTGCGTTTGCTTCCATTGCGTCGCTCCACGCGGCACCGCGGCGTCATCGGCGCCGGCGCAGTCACAACGTTCACATTTGCTCAAGTAACGTAGCGATAACGCAGCGTTGGTTATTATGGCGTAAGTTACAGTAGTAGTTAATTCCTTAGGATAAGATTATATTTTGCCATCACAACGCAAGTTGCAGCGTGTGTATTGACGTTGTCACTACGAAGTGTTGATCCATCCTTAGTTTGGGTTTCCGTCTAACTAATCTACAAAAATGAGGTGGGCAAGAAAAAACATAGTTTGAGCCGATCGAATGTTATACTATTGTAGATTTGTATGAATTCTTTGACGGTGGGCTAAGGGCTTGTTACACAATTAAAATGGAACGCTATGGGAAGTCGGTTTAATATTCGTAGGTAGGTACTTAGGGTTAGTTTCGTTATTAAGTATTTAGGCTGCATCTTTATTATATCATAAAACCGTTTTGCATGAGGATGTAAAATTTGGGAAAATAATATTTGGTGCTAGGCATTTTTTTTTCTAGTAGGTACAGTCGAAAGAAAAAGTGTAACAGTTAAAAAAAAACCAATAAGTTCCGGTCTAATACCTACTACATTACTAGACGTAACCAAATTTTCAATACATCGCTTTATCTTTTAACCTGACTGCCAAAAAAGGAGAGTAATGATTTTGTCGGTGGCTAAGCAACAATGCTCCAACCTACCCAATAAAAATTCCAAACTTTACGCCACTGGCATAGCTTCCTAAAAATTGATTGAACATGCAATTTTAAATGGTTTTCTGCATAATAGTGGTAGTAATTTTCCGAGCAACCGCTCCGTGGAGCCGGCCCTAACCCGTGGCGGCGCGTGAAGGCATTCCAAAACAATGCCCCATCAAAACGTCACGGTTTTGTTGCCCCTGTCAAGTCCAGTAGTGGACGTAGTGGCTGATTAAAGGCTTTGTTTCTAGACTCCAAGCTAAGGCATACAGTCGGCATTCCTGTGATTTCTATAGGTTCTAGAGAGGTTAACTTTGACACATTTGCACAAGGTTGCTGAAAGCTTGGGGCTCTGTTCTTCTCGGTAAAGACATATTGCTCCGTTTAAAAAAAACCGCTGGTAGATTCATACTTGTAAATAGTAGTGTTCAAGCAGTACCTACTTACATACTTACTCTTTCATTATTGTAGTTCAACATGCATAGCTAGATAAAGTTACTTTTTTCTTGAGTCTCGTGAGCGCTTTATAGTGTTTTATCCTTATTTCACAGACACAAAACAATAGATTTATTATTACAAAATTTACATCTCTGGCGCCAGTGCACGACCTTTTGATATTTTATAGTAATCGCTTACTAATAAATTACTAACCAATAACAATTAAGTTTTTATTGATTGTTCGATATCAAGTTACCGCGGAGAAGACTTGTGTAGGTGGAACTGATTGGTATGATATAAATTTAAATCGTTTAACTATAAAAATAAACGATTCAAATCTAATTTAGATATACCGAATTTTGGTCAGAATATAATTAAGATAAACGCCATCTTACGGACTTGGTTAGAACTACTAGAACGTTATGGGTACGTGGACGTGATGGATGGCGTAACGAAACGTTAAAGTTAATTGCATCGCATTGTAGTTTATAGCCAACTCTCTAGATGGCGCTAAAGTTAATGTTGGTAACAACGCCATCTATTTGATGTTTGCAAAACTATTAAGGATGCATGCTGATGAACTCGTTTGCTGGCCACCATTTTACTGGGCCATCTGTTATGTTAAAAATGTTTCTAGTTTTTTTCACTTATCCTATAGATGGCGACAAAAAGGGTTTATTTTATTCATGCAAGAAATATTATATCAGTCGCCTATTATTTTAATGTCCGAAATAAGATGAAATATCATAGTATTAATAGTAGTAATATTATCGTTTTGTATTATAATTGCGTAAACATGTAATTATAATGTAAAATGAAAATACACGTCTAATGGTATGTACTTACAACTAAATTAAAAACAGGTATCCTGATTACACCTAATTAACACTATACGATTGGCTTTTCAACTTCAAAGATTCCAATTGTCGATACCGATCATTAGTTGCAAAAACCATTTGCAAACATAAATTGAAAGTAACGGGTAGTAAAAACTATGCCCCGGGTGAGGATCGAACTCACGACCTTAAGATTATGAGACTTACGCGCTGCCTACTGCGCCACCGAGGCAGGTGTCTACGTGGCGAAAATAACGGAATACCTTCGGAAACCGTATCTATTTTAGCTTTAACAATGTAAGTTGATTCCCTTATCGTGAGTGTTGCTATCGTTGCAACGCATTTTAAAAATAATGAAAGGCAAGTAAGTAATATCTAGATTTTGATAAAGTATTTTATGGCATAAGGGTATGTATAGTCACCAAGCTGAAACGGAATGTCTCAACTGCGTAAAGTACAGCCAATTTGACCGAGGCGCTTTAATTCTCTAAATTACTTTTGTGCTACTTTAACCGGCTATTGTACGTTTGTGCTGTAATGTACGAACTCAAGAACCAAACAGACCACAATTAAGGTTTTTTCAAAAAAACCTGCGTTTAGGCTGCGGTAACCGTCGTTACTGTAAAATTTAATACTTAAATATCGCGTAGCTATCAAACAAATTCTATACAAATTTAACTCCGGTCGATAATGTTTCTCACCCGCTAAATTAAGTCCGATTTCTACGATTTTTGAATATTTGTATCGATATTTTTGACAGCTACACCATTTATTCGTCTATTTACGTTGCACCACAATACTCTTAAGATCGTTATTAAGTTGATAAAAATATAGAACTTAATTGAAGTGCGACACCATAGAAACTATTATAATCAATTATGCAAGTATTCTACACGACTAATCTTATGCTCTTTCTTCAGCTAAAGACTGCAGTTCATTCTAAGAAACTGCCTGTGGGAGCTACTAACTATTATTATACGTAAAAAAAAAACGCCTAAATCTATGATTCCTTTTGACTATTGAATTTCATCGGATGCTTTGAAAATCAAGCTTATTATTCATTTTACTCTTTAGTTTAGTTTAGTTTACTTTATTTATTCATCAATGTAATATTACAATATTAATTGCATTGCACGAAACACAAATAAGAACCAAACGGCGGACTTATAAAAAAACTACTTTAAATAAGATTCAGCTGACGTATTTAAACCTCAACAAATTAAAGTTAGCAAATCGTACAATATTTGCCAGACGGTTGCCACTGGGGTTGCCAATCTAATGAAAATATTACAAGTCGCGTCCACGCGCGTCCCCTGGCCTTTGCGACAGACGGACGAAATGAGACAGACGTTACTGGATTACTATATATCTATCCATCTACCTAAAGGACACTGTTTCCACCGTGAGCTTTGAGCATTGAAAATTCGTCGTCGAATCTTTGTTAGTAGACGCTGATTTGAGGCTTACAATGCTCGCATCATTCCTGTGATTACATGAATGGTCATTCTTAACTCATTCACGGGTAGTGTAATTCGTGTGAGCCCTAGACAAGATGACTTCGGCGTTCGTTAAATGTACAGAATTGATGTAAGCTGTCAGACAGGCGCGTCGTGCACCCCATAAATCCCATACTTTTTGTCAGTTTTCGAAAATCTTTTACGACAACACTAAGCATCTTGTCTAGCCTCACTGGTTAGAGCATTACTCACATTCTCGTGCGTGTATTTTTGGTGGACACTGACGTTTTGTTCAAATGTATTAAATCCGCCATTCTCACCTACCTTCGTTTTTATGTGCAATAATGAATTATTATTTTTTGCATCGTTGTAATAATCAGTGATTATTATTAAGTCTTGGTTGCGTTTGGTTTGCCGATAGACGGTTTGCGGCGCAACTCATTTTAAGGAAAATTTAACTAGATCTATTGTATCATTCCATCGAACGCGGACGATACCTTGAACATTCATTATGTATATTAGGTTAGTTTAGACTTTGGATTGATACGTTTGTTGAAATTTGTTTCTATTGAATAATAGATACCCATTTTCCGCCTATTGTAAATATCATATCACATATTTATCTATATTAGCCTACAATGCTATTTCTATAAATACGAACTCAATACTCAATACTTTATTGCAATCATAATGTTTACAGAGATGGAAATATAATAAATGTCTCAATTATGAACCCTGTACTTCCTTGTACTTGGTTCTCAGTACGCATTTCGCTGATGAGCGATTGATTAGCAGCAAAAAGTCAGTTTTTTCAGCTTGGAACAGCTGCGGTTAAGGGCAGGATGTTTTTCACTTTTAGATATTCTTCTTTGCCAATGAGTAAAAAAATAAATATAAAATCTCCGTGAAATAAAAACACCGGCGCGTCGCCAATGACAGGCCTAAGCCTCCCAAACTTTCAACTTTTCCTAATCGACACCTAAATATCATTATTTTCGAATAAATTCTCCCTGGGTGATAAATTTACCTCGTTTGAGTGGCAACCCTTCCGCTGAATATTTAAAAAGTCGTTGGCAACATTTTAATTGGGCAATCCTGTAAGGATTAAATTATCAAGACACCTAGTTACGCGGCTCTTTGAAGTTAATGAATTCAGCGAGTTAACCGCGGTTACGTAATCGCGTATTCGGAGCGGTACAGATTTTGACACCTTGTCCGGAAAAATGGTTGGATTATTCACTAAGTATTCCGGAAGGAGGGTTAAGATTTGAGTCCATGTTTGACGCTCGTAAGTACTGTCTTTGTATGCAATGCTTTCTGAGCAAGAACCATACCTCCTTAAAATAATTTGTTAAAACTTATAATCTCATCGGTGACTTGCGATGTATCTCGTGATTCAACGATTAAATCATAGAGTTTGATGCGTAGTTGTTTACACGACCATTAAAAAACGAGAGAAATGTGTTTTTTAGATTAGTGTTACTATGTTTCCTAGCTAGGTAAAAATTTAAGTACTTACCTTCAAACTAAAAACAAAATAAGAATTTTGTAATAGTTTTGCGTTTATTAATAATCTAACAGTTTTAAATTGAATAATTTTGGAAAACAGGGAATGAAATATTTGCGTACTGACAAAAAATAGTAAAGAAATAAAATAAATCTGTCATTGAATTGTTAATAACATTGTTCAAGTCTGTACATTCACCGATTTTTTAATTCCGACCTGTTCCTAAGCGAACGTAAAATGTTTATTCTTCCCAAAGAGGGGACATTCTAACTTTTTTTTGTTCCTTAATTTTTTACGGAAAATCTCATGAGACCGATCCGGGATTTTGAAACACGGCGGAACCGGAAAGTTAAAAAAGTTTGTTAAAAAGACACTTTACAATGGGTTACAGGTTGAAAAGCATGAATAATTTTATAGATCCCTAAGACTGCCTGGTTAACCAAGAGTTTCGGTAGGGACCTGAGTTGGTGTGTTTAGTAAATCAGGACCCTTATCCCCCCTCCCTCAATATCGTTGACTTTGGACATACGGAATGAAACAACTAGAATGTTTAAACAAATAACAGTTAAGTGGAGTGCCGTCATTACAATATATTATGTTAGTCTCTAAGGTATTTATAATTATGGGTGTCGTCTCCTGAAATAATACTTTTAGAATCACAATATTTAAGTTAGCAGTTATACAGAGATGGACTACGGTTATACGGTTGTTTTTTTTAATCGTTTTACCAGTTCCAGTGAGTCTTGAGGTACTCGAAACCAAAAAAGAAGAAACAAGAGTTGAAAAAAAGATTATTAGATACTGTTGAAATTTCATAAAAAGTATTAAAATTTCGTTATCCAGTCGCCGGCCAAAGCAAATTTTTAATATTTCAAACAATCTCATTAAAACCCGTAAAACTATAAAAAAGTACTCTCGCGCATCAAAGCGCCCATTAACCAAACTTCAGACAAACAAATGAATTCACTGTTCAAAAATTTACGTCTTACGACTTGAGCCCCTACTACACGACAATATTTCGTTCGAGACATTAAAATTTATCTGTTGCGAGCGAGTTTACGCGAAGGTGATAAAATAAAATGACAGTTGTTTAGTACAGACCGGGGAATATTGTAGGTGCAATATGTAGAAATTGAAAGGTATGGGGCGCGCGAGACCTCTTTTATTTATGGTGGTGAATGGGTTTTGGATTGCCGCGAGTTTATGTGGTAAAGGTTATGGTAACAACAATAGATTGAATATGGACTTGTTTCTGTTGAGTGTAAGGGGCATGGAATTGGGTGGCATGGTGGTGAGTAAGCTGGTACTAAGTAAGGCAGAGACATTTGTGACGATTTTTATCTATGCCGCGTCGGCGTGAAATCGGCGTGAACGGCGGGAAACCGGCGCGGCGCACATGTCTACTCAGGCAGTTGCATCGTTGAGGGAACTGCAAGCATAGCTTGTCAAAAAAGGCATGGAGAAATAAGGGTGCTGCAATGTTCAGAGAAGGTCTATGTATTTATTGGCAACATTACTTAATCTGGCGGTTTGTAGATATTGTTTGGAATGTTTTAGTCGATTGTTGATATTACTTACAGAAAGTTTAAAATAAACTACTTATTGCAAATTATAATCCAGTCCATCTTTTTAGGGTTGCTACGCACATTTTTCGACCCACAAGACCTACAGAAAACGTATAGGTACAACAACCTGGCTTCCCGTACGTTGAAAATGATGTTAAGGGTATCGCTGGAAGGATCGAGAATATTTAAAACCAAGATAAAATTAGAAAAAAAAAGTGTCAAAGGCCTTTGAAGTAACACTCCTTTGCCAGATAATAGGTATGTATAGAAGGTAAATCTAGAGGTACACTCTAAGTGCTTTTCAAATGAAAATCTACCCTAATTTCAATAGAGAAGCAGGTCTTTCGCACTGGTGCACCTAATGTCACATTAGGACACCCTCTGTCTCTTTAGAATTAAGTAGACTAAATTGAATGAACGTTTGTGCATCTGCGCCATTAAGTATATTTCTGGGGACCTTGATAAGTTGCATAACGCGATTTTAGAAAAGTGACATAAGCGGCCGACGCGATAGACTAGCATACGTCAATCCTATAGCAGTATTTTAAAAATTATAATTACATACGGAGTAGATGTACGTAATATAATAAAGCATTTGAATTAAGTTTAAAAGTAATTTTATAATTTATCACAACGAAACTGACATTTAAATGAACTCACTCCAAATGCAATAGTTCCTTCACCTCTATTCCCCTCTCCAATTACCAATTCCACCTACCCTCACCTCCACCAATCACCACTACGTTCGCCGATAAACGTTAACGCTCGCCGCAACGACAGAAGTTGCGCGATCACTGGTTTGATGGCGCGTTAAAATCACTCCGCAGCGGGTTAAACGGGATTGTTACTGGCAGGTGAGGATGAACGTTAAAATTCTAAATTTAAAAATATAAAAAACATTTTGCTTCCCGTTTGTCAATTCACGGAGGTGCACTCCGTCATTCTAATTAACATTCCATGCTGTGTCAAAGTTTTTTTTTTGTTTTTTGACCTTTTAAGCCAAGTACTTGTTATATTTTCTTGTATGATGCTTAATGGTCTGTATACAAAGGACACATTTCAAAAATGCTGGTCTCTCTTTTTTTCAACAATATGCATAGAACAGAGACTCCCACTTCCAAGATAGACAGTTTATTATAAGCTAAAAAGTCACAGGTAAGTCATGTTAACCATTATGTGTTTATTAATTGATTGATAATGTTTTGTTAATTGAACACTAGCTGTTGCCCGCGACTCCGGTTGCGTAGAAGTCATTTATTGCTATTTAGTTGGAAACTGTTCTACTTTAAAATTGATAAAAACTATCATATGTCCCACCCCGGGACTAAAACTATCAAAAAACTAAACTTTATTAAAATCGGTTTAGCCGGCGGAAGCACGGACTCCTGAAAAAAAGCTTCATGACCATGGGGGTACCCGAAGAGGGAACGTGTTTAGTATGGAGTTATTGTTTAACCAGAAATTAAAACTAATTATCAGGCGTGTCTAGTCACTACATTAACGATCTATGCGTTAATAGTTGTTTCATTCTATGTCTGATTTGATCAGTAGTGATTTTTTAAACATGCTTGATGGATTATATTAAGAAACGAAGCTCTACAAATATTAAATAGAATCAAACTTACTCAGGAATAATTTTAATTTTTTTAAGCACACTGAAATACTTACTCAATTGACAGCGCTCAAGAAAATAATTATAATTATTCTTGTCAAAATTTATTTTTCAGAAAATCTGCCAAAATAATTCCATCTTCACACAATTCCACCATTTCCCACCACCTCCAAACAACATAGGTAACATTTTACAGTCCAACATAACATAAAGGGGTAAGTTTATGTAGCCGGGATTAGCCGGACGGCGGTGGCCGTAAACTGGCCCGGATTACTTTTATATCTCCTAACAAATAATAGCACATAAAACTTGTGTGAAAAACACTAGTTACGGCGAGCCCGGCGACGTACGAGAGGCAAGGAAATTGTTTCATGCTTCCGGATTCTCGCTGCATCGTGGAACTGGTATACTTACTACTTAAATTTGTGAGTTGCAGAGCCGATAGACAGCGCCATCTACCGGATCATATTGTGAAACTAAACCATCTAGGGATCCACACCAACATAATTTGTTATTGTACTCGATCAGCTTTTTTGGATGATTTCAGTGACTTACACACGTGTTATCATTTATTATTTACTTCAAGACTAGTTGTTGCCTATGACTCTGTCCGCGTTAAAGTTGTTTATGGCGGATAAAAACCCCGTCTTTTTTCGGGCTAAAGCTATCTCCTTACCAAATTTTACAATACAATCTGATCTATTTAAAGCTAGGGTGAAGAGAATACACTTAGGCCCGTATTAATAAACTCATCTTGGCTGAGATGCCCGTCTCTTGATACGTCAAAATAAACGTCAAATCATAGAACACTGTAATTTTTGACGCATCTCGAGACGAGCATTAGAGTTGAGATTAGTTTATTAATCGGACCTAAGATTCTGTAAATACCATGGATGCAATAAATTGAATCTGAATATGAAGATGAAGAGATATATTTTGGGTGAGCTTGCTTCATCGTCGACAAAATCCTTTAAGGGCAATGAGTTAGTCGAGAGCAAAACCTGTTAAGAATAAAAAATAAACATCGATTTAACCGTGAAAGCGTAATAGCCAAACAGAGTAACTTTCGCATTTATGGATGTTAACAATATTATGAAAAAACGACACTCGCATTTACTAAAGTTACATTCGTTGTTGGGGCTACCATCTTTTAAATTATGCTTCCTACTTCCCTTTTTCTTCTTTTTTTGCTGTCGACGGACTAGCAAGACCTGATGGAAAGTGGTCACCGCCGCCTATAGACAATTGCAACGCCGCGGAGACGTCATCAATGCGTTGCTCGATTCGAAGAAATGTAATGATACAGTTTTTTAAAAAGCCCCATGTTCTAGTGCATTGGGAAAGTCTCAGCAGGAAGTTCGTTCCAAATTTTTACTCGTTTTATTATCATCACCAGCTTTAGTCACTTCACTACCGGATAAACGCATCTAAAGCGCCAGTTTGCTCTCTCCAAAGCGTGATACATCCAGTTTCTGCCGGACGCAAATCATCACCACCTCGCCACAGGATGTCCTACATCGAGTTGACCGTCTCACTAGCACTCGTCTGCTCCATCAGTTCTTTTGCAGATGTGGCCAGCCATGCTCTGCCACTTCCACGATCTAATTCCTCAAGCTTCGCCGATAGCACAAAGATAGCAGAAAGACACATTAACCGACTGAAAATCTGTGTCAACCATAAATGGCTCAGTTTTCTTAATTACCTAGTATTTTTACCTACCTACATACATGTTTTGTAAAATTCCATTACATAGCAATAAAGGAAAGTTAAAAATACCATAAATAAAGAGGAAAACAAGGATTTTTCCGGTTGGTGCCGACCGTACGTAATTGCTAATTCGGTCTAAGCAATAGGGGTGAAGGAGCTCTTATAAAAATGTCAGGGTAAGATTTAGATGGGTACCACCTCTGTGCATTGGGAGACGAGGAAATGCGTATAATTCTTTTGTTTTACGATTTTGTTTCGTAAATAAAGACACATTTAGTAATATAAACCTACTGGTGATCTGTCTATGTTATTTTGAGAGTATTCATTTAGACGAGTTTGTAAGTGGCAGATATCTATGTTACTCAACATTAAATTAACAAGTAAATAGAATGTAAGTTCATTCTCAAGGTATCTAAGTAGCACTTGCCTAATTCAAAGCTAACTAAATAAACTAACCGAAATTTACAAGTTTCTCCTCGAATTAAATGCCTTTTTGAAACGTCATTAACTTTTCCACGATGAAATTCGTGTTTATATTATGGTAAAGTGTTAATCAAAATAAATTCTGACCTAAGATTAAATAACTTCACCAAGCAAACAAATTCAAATCAAACTCAAAATATTTATTTGACAAAAAACACACTACAACACAATAGACATGGTAAGAAAAGAAAAAACAGGATTACAGCACAAATGGAATCGTTGCACTGTTAGTATGAAGTCAAATAGGACTCAGCTCAGCATAAACCAAGCTATTTAACTTCGTATAAATCTTCATAGGTACTATAGTACACTGTGTATTAAGGGTGGTAAAGAAAGAATTACAAACAAGAGTCTGTTAGAAGCCCGAAGCCGAAGGCTGGGGGCATTAATGACACGAGCTTTGTATTTCCTTTACCACCCGTGTAACATACAATGTTTTTCATCACAATTGCGAGGAAATGAAATAAAATCAGACAAAAGATCATATTTTTTACTTATTAGCGGTAGACTACATCGTTCTCTGTGACTTACCACAGATAATGGCAAACGTGTTCGGAGTCCGATTCTAGTGACAGTCGAGATCAATAGTTTATATGCGAGATTTTTAGGAAATTGTATGGAACTGACATTTCATCTCGAATAAAACTTCATATCGCATACATACATACATACCGTCACGCCTTCATCCCAGAGTGGGTAGGCAGAGCTACAGAATTACCAACAACTTTAACAGCCAGTTGTTAATTCTGTAACCACATTTTGCACAAACAGGCTAAGATGTATATCATGTGTATATTAGTGACAGGTTGCAAGCCCATCGCCTAAAAATACTACAAGCCTTTAATCCCTTAGTCGTCTCATATCGCATGGCACAAGAATTGGGGTCCTGACTTATTGTGATAGTTTGAGTCCACGTGTAATATTTAAAAAAAAAGCTATTACGCACGATAGGGCGTAATGGTAAAAAAGGCCCACGGGTATTATTTTGGATTTACGGTCGATTTTTCTAGCATGTTAGGACACTATTTATGAGCAAGTGTGATGAAAAATACGTTGTGTATATTTTTTCATGCTGTCATTAAATTATTCAACAGACAGACAGCCATCTTGTGATAACTCATTAATCATTAAAGAATTAATCGCCAAGCAGCCGTATCGTTTATCATAAACCGCGCGAACTTGCAGTACACTATGAAAGTTAAATCTCGCGCGATTGTTCCCGCAGTCTCGCGTCACCTTTATGGACTGCTTTATAGACACTTCCAGGGGAAAAGTGTATGTTCTTTTATATTGGTGACAGTTCTAGTCCCTATAACAATAAGAGTACTTCCCCTTAATTGAATTTTGGGTGACAGCGTTGCGCGGTTTGCCAAAGAATCTGTCAATGTTTATTTAAAATAAAAATATTAAGTATAAGGCCTTTATTCTACCGGGTCAAGCTTTATTACCTTTGACAATGTCATCATATTGTCAACGTTACGATACCCCTTTACTTGTTTGTCAGTATTGGCGGATGAGTTAAAAACATACATACGATAATCATGACAAAGCAATCTGGTTTTACCTAGCAGAGCCCAGGGCTTTAAAAGTATAGTTACAATTTTGCATTTTACTCCTTTGAAATAAGGTTCAAAAGTATATAAATGTCTCTACAGTTTAATTCAAGTTCGTGTTTCTACCTTCTTGATGTTCCCGTTACTCAGTAAAGTGCACTGTTTCAAAAGACTTTGAAATTGAAGTAAAAAACTAAAACGTCATCCTCCTGCAAAATACATATAATCGTAATCATCAATTTAGCCGAAATATACCTCCTCTGCAGGTAGGTGATTTTCATAACCAACTTGCTTTACAACCGGTGAGTTTAAGTTGTCCCCTTAAATCGTACAAACATCGTCTTAGAGCATACATCCTCAATTAGGTAGCTTAAATCTCGCTCTTATGAGTTCGCTTTACCAGTAGACAAGAAGCTGTTTTTAAGAGAATAACCACTCTTCCTTTGACTCGACACGCATCAAAATATTAACCGGCGAGATAAAGTTGTCCGATAAGGGTATAAAAATCACATTTAAAGGCGTGCAATCTCAATTTACCCACTTTACCCGTACTACCTCACTCACTCTGAACGTTCCATTTTTAAGATAATAACGCCTTTGTTGGTCACATACGCTCCAATCACAACCACCCGCCCGAACGTCGCCCGCTCGAAACAAATATTATTCAAAATCATAATATTCAGATTATCACATTCAGCGCCTAAGACTCACTATCGAGTTCAATTCATATGGCACCTCGTGCGCTTGGCACAGAAATGGTTAATAACATATTTGGAGAAATTCAGAGTCTGTATCATCCTTCAAAACAGTGACCCCTCAGGGTTGTCATCTGGAATATAATATATTGCGTTAGCCGGACCCAGGGCTGTCCCCAAGGAACTCCCGTTAATTACTGAATACAAGTCGCTCGACGGGGGAAGCCTTTTAATGCGGCGTTTATCTTATTCAATATTTTCATATTTTTTTAATTTAATCGTGGACTGATCATTTTGTATGTACTGCTTAAGCTATGGCTTCATTTCTATGCGGAAAAGGCATGAAGTTTCATATTTCATGTTCAGTAAAATGACACCGTATCATGAGTGGTCGAAACCTAAAAAGTTCCAGGGAGTGAAAAAGACAGAGATAAACGAGTCCGCTCGTTTTAATGACTGACTGACTTACATTAAGTATTATTAACTGTATATTTATTTAAAAAACGCACTTGAAGTTGGAGTCGTTACCTGACTCCCGTCTTCTATGAACTGCTTTATGAATTCAGTAAGTTTATTCTTATTGTTGAAAAATGCTGCCTCCTTGTAGACGCAGAAAAAACTTAACAGTCTCAATGGTATTCCCGTGACGCCAACCGTTCGAAATTAAAGTACCTCGCGATTGCGTCGTTGTGTTCCAATTTTAATTTTTACTTCAACTTTTAACGGCGACTTTTACAAGATGTTGTTTAACGACGTTTGAACTTGGAACTCAGCCGCGGGGAATATTTCACGTCGTTCCAGTTCGAAAATTAAATTTAAATCCCCTCGCATTTTTCCCGCCCTCCAAATTATTGCCAGCCAGCTATAAGGATTTCCACTCTATTGTTTAAATTGGTCGGGGTCAATCTTGATTCAGTTAAGAAAAAGTTTTCCGACAGAGGTCGTACACACTTTTTAGCTAGCAAAAGAACGCTTTTGCCTTTTTAAGCGTTTTTATTAAAGTTGTGGGTTTTAACCAGTCAACTGAAGTCTAGCAATCGCTGTTCTTACAGCCAGTGCGCGCTATTGTGCCTCATTAATATAACAGGAAGATTAGCCCTGGCTCCAAAACGAATCTGCTAAGTTGGGGTTATTTCATAACAATTTTAAAATCCCGGTCAGGGCAGATATTTGTGTGATGACCGCGAATATCTGTCCCTGGGTCATGGTAGTTTTCTATGTATTTAAGTATATATTTCTCTACATAAGTGTTTATAACGGTGTCTAGTATATAGTACAAACCTAGAGCCTAGGTCAATTGGTGGGACATTTTCCCCCTGATATTTATCTATTTATTTATTTAATGCGAAAGAATTTCATTCACCATTTTTGTGAGTCAATGAATATTTAGGATTATTATGATATCTTATTTATATTTTCCTATTTTATGCAGCCAAAGAATAAACGTTTTATGTCTTAATTTTGATGTAATTTTAGATATATTTTATTTAATGAATATTAAGTAGTACTCATATTTACAACAATACCTTGAAAAGTAAAGAATTGTTAGATTAAATAAGGGCTAGATTCGGCATTTGTGGGGAAGGCCGTTGGGGCAGCTCGCGGCACTTGTCAAAGCTCGTAATATTTTATTAGATAACCAAATAAACCTCGCCCGTTTGCATTTTTGCCCCGAGTTTCGAGTATCCTCTTAAGAATTTAGCATAATGTAAGGTCCCGGGAAATGTTTGCGTCGCGAGCGTAAAAATGGTAAAAACATTTTGGGGCGAAATCGACAGCGTATAATAAAGCAGGGGATTAAGTAAGATCATAAATAAAGTACACTTACTCATCTTTTATATAAATTGACAATATAATCTATAATTTACCTCAGCCTAGTTTTTAAAAAAGCATAAAAAGTCAAATAGCTTTAAAATACATATGTGTTTCTTCTTTTACCATTTTGGTACGGAACCCTAAAAACTAGCCCTCGTGCAAGCATCTTCTTTACTAATTGTTATTGTAAAGTTACTTACTCAAATATATTATGACATCCACATAAATATCCAGGACTCCCGACCAAAATCTGAGCCATAAAGACTCTACTAACTCAAGTCATATAATATAATACATTTCGCGCACGCACGCTATTAATATTCATAATACAATTTAACGCAGCGAGGTTAATTTCACCCAAATATGTAAATTATCATGAGCCGACCACCGTTAATTCAGAGATGTCAGTTTGCAGATATCTCTAACACGCTCACTCTAATGCCAATCTATGTAAGGCAAAAAGAGAAAGGCTCAACATGTGTATTATAAATAAGGTGGTAGGGAAAATTTTAACGGCGCCTATGAGGGTTGTGAACGCTGAAATAACTTTCAAATATTGTCGCTAGGTGGACGGAAAGTTTAGTTCCTCGGGGAGGTTGTTTGGCGGGTCGCGCTCGTCTCTCTGTTTATAAATGAAACGCATATCATTTTAAAACACCCTACAGTATACACGCCCTCTTAGCGGCCTTACGGCCACAGACTAAACACAACACACGCTACCGGAAGAGATACCGTGTCTACTCTTCTTGTACATCTAAATAATTTCTTCATCTGTGGCACTTTGCAAATCTTTGCATTACTGGTGTGTACGGTGATTTTTACGCGTATGTTACTTCGGACCGGGAAAGTTGGAGTTATTATTATAATGCTACGTATTCGCTGAATGTCCGTGAGTTTGGACAAGTTGGCCCGTTCTTAATTAGAGACGCGAGCGCATTAGCGAGCTCGTCGGTCGGTCTGCTAATGGACTGGAGTTGTGAGAGCCTGAAATTTGTCGTTGTATGAAAACTTTAAAATTTATATTTCTATTCTAGAACACTGCAACTAACAAACCTGTTTTTGAGGTTTTGTGCCCTTCGGGGATAACACAATAAATAATTAAAAAATCCAACGGCAACCTGAAAGCAGTTAATCCGCCAAATTGCGAATCGCGAGTCCATAAAACATAATTAAAGCCCAATTGGTAAAAACGTGAAAAAACGAGGCGCGAGGAATCGCGTCATCAATCTGAGGAATTATTTCATTTGCGTATTAAAATCCTCGTTTTGTCGGTCCGTGAATTATTCCTGCGCTTTAATTACGCGGGTTGGCTACCCCTGCCGTTTAGATGATTCCGCGGAATACGGATGAGACAAATAGTCGTTCCTTTTTTGAATTTCCAAATTTTTGTGATTCTGTTACATGTTTGAATTGCGAAACAATTCGATTGCGAATGTGGCATTGGACGGTTGCAATAAATTCGGATATACGCGTATATTCTACAAAATTAACTTACTGAAAGAAAAATGAGGCTATTTAGGCCATAGAATGTAATTGCCAGTGTCATTTACAGCTAAATTCCAATCAAATATACATTCATATGGGTAGAGTTGGCAACTAAGGAAAGGTTCCTTTCAACCCATCTTAGTCAAAATAAAAACACAGTAAATATACGCAATTTCCATTAGCTTAGGTTTTCCACATACGATCATTACCAACTTGTTTAGCTCCACTAGCAATCAATCGTTATATAAAGCATTAAATGTAAGCCTTTATTTTCATAAAGCAATTAGACATGATATACTCTTATGAGTCAAAATAGATCCTCTCAACAACACACCCATTGGTGCAACGGAAATTATTCAGGCTAAATTCACCGTACAGTTAGCACAATAGGCGCGACCTATTACAGCCCGCGTCTGGACCCGTAGGCTGAAATAACGCCGCCGCCATTGGTGCTCTCATTGCCTGGAGCAATTCAAACGGGTCACGTTGTTCGTAAGTTTCTACGTACAGTGATCAGTTTTTTTGCTCTTGAGTGTATTTTGATTCCTATGTCTATGGAGCAATATGTTCACTGTCTTTGTATGTCTAACTGTAATGTTCAAAAACAAGCCTACTGTCTAATATGTAATGTCAAATTTTAAGATGCCATATAAATACCCCTCATAAATATATAAGTGAATGGAATTTGTATGGCTTCTAAAAGCCCTACCAAAAAATTAAAGTAAATAATTTTCATTTAATTAATGTTTATAAATTCTTTTGAAATTTATTTGACAATTTACTTGTGAATGCAGTATATAATAATTAATAAGTGCAAATAAATTAACCTAAATATAAATACTTAAATATAATTCGGTTAAAAAACCTTGCAGCTAATAAACATGCTCCACATTATGAGTTTTTTTTTTTAAATCTAATGACGATTAACCAGATTTGGTATCTAGTTATATTCCTGACTTAACAACGTTTTCGCAATTTAATTTAAGCTCCAGTTTATATTTTCCATCTTTAAAAAAAAAACTATGTTTCTAACTAATTCGCCATTAATCTAGGATGTAGGATGCGTCCACGTCCGCAGGCACCCCTATTATTCGCCGACAAACGGACAGATTGACAGCAAACTACATTATGTACCGATGCTCCGCCATGTTGGACCACCAGACAATTTAACACGGTTTAATGCACTTTATGTTGACGTTTGACCCTTTACTTTACGATGTGTATTATATAATACATACCATAACATTCACATTTTATATCTTTTTTCTAGGTATTTTATGTTTTTGCTGCATAAAAATCCAAAGAGACTTGAATCCATGAATTTTTAATTTGTGTCAAGCAAAGGGTTACTTTTCAAGGTCGTAGACGGAATAACTAACACAGGTTTAACGCCAACTATTTTTCTAATCCACAGACAATAATAGGTTAAAGATAAGATTGTTTCAAAAATGGTCGGCAATATATGGTGAAAGGATTGATCGCTGTGTGTGCAAAAATCGCCATGTATTTTTATTTCTAAGCAACATTTCACTTTATTTTAATACGCATATGGCACAAAAATGAACACCATAATGTAAGACTAGCTATTGTGTGTTGACACTTATCGGATCTTAATGTCTCAAAAAAATTGGCTTAATCATTTATGTGATCATGCCAAAAGTTGTCTAAACCTACGTTAAAATTCTATATTTTTAGTGAAAAAGATTATTCTAACATCGGTATTAATACCTACATTCCGAAAAAAGTTGTATTTTGTGTCTCCTGAAAAGTGCGTCATAAATACTTGTCGAGTTTTACATACGCAGCGACAATGCCACAGATCCCACTTATTATCAGGTGACATGTGTGTTCGTTAGCTTTCGCCATACAATGCCGACCATTTTTCAGACAATCTTATCTCTTACATATTTTTGTCTGTGGATTGTCGCCATGCCATAAAAAAAGTCTTACGCTATGCTTACCTTTTCCTAAATAACTCTTCTCTTCTCCTTGGGGTATATAAAATGTCGTCTAACAGCGTGTAGAAGTGTGAATGCGACAATTATCCGCGCGTGACGTCACGTGACCCGATTAGTAGTACGTGACGAACCCCCTTAACAACCATGCCGTCTTGTAGTGACGACTTTCGGGCCACCGCAGGGATAAAATCTTAAGCCAGCATGGTACCCTGTCATAATGTACCGTTGATTCTCGGGAAGTTTAGAAAAATAATAAAATATAATTAATTATTTTTAATATCTAGCAGGTTAGGTAGGGGTTGGGTTCTTCTATAAGGTGTGTTCATGGATGTTAAGGATCTATGATATGAGTGTGAAAACCGTTTACAATACATTAAATACGATCACCCTTTCTTAATGCTTTAGTCAGATTTGTCAGCACAAGCAAACGCCAAAAAGCATTTTATAATTTTTAAAAGCATTTTTTTTTAGTTATGTAATGGTTAAATATGTGTAGTTCTAGGTTATTTTTAGATGTTAATACGTAAAAAGTTATGTATGTGAGTAAGACGAGACCTGTAAGATTGTATATATTGCCAACCACAATTAATTAATTTATTTAAACTTCTTTGCACAGAATACAATAAAGTACAAATGTCGGACTTACAGCCCAATGACATTCTCAACCAGTCAACCAGTAGGCGAAATAGAAAAAAAAACATTGTAGTCTGAAGAGCTTCATTCACTACAGCTTTAAAGAATCACGACTGAAGAAATCTGTAAAAATATTACGTTAACGAAGCAATTAGGTAGTGCGCAATTTTGAAATGTGGCCTATTTATTTTATTTTTTTATTAATATTAATACGAAAATATTGGACATTATTTTTTTAATCATAGCAGTACGTCATGTCATGAATCAAATTCAGTGCAAACTAAACATTCCATAGCGACACAAGCGCACTGACGCAAATTACGCGCTAACGCATGTCCAATTACGCGCGTCACGCGTGACGTGATTAGGACGTGCCCTGTACCTGCGACACTATTTTAAATATCATTACTAGGGTTGGCTTGATGCGGGCTTATTTGGGTTTGTTTGGCTTGAATCATGCAAGTTTGATGTGAAGGTATTTTTTAACTTCTGATTCAGTTTAAAATGTTTGCGTAAAGATAAGATAGAAGTTTTTGTTTATGCGTTTTTTTGCATATTACATATCATCAGCGTGGAAATTTAAATGTGTTCTTTGGTTTAAAGATTGTGTTCACATTGAAGTGAAATATTTGTCTTGGTTTGTTTAGGGTGTTTTAGGGTTGGTAAACATCTTAGCTTAATTGTCCTAAATGTGGTAACAGAATTATCTATAAGTTTTTAGAGTTGTCGGTAATTCTGTGACTGTGTCCACCCTTATCTGCGAACGAAGGAGTTTATGTATGTATGTTTAAGTTTTGTACCAAATATTGAAAAAAGGAATCTATTGGTAAAGCTATGCAGCTCGGATACATTTATTTTGATGACTTGAAACCTATTTAGGGAAGGAAGATCTATTTTACAAACACAAAGAAAAACGCACTCATGCCGAATTTTCCGAATATCGTAAATTACCTATAAATTATTTATTGCTATAATAAAAAAATAATTGCGCTACTCTACAATTAACGAAGGTTGGAAGGTAATGGTATGTATAACCTTGTGGCATACAAAAATCATCAAACTAAGCAAAGACACGTGATTTCATTTAAAAAAGTAACGGAATAGTTTTTACTTGTTTATCGAATTATTATTTATTTATTAAAAAAAAACATCACAGAATAATCATTTTTCGTGTTCAACTATTACATCCAGCTATGGTTAATGCCGCCATGGCCGGCGCGCGCGTCGGAGGCAATTCCCAGCCGTCGTAACGTCTAATTTCCGTCGACTTACACACATCAGCGTTTTCGATACCGTGCTGTACCCCCTTTATGCACAGAGTCAAAGAGCGAACAGAGGGTGTTTTTAAATAAAAAAATACTTGTTTATGGCGTGAAAAAATATTTTATTTTTGTATCTTTTGAATACCTACTTTTGGAATGTGCAATACGAAAGATTTTATCTCAGAGCTGTTTAGAATTAAGTTATTTATAATACAATTACCAAATATGTTATTGTGATGTTAAAATACCTAGTTAGCCCTCTAAAATTGCTGCGGGCCGATTATGGTGACACTTATCCACGCGATAAAACGTTTTTATCTCAAGATCATCGACATTATATCACTGTCGACGTAAGCTAATATGGTGGCATCGGTTACATTGCATTATCCACTTTTGACAACGATATGACGACAAACGTCATATTTTATCGACTTTGCTTAATATGGCCACTTTGGATCGACTTTTGACATCTCAATTCGATAAGTTTATACAAGTGCCGGGTTGATGACGACAAGACATTTAATTTGGAAAAATACTCAAATTCATGTAAAATTTAAGCGTAAGTATTGGTTTTATAATATTTTTACTTATTAAAAACGGTTTAGTTACTTATAATAAAGGCGTTTTACATTATAATTGGTATACCTAAGCTTTATTTTTTTGTAGAATGTCTAGATACTACTACTACAGTCTCACGCTGCAAACGGAGAAGGAAAGACGAAAACTACAGCGCAGGACGATTCGAGACGCGTCGAATCCTTTCGAGCTTCCGGAGGAAGAGTTCCGGCACGTCTACAGAGTCTGTAAGGAGATGGCTCTCCATTTATGTGGCGAACTCGACGTCGACCTCCAGCCGCACAATAATGACGGTTTACCCGTCTATATTAAGGTAATATTTATTGTTTATCATACATATTATACCTGCCGAAATGCATAATGTTACTTTAGGCACAAGGTACGTGTGAAGAGCCAGAAAATTATTGTTAAAGCAATTCGTACAAACGTACCCTTTCACAGGTTCTAATTCTAACATCGTTGCATTTTCTGGCGGATGGTTATTACCAACGTGTAACAGGGCAGGACCACGGTTTGTGCATTGCACAATGCACTGTGAGCAATTATCTGGCTCAGTTTACGGACGCTGTAATCAGAAGGTAGGCATGAAAGTTGAAATAATATATAACATTATCGTTTTCTAACTTGTTAATGACCCAATGGACCTATAGTTGTGAAGTGAAGTTTATTTACTTACTAACATTTTCATATGTGCTACTTGCTTTAATTTTTTGAATTAAAAAGTCCATCAGTTATAAGTCTTCCTCCGGGATATAACTATCTCTGTACCTATCAAATTTTTATAGGTATATATTAAGGCTTTGAACAGTATAGACCAAACAACAAAACAAACAAGCACACTTACACAATTATAATATTTGATTTAACCAGTGCTGCAGTGTTATTAACACACCATCCCGTGGGAAAAGTGCTTTTAATTTATTTTATATTTTGTAACTTTTTAGTGTAATAGTACTAACTTTCGTATATTTGGGTTATCTTTTATTTAGTTTTCAAGGTTGCTATACCCTAATATGGTTCATGTTTAGCACTATATTACACTCATTTAATATATAAATGAAAATTTAATTACTGTCCTCACATTATGGCACATATATTTCAGACAGGAGTTGTTGTCTTAACTTAGCTCCACATGGATACCCTGCAAGGGAACCACAAATAATATACTTACTCAAGTTTTAATACTAACATCATTTAATTACTTTTTTTTTAATCCGAGGACTATTACACTAGTACACTATTTAATGGTGTGGGAACCTATGATATAGGTGCTAATATTGAAATTAAAAGATCTTATCGTAATTGGGTTTTTAATAATTTAAATAAAATTCCACTTATTAATAATCATTTAATATAATTAAAAAAAAAAAAAGAAATAAAAAAGATTCATGGCTCCTCCTCTGCTATAATTTGCGTGTCCTCCAGCCTGAAAAGAAAAAGGATATCATTTTATATTTTCATATACTTAATTGTTACATGTAATTTTCAGGCGACTCAGGGTACGCTCTTGAACCGTGGCTGATGACGCCAATTTTACACGCTGCCCCGAATAGTCCAGAAGAAAGATACACCAACTGGCATTGCAGGGTCCGCAACACGATAGAGCGAACAAACGGTTACATCAAAAATGTTTTCCGATGCTTGGGGCATGATCGTGCGCTGCATTATAGTCCCGAGAAGGCTTCAAAAATAATTAATACCTGCTGCGTGTTATATAATATGATGATTCATTATAGGTAATTAATTATAATTTTAAGTATCCTAAAGGTAAAAAACTTAAGTAAAGCTCCTCTTGCATGTAAGTAGTAATAGTAACTCATCTGTATAGACCGTTCGACATTCTATATGTTAAATTTGACGTAAATCCCATATAAGTTTTGTATACAACTCCATGCAACAGGAGCTTTACTTAAGTTTTTATTGGTATCCCTTCATTATTCATAATTTCATTTGCACTAATTTAATTTGCCATAACGATAGAGAACCATTTTTTTTACCTATACCTAAGTACATACATATAACTTGTAAGAGTTTAGAATTTAATTTCTTATTTACATATTATTTTTCAGAACACTTGATATGGAGCTGGCTGCCACAAACAGCAATGAAATCCTCACCACCCAGCAGCTACCGGCAAATGGGCTTTTACTAAGAGTGGCCCAAGAAAAAAGGGCCACCATAGTAAATAATTATTTTGCTTACTATTGTGTTTTATTCCATTCCCATACAAACAGTTAAAGTAGAAAACTATATTTTAACAGTATAAAAAATAGGATCAAGCTATCTGTACCAAACTCAATCTTGAATTAAGATTAAGATTCGGTTCAGCAGTTTAGCAGCTAGAATGTAAAAGACAGACTGAGTTACCTTGCATCTACATATTAGTGTGGATTATAAATGATCTACCATATTATGTTTGAGTATGGATAAAATTAAAACTTACTGGTTTCCCCTTAAAATCTTATTTTGCTCCCTCAGAATGTCATTGTGTTCTGACTTGAGCTGATTTAGTTTTACGAGTTCTATTATATTCTGTAACATAAAATACAATTGCATTACTTTTATATAAAAAAAAGACATTATGAAACAAAGGGCATTAGGCAAGTTTGTATGGACAATATGGTCATATTTCTTCCCAGCGGACATGGATAATTTTCTTAAAATAGTTTAGAGGACCTCTATCTACATATAAATATATGACATTAAATGTCTTTGATAATATTCGAGCCAAAATATTAAAAAGATATAAATTTCAAGTTTTCATTACTAAAAGACAGTATTAATAGATAGAATATATAGAATTTTGAATAGATCATTCTGTCATAATAATACCTTCATAACTTTTAGGTATGCCCACCCACCTAAAAAAATATAATATGACTTATAAATGGAAACAGCAACACTTTTACCCCAAACCCCTTTAAGAAAAATACATACATACATAAACTCAGAATTGGTGCAAGTTCTTTGTGTGCAATGTAATGTGGTAAATAAGGCGAAGTAGGCTAAAACTTAAATGTTACCCGAAAAATATGAATGTATAGTGAAATAAACAAAATACTTACGATTTTCCATGATGCGACGGATTTGTCCGGGCCAAACTCTCACAACATAGAAGCCAGATTTTGCCACTCGGACTCGTGTCTTTGAGATCCGAGTGGCCCACTGAACTCCCCGTTTGCGAATAAGGGGTGGCTGGCCATATATTCTATAATTTTTCTCTTTTGTACTGCTGTACAGCGACTGTAACACAACATGATTGTTTTAATCATTAACAATAAATAAAGAAATTGACAATGCACTTAAACTCATATTAGTTCACAATGTTAAACTTACACTTTTGTTGTTTGGCTCATTTTCGGTTTCTTCAAGAAAAATTTCGGACCGAACCAATATTCGTATAATATTATTATACAAACTTTAAACTTTCGTAGGTACTAAACTACTAACCATAAACTAATAACCATAGAATATAGAACTACCGAATCGAGATGTCAACATAACCCATATATTTTTAATAGTATGGCGTCCGGCTTCTTTCGACGACTAATTTATAACTTCCCATTTTAGAAGCATTATATAAAGTCCGCCATTCAACATCCAACATGTGCAAAAATGTATTGATTTCGTGACACTAGCAACTTTTTTGCAAATTGGTAGTAATCTCATGTGATTCTTGTCACACTGGGCTTAAACACAATAGTCGTCGCTATATCGGCGCAATAACTTTATCGACATTGTCAACCATATTAGGGATTTAGATAAAATAGACGACTTTGTTAAAAATTTATACATATCCACACGATAAAAAGGTGCCACGCATAATTGGCCCGCTGTACCCTTGAAGGGTGTCACATGAATACCTATTTTGTTTTCCACCTTATGTTTGTAATGTGATATGCAATAAAGATATTGAATTATGAATTTTGAATTTTGGTAGCTGCAGGAAAGCTATTTTTTGTAAGAAGCATGTAGGTTACATGTTGTTAAATAAGATCTTCTAATCGGTTCTTTTTCTGAGAGCAAGATATTTTAATGAAAGCAGGTAAGTTTCTTTTAACTATGTATTGAAGTAAGAACAGCATTTTTAGTACATCATTATCCAAATGGTTGCGGTTTCGTTAATACATTTAAACGTTGTAGTGAGCATGTTATGTTAACTCCGACAAATTAAAGACATATTTGTGTGAAGTCTTTGTCAGTCTGTATATCATTAACAAGGATCCAAACAAGAAAAACGATTTGTCATATTATTATTTTTTCCAGATGTAATTCTCAGATAAGTTTCATCATCAAAATTAGCTTGTGTGGAGTTCTGAATTTTAATATTAGAAGTTTTTCTGTGTATTATAATTAAGTTAAAAATAAAATAACTCTCTATTTTCTCGAACTCTGTATTTCTTTTTCCATTTCCACGGCACCGCACAAATATTGCAAACTAAACGGCAGCCAGCACTATTTACACTTTGCTCCCTCCGTGTCCGACCTCGTTGGGCCTATCGTTACGTGGCCGATGTTTATATTGCCACCGTTACCGCCTTTATTACGCCGATGCACGGACACCTCGAGAATGTTCTTATTTTGAATTTGATTTTGGTGTTTGGAATGGGAATGGTCAGTTAAGATAATGCTGGCCACTGAATTTCTAGAAAACAAAAACAACAGAAAATTTAGAAGCGACTTTGACGAGTACTAATTTTGAATTAAGTTAGGTTAGTACTACCACCTTTGACCTCGTCGTCACTTAAACATCAGGGGAGACAGGGGTCAAACGCAAACCAAAATTGATAAAAAAACAAAAGTAGCGTTTGTTCATTATCAGACACTAGCGTCCCGCCCTTCCCATTGAACCAAAAAAAAAACTTTGCCTATGTCCATTGGAAGAGTGTACAGTCACCAGCAATAATATAATATCCAATATTGGGCTCAAAAATATCTGACACTTTTCTATTTCTAGAGGCAGAAGAGAGTGTCAGATATTTATGTGCGCAATGTTGAATATATTATTGCTGGTGACGGTATCCTTCAAATGGCGATACAATTTTTCGATATTCCGCGGATTATCTGAGGGATAGATACAAACTCACAAAATTTGCACTCACGCTTTATAATGTTTTGTCATCGATTTTTGTTGAAAATATATTAATAACAGCACTACATTTTACAGGGCTATTCTATTTTCTAGTTCTGTCTTGAATTTTCTCTAATCCCACTTCTAAGAAATGAATTCTAGAAGCGTATTTTACGTAACATACAATCCGCAAACAAAATTACTGATTACTAAATACAATATTAGTACTTACTTTTCGTTAGCTTCAACAAACTATTCAATCTGACTACAAACTTCCATTAAACACATTTCCAAAATACATTTTTACTCAAACTTCCACCTCGTATGCAAATAGTTACAGTTGCAGACATTTACAGACAGACAGACAGTGCCTGGAGAGTTCACGGTCCATTATCGGTTTGCGATAGGGCGTAGTGTCGCCTTTGTTGGCACTTACGACAGGCGGTTATTCTAACGGAAGGAATCGGGATAACGCTGTACAATATGTATTTAAAAGCGAAATAGTGGCGTTTATTTGGAATCCTCTAAAATTAAAGCTGAGTTACCCCCAGCCAGACAATAATCGGTCAATAATCGGTATTGACGATTCATATTTTGTAAATTATGTTCATTGCTTTGTTTTCTGTTTTTTTTTCTGTGCGCCACTTTTGTTAGTTTACATACATACATACATAAACTCACGCCTTTATTCCCAGAGTGGGGTAGGAAGAGCTACAGAATTTCCAACAACTATAAAAACTTATTGATAATTCTGTAACCACATTTTGCACACTTAGGCGAAGATGTTTACCAGTGTATTAGTGACAGGTTGCAAGCCCATCGCCTAACAGTACTAGCCTAGTAGTAGTAGTAGTAGTAGTTGGGTTAGTTTCTTTATTATTATTTGGTTGACTGTTAGAGAATGCCATCAGGCATCAAGTTCGCCATTTGTACTTTTATTTTGTACAATCAAGGTTAAATAAAAAATTGAAAAACCTACGAATAAGGATTAAGTTTGTTTTTTTTTCTAACCCGATTTTGCTTCCGCTTGCGTTTGGATTCTGCTGGAATAGGTCCCTGTTGTTAGTACGTGCAAATGTGTCCGGTTTCGAGTAACCGACAAAAGATGCTTATGCGGTCCGAATTGCAGATTCCTTTGTTTGAACCAAATTGGGAGCTGAATGTTTAAAACGTTTATTTGGCGGCGATTTTGTGTTAAAAATAGTGTGTTGTAAAATTGGTGAAATATTTTTACAGTTCAAAGAAGTGTTGCCTTGCATTGATAAGCACTTAAGTATAACTAACGTAGAAAATGCTTGTTAATACAGGTTTTTGAGTATCAGTAGTCGATCTTTATGTCGTTTTTACTATCCGTTTTTGGAGGAATATGTCTTGTCTAATGCCACTTAAATAAAAAAAAAATTGAGCAACCTTTGTACTTTTATGGATCTCATAATTTCGCAGAGCAACTCCAAGCATCCATTACTTAAGATATATTCTAAATATTATACAGTAAGTAAAGTCATAACGCTCAAAACTTCATACAGCCTATAAATTCCGCAAGTTATGTCCGATATGTAATTAATTAATTTGCTTGCCGCGCCCGTGGCACCTCCGCCGGTTGTCGATTTCCCATGAGCCCGCCTCCAATGTGCCATAGATTATGCACACGCAGTTTAGACAATAGTTTGACAAAGTTAAAGCTATGTTTTTTAAATAAAGGAATTCCGTCTTTTAATCCTGATAAGGACTCGGAAAATAACAATCTAGACTTATTTTGGTGCTTTAAGAATATTTGGCCTTAAAAATTCGAGATACCGATGTCGTGGATAACATTTGATTGACTTGTAAGGCACTCATTTTTATATAGCTTCAAAGTTCTAACTTTTAGGGTTTATTATTGTAAATCACGAGGGAGAAAAATATATATTTCTGGAGAGGGCGCTATACTCTATTAAGGGAAGAGTAAGGTGAAAAATCCCAAGGAGAACTCTGATGGACATTTCCAAAAAAATGCTACCGTGTAATCTTGCGACCGTAGAGACAATGAGAGGTACTTACCATACATTACGTACCTTAGAACGGATGCTGTTTTTTTATGTGTTGAAAAAGAGCATTGAATTCAGAAACACTGTATAAATATTGCCAATAGCTGGTATAAACACTCTTGAGACAGTCACTGCTGCTTCTGCTGCACATTTGTTGTGCTTTAAACGGTTTGAGCATTTTACAGTATACGAGTTCCGTTTAAAATAAAAAAGGTCGCACCTGGCAAAGACCCGGACAAAGCGTTAGCCCATAAATGAAATCATATTTTATTTAAATCCCAGTCCAGTCTGTCTCATTTAATCTTTGCGGCGTCGCACCCGCCATGTCATTCCGCCCATTAAGGCACCTGTCATGCGAGTTTACAATAAGTAAATAAGGACGTGTTGCCGAGCGTTTACCCTGTTATTGCCTTACTATTGGCGGCCACGCGTTTGCCCGGAAAATAAACACGCAGGTTATTGGGATTGACCGATTATTGGCTGGCTGGGGGACTTATTAGCGCTGTCGTTAATTGATTGTTTGTGTAAACGAGTCTTTCTTGTTCTGACAGATTTAGTGTCTAGTTTTTTTTACAGGATTTTGATAGTTTTGTCTCTTCTTACCACTCTCGTTCATAATTCTTGATTCTGATTATCTCATCAGCTCATTTCTTCAGCATTGTATGGAACAATCCGAACAATGCCCAAATAATTACATCGTCAACGTAATACGATACGTAACGTAATAATGTTGTATGTAAAAAGGTTCGTTTTGGTAAAGTTATTGTTGACAGTAATTTAAGTTTTATATATTTATGCTAATCATCCTAATAGGTTTTGGTTTGATTTTCTAAATCAAGCGACATGACATGATAGAAGGTCACACAAGAAGGATTCCCCGTATGTTTCTTGTATGGGGCCGTCTTTAATAATTAATTTCACTTAATTTTAATTGTTTGTGTGGCAGAAATAGAAAACATACTCTGTGAAATTTTTTAGAGATGAGATACGGGGTGGCAGACAGACGGACGGATGGACGGACAGCGGAGGCTTAGTACCTAATGTAGTCCCGTCGGCACCTCTTGGGTACGGAACTTTAAAAAGAAAAGAAGATTAAAGTCAAAACGTTATTACAAATAACATGAACCGGGCGCGGACCGCTAGTAGTTTATAAAATTGCTTTTCAAGAGCTGTTGCAACTGCATGTTTGCACTAGTTTGTTCGCGATACGCTAAAACACATTCGAACCAAGTTTCAAATCTAATATTGCCGTATTAATCGCTTCGAATAGCTTCGGCTAAGTTTAACTAAGTACACATCGAAACCCATGTCAAGACTCGACTTAATTAAGTAGTAGAGGTTTCTGACTCGGCTCTGGGGAACTCGCCGCGGCCATGATGGCATATTACTATGGTAAATGTTATGACTAAAACTTACTAAACTTAAAGATCTTTGGGACATAGATGAAGTTTGTGTAGAAATAGTTTGGTAATTCTTACTCATTAGTTATTGTCTGCAAATAGAGCTATAGGACCAAATGTTTATTAGGTAAGTAAGAGTTATGCTGATATTATAAAGCAATATAATAAAAGCAATAAAGAAAGAAAAAAAAGCAATTGACTCTTTTTATTAATGGTGCTGTATTTTTTGTTTTTTTCTTGCTATAACGGGCTCTTACTTTTATATATTGTTTTTTTTTAGATAACCCCATATGTACCGGAAGTCAGAATCAAAACACCTAAAGTAGCTGGAAGATCGTTCAATATCAGATACTTAGGTAATTTCACTTCTTTATGGTTGTAAAAAAAGGTATTGTACTTTTGGCAAACACTAAAAGTTGGATTCAAACATCAAACGAAACAACTCCCTTTCCATTCAACATCACATTTGTTCATAAATCTTGATATTTGCGTACAATTTCAGCAAATATCCGTTTACATCCGAAACGGAATAAAACAAAAACAATAATGCACCTCTCGCGGTCCCTGAGGGCACATTTTTGCCCCAATAATATTTTTATCATATTTATTGACTGATAAATAGCAACGAAGTGTTGAGTGCGTTTTTATGTTTGAATGGGTTATTTTTTATTTTGGGTCGGTTACCGTAATACAACATTTTTATTTTACATGGAGAATATTTTACCATTAAGGAACATGTGGTTGCGCCAAATTCTGAAAAATAATTAATTATAAAGACCTAGTCGTATAATATCATACTAACACTTACCCACCCTACTCCTTTACGTACAACTTTATTAAGCAAAAAGTAGTAGTAGTTTGCGTAGATTAACTCATCCCGACGCACAAACCACACTTTCCCCACACTTTTAATTCAAATTTCTTACCTTGTAAAGAAAAATAGTAGGTATATTACTGGAGAAACCGGGAAAAAGGCCGTTGCGGGACGAGTATGCCTTGACTGCATCTCGGTCGCTCTATGTTTGAGTCCAGTAACCTCCTTTTCCAGCCGAGGCTTGTATAATGCTTTTCTCCAACTCTGCTAGATAATAACATACTACTGTTAAAAATATTAAACTTGTTCACTAGGACCTGGGGTCGGGTCTTCTGAAGATCAAGTGAGAAAGGATTTAGGTCTAGTACTCGTATACTCCGTTCATGTATATAATCTTTTTTATTATGAGTTAAGTGGACTCCCGTCACTTTTTCACTACGACCCCAGTGACAAAATTCCATAGAAGAAATAAAGAATATAGTACGTAATAATCTCGGTTTGGAACGCTGAGCTTCGCAGGATGTTTTTAAGGTTCACATTTCCAAGAATGTCGGAGAATAATAATCATTCTTTCTTTATAAATAGTCACGTATTTTATTTCTATTACCTAATATTAGATTAATACGGACCACCAAAAATCTACTTACCTTACCCAAATTCAAAAAATCAAAAAGATCAAAGAAAAAACCGCACCCGAATAACAAATTCCACGTAACACTATCAATTCGGCAGCGAAAATAGATTCCCTGTACAAAAACAGCCTTTGAGAACTACTGGCATATCCCAAGTGGCATTAGCAGATAACGCATATGGCGTGAGTATCGGGTGAATACAGATTCTGTACACGAGTCGCATTTCAAAGGGTTTTTTTAGCGGTGGAAACTCGGTCGAGTAAGCAACCGTGACGAGTATTGTGTCGGTGAGTATGTACGTCTCATCATTCTAGAATATTCAAGAGTGTTTTTGTGTCACAACGAATAAGTCGTGAATCCGTAGGAATTGGTAGAGAGTGACATTTCGAGTGGAAATGCTGTGTGGTCCTATTTCAAACAATACGTGTAGGTACGTGTAGGTCTACAAGTAACATTCTGTAATATGAAGTGAAAAGTGAGGTGGGTTCTAAGTCGTAACAAGTTACTCTATTTGTGAATGCACCCCCTGAAATGTTAATGTACGATCTGACGGGATACAACTACACCTTGCCGGTTAATATTGGGTGCGTTGAGTGAAAAAGTGAATCATTATCATTAAAGCTATCCTCTTTAATGATTCACATGGCTGTTATTGTAATGGTTGGTAATATTTAAAATATTTCTTGCTAGCTTTTGCCCGTAACTCCGTCCATGTAGACGTCGTTAATTGTTTTTGAATGAGATGGAAAAAAAGTATACTATGTGATATTTCAGGATAAGGAACAATATGTGTGCATCATCTCTTCAGATGAAATTTGACCTATAAGATATCACTTTTAAATGGTCAAACATCATAACATACCTGTCATAAGTCATAGTCAGTGTGTCCCTATCATCCGGATTGTTAGTTCACTCGCACAGACAGTTATGATCTGCTTTCTTCATCGACATTGTCTCTGTTTCGGGTTAAAGAGTGATTTCACGGTTGTCTTATGCCTACATCTGCTGCTGTTTGCCAATAGGTTACAGAGCAAGATCGTGGTAGTAACACGGATGAAACACAGTCCTACCACCACTCAAAAACAATATCTCTTAAGTTTGTATCTAATGTAAAAAAGGCAAAGATCTGTATTTATTTTTTTGCACTCCAATGATACTTACAGAAATCTTCATACACCATCTTTTACTGCAATCCTAAGACTACAAATGCTGCCAACCCAGAGGACTAAAATGGATGCCTCTATGCTAGTAAATTCCATGGTTGTCTTATCCCACATCGAAACACATCCTAAACACTGTTGCTTGGCGGTGGGTTAAGGGAAAAAATGGTGGTAGCGACCCGGTCCTGCGCAACCACCACCACCACTAACTAGAAAATAAATGTCTTATTGTATTTCCCTACCCATATTTAAAAGGCCTTATCGACGCAGTGTCTTATCTCCGCATTTTATATTCAATTTGAATTCGACACCGCGTCTAATATTTCTTTTAGTAATTGGATGGGATGTGAACGGTAATAAAATTGTAATTAAAAATTAATTATTTTGATACTAGTCGAACCTCCCCGAGGGTGCATAATAAGTAGGAAGACTCGCATTTGTTTACTAGTAAACTGTTTGGATTAGTGCCGGTGTTACCAACATTCTGTTGTTATGCTTGTGTATATGTTGTACAACAAGCTGTCCAGCTGGCTGAAGCTACTCGACAGCACGACTTAGCTTCAAAATATGAAATTAATTATTTATCTGTTGGTGACGTTTATAGTTTTAAATATATTTTCATATTTTTTGTGTTATTGTTTTAATTTGATAATTGTCTTATAAATTTATATAGCTTTGTGGTATTTGTACTGTTAATAAAGCAAATATTAACTTTTTCTGTAAGGTTATGACTTTTAAATGTTTTAAGTCCATGTTGTAATCACCTTTAAGTGGGGGATGAATTATTTTTAGCGTTTCTTTTAGGTCATGTAACCTCTTAACTATTATAAGCATTGTATCCTGTTAGTGATCTTTAAGTAATTAAATATATTTACATTTAAAGTTATATTCCATACATCTACCACTTCAAACATTTAATACTGTTTATATGTGAAGCATAATCAGTAGGAACTTATTGAACTCACTAGTTGGGTACATTTTTTGTAAATTATGCAAAAAAACCCATGTAAGGAAATAAAAATAAAAATATTGAAACCGAACTGCTATTTGAAAAATTATTTAACCATTTATTAGGTATATTATTCCAGTTGTAAATAGGCTTTATACTATTTACCCAGGCAACGTTTGGACGAACCGCTAGTCATTAACTAAATAAAAATAAAATAAATGTCAACTATCCCGTTTTATAGGTAAGGTAGGTATATTATTCCAGTTGTAAATAGGCTTTATACTATTTACCCAGGCAACGTTTGGACGAACCGCTAGTCATTAAATAAAATAAAAGTAAAATCAATGTCAACTATCCCGTTTTATAGGTAAGAAAAACATTCTAGTGAGAATTGGAAATTGTTTCACCTTCTAATAAATGCCTATTATTATTCTCATAATACGAATGCATACGAGCTTAAAACATAGAAACCGTAATTCTAGTCGCATGTCAGCCCCGAAAGGGTTAACAGTTCATTTAATCATGTAATTAAAGCCCATGCCCCGAAAGACAAATGACTACAAACATTTTAATTTACTAAATTTGCTAATTAAACCCACTTACCCCATTTCCATTAGCCGACCGGGACATAGGCCCTGTACATTATAATAACTTATTACAACATAATTTATTATCCTGTCATTACCGTGACACGTTCGCGTGTCGTCCTGTCATAAGTTACAGTCATCCGAGCCACTGTGGCTAATTTCATTGGACGTAGTGACAAAAATTCTGTTTACTTTAGCCACGGTGTCAGGACGCGGATCTGGTAATGAGCGGCGGTAATGATAAGTATGGTAATGAAGTGGGTTTAATTATGGTAATTCTGTTATGGGTTTTAGAACGGTTCCCGCTGGCTTTTTGTGTAGCTATTAGATTAGATAAAAGTTTAATTATGCGAAAAAAATCTAATTTCCAGTTGTGTATTTATTACTATAATGCTTTTATTGATAAATTTTATATTACAGTTCTAAATATTCAAAAGGAATAGTTTATTTATCTTTGGTTAGGGTAACCGAGCGGCAACGTCAAAATGAGACACGTCCGTCGTAAAGCGAGTGAGAAACGAGTGGTCGGAACAAATCGGACAAGTCATCAATTGCTCCGTGTTATTGATATTAGAGCGAGCGGGCTTTTTCGTTGTGGTCACCCTAGAGTAGTGACTGTACTGTTGATAATATGTTTATTTTTTATTTCAATTGCTATAATTAAAATAAACACATTTTAGGTATATTTCATTTGGTGAAATGAATATTCTAGTGTTCCACTTTAACATAGTAAATAAAAAAGTAACTGAGATACTGGCTGTGACGTAATTCCTTTTGTTATCATAACGTTACTCGTTGATATTCAAAAAAGAATCAACGAAACAAACCAAAAAGCAAACTGAGTTAACCTCCGTCCCCACAAATACAGAATCCGCCGGAGAAACAACACCTGTATTACCATAACAAGATGTAAATTTTGAATGGCCACAAATCGAATAACCCGCCGTCGCAGTCCCGGAATTAAGTTATCCACTTTTTGCAAGAAAAGACGGACACGTTAACATATGAATATGACAAATTGTCCGGCGGCGGTCAGCCCGTGGACTATCCCGTGTCCGCCGGAGTTTTACGGCACCCTAGGGACGGTAGGGGGACCAACTTGAAAATTTTTCATTCCACTCGACTAGTGGCGGAAGAAAAACGGTCAGGTCACTCGTCAAAACTGTAACAATTTCTCAGAAACAATAATGGGATAAAAAACGTGCCCCGTCTCAGACCAGTGAAAAAGCTATTATGGCCACTGTCAATGTTATTTATTCGGACGCCACATGTTGAGAATTTTTATTGTACCATGGGATTTCAACTTTTATTGCCGATGGCAACTGAAGTTGAATTGGACACACCTGCGTTTCTATTGGTTTAAGGGAATCAATTTGTGACTTCAGGACTGTCAATTCCAATTTAACTGAACATTTTTATAAAAAAAAAGCAACTTCTTGATACGCCAATAACCAACGTCTTCTCAATCTTAGTACGTTTAATACGAGTGGATATTTTTTAAAGTTTTTTTAATCACATATTGTCAGTACCTTCCAAGATATGGTAATGATGGTTCAAATTAATCTCGAGGCAGCATCCGAGGCCACGTCTCGCTTATAATGAAAGTAGTGATTTGTGTTCGCGTGTAATTCCCAAATGGAATCAGGAAGAGTGCAACCGTGGGCCGAATTGCAAATACGCATATGTCACGGACTTTATTCTGTCTTCGTTTCCGATGTTGGTTTTCGCACGTTGGATATTATATTTTGCCTAGGTTCGTTGAGTTTGGATATACAGTGCTGGAAAAAAACATTTATTGATATGCGGTTGAGTTTTTAAATTTAAATTGAAATTTTTACCAGAGTTATATTTTTTAATGAAACCTCCTAAATTATATACTGGATCCAATTACTGTCATTGGGTTTTTAATTTTACTATCGGGTCTATGTAAAATTATAGTAAGTATGTATGGGAAAATTATGTAGTTAATTAAAAATAATGAACATTTTTAAAACTCGTAAAAATATTGCGTCGCTTTTTTCCAATGACTCTCAAATTACACAAAAATTGCTACTTTTTTCAAGCCCGCACATTTCCGTCAGTAAAAAAAATTGCTTTGGAGTATTGTTCACTTTTCTCCTCCTTAATAACTCTAATTCTTACCAATACAATCCACAATTCAAACCCGCGCGGCACCGACCAATCCGTCCCAATATAAATGTAAATATGGGCGTGAAATATGACAGTTATAATTGCTTTACTGCACTTTCGACTCCGCGCCTCGATTGGTGTGCGTATGCTAATTCCTGATGAGTTTGAATATTCGTTGAGGTGTTCTAAATTTAAATCTCCTTTTTTATTACGTGTACATAAGGCATAATAATTGATTTGCATTCAAACTTTATGCTGAAACGTTATGAATTTTATAAAATATTCAAATGAAAACACACTTAACATTGAAGTCTAGACTGACGATGGCCGCCAAAAAGTTAAAGAAACTTTTAATAGCTAGCACAAACTATCTGTTGCAAGCAACTTTAAGGTTCCATTACAAAAAACAAACACAAAATGTTGATAAACTAAAGTAACTAAACACATTAACCACTGTTTTTACTCGAACAAGCTCATAAATATTCAGGAGTACGCGAGACGGCTCATTTAGGACTTGGCCCTCTTTTTGCCTTATTGGCTTATCCACCAGAGGGTTGTTCGGATCAAGATCGATGCTGATAATGTAACCAGTTTTTTATTAATTACAGGGAAAATTTCAAGACGAAAGAACGGGAACGGGAACAAAATACTTAATCTCTTTAATGGTTTTAAATTTGTACGTCTTTAGTCCGTTTTAAATGAAGTTCCGAAGGGAATATAATAATGTTCCGATTTAAGGCGCAACGAGCACTACTACATTTTTATGTATTTTAACTGAGATTTTAATATAAACAGAGATTTAAGTACATTATATAAGTTACTTTTCTCTCCTCTCGGTCAAATCGGGCCATGGCTGTCGATAAGGCCAACGTTGTCAATCGGTAAGTGAAAGATAAATTTATTAGACGTTTAAAATGTTTGTTACGACAAATAAGGCAGTAAATAATCATCATCATCAACAATCGTTATTTCATCTGTTTAAACCGAAAATATAAAAGTGACATAAAGTTTTTTGTTCTTTATGTGGAGCCAAATAAATAACATTTTCGTTTTTTGAATGTTAGAAGAGGCCAGACACTGATCTAATAGTATATTGTTTTACTTCAAAATAATTGAATATTAAATTCTTTACAAAAATACAAAATAACAAAAAAAAAAACAATCTAATAATGACTCTACGCAAGCACTGCTACGGTACTGCTACGGCGTCGTAGCTCCACTATTCCTTAAAAGTGGTAAACAAAATATTGTTTTAACTATTTGAAAACATGAGAAAATATTATGTAGCTTTATCTAAGATATGACTTAAGAAATACGTTTAATTAAAAACGCTAAATCCATGTAATGTCATTTAAACGATCACATAAAACAATTGTATGTATTTGAGTCTACGTACTTTATATAGTAGCAAATTGTTTATTCAAATAAAAAAAGCACTAATTGGTTTTTATAAAAAAAAGTCATTAACATGTTTTTACTTCTTCTTCTTCTCCTTGGCCATAACACTCGTTCACTGCTAAACAAAATTATTATTATTACGCTTTCTCGTAAAATTAAACTAAATATTTCATCCAACTTCTTCTCTCAAATGTACTTTTGAGATCGATAAAAATACCTCTGCCCAATCGATAGCACGTCTGACAGAACTCCGGCATCAAGAGTAGAGTCACGGAGCGACGTCGCCTCCACTGGGATTCATTACCAGGCCTGATTGTCAGGAAATTGTAGTTTAGGATAGAACAGGATAAAACATATTGAATGTATACCATGTCTGGGAGATAATAGAGGATTGCATCCCTCGGGCTTAAATAGATTTTAGATAATTATAGCAACGTGAATATGGAGGTAATAAAAAAAAATTGGTTGAGATTTCTGCGAGCTAAGTTCTGTCCTATTAATAAATATTTCACTTATATTTGGATGATTTCCTGATTTTAATTACAGTGATTTTTGTTCATGAACGTTTGAGTCGTTATTATGTTTAATAAATATCGAATTTAGGAGAAAGTGATAGTCAAGAGCCAGACCAATTGATTTATTTACTGTCGTTGTTACACGATTTTGAACTATCAACGATGGTATGATATTTACGGCATTCAAGGCAAGCGAGCATACAAGCTATCTAATAGCAAATGAGACTTGAGACATTACATTACATTACATTTGACATTTTGTTACATTTAAAATATCTCTCCGCCCACATTTGTAAAAATAAAAACTACAACAGCCCTTTTCAAATACACTGCCACTTGACATTTGCCCATATCGAAACACTTGTGCGTCCAATTATCATAAAATATCATATCACAAAACATTATAACGGCTAATATTAATCAGGCGCATTGTTGCAGTAATGATTTCTGCAGCGAAGGGGCGTGCAGTTGCATTATTTCTCAGCGGGCGATGTGCAAATTGCACAAATTGTACGACATGTGCGCGTTTTTACGTGAAATCGATAGGTTTGTAGGGGAGCGAGTTATTTTACTGGTTTAATTCATAAAATAAAATAAGTCCTTCCTTACTTTCAAGTGACAAGAACCTAAATACCGTAAAATGTACAAAGTAATAGTAGTATGAAGCAAAATACCATACTTAATTCAAGCTGAACATTTTCTAAATTAAATAAAAGTAAAAATAAAATTAGGACTGCTAAATTATGTTCCTTCATTATATTATATCAACTTAGTAAGCGTAAAAAATTAAAACATTCCTCGTAATCAAATATATATATATGCGACCGACTTTATTACCAAGTGAATTAAAAGATTTTTGACCATATTTACTTGTTAGACATTTTAACGAAGTCTAGTTTTTGTTTCACTGTATTATTAACCGCCATTTTATTTTAATCGGCCATTTTATTTACAAGCTTATAAGTCAAGTTCTGCAACAGACTTTATTACCAAATAAATTAAAAGATTTTTGACCACATTTACTTGTTAGACATTTTAACGAAGTCTAGTTTTTGTTTCACTGTATTATAAACCGCCATTTAGTTTAATTGGGCATTTTATTTACAAGCTTATAAGTGAAGTTCGTTATGCATTAGATCTATATATAAGTACGCTAATGAACTATCAAGTATTTTTTTACAGACAGAGATATCTTAAAAATTTGCTAAGTTAAAAAAACATTGTCATTACGTTGTTCTGTTTTGACTTGAAAAAAAGGGTAAAAACGGCTTGTGTGTGTGTGCGGTAAAAACGGCGAATAAAAAACCGCATTATATCGTTTGAATTAGGATTGTAGCTACTCTATCTTCGTACCACCGCATTAACTATTCCTACTCAAAAACAAGCGACTTAGGTAGCATGCATCACTGACACGACATAATGGAATCTATCAGAAATCGAAGGGGTGTTGCGCCATCCCCTAATTTGGTTTTTATTTTATTTCGCCCCCGTCGAAATTAGTCTTACCATATGTGAGCGTACTTGTGTTACACTTAGGCATCGAATGTTCACATTTTTATAGTGTGCGTTAAGTTAGCAGGTCCATTAAACTAGTTTCAAAGTTACTATTCAGACGTGGGAATAAGTGAATTGTTTTGGAGTTGGAGTAGTAAATAGTAAGTAAATAGTAACTATAATTCAGGTGTTATATTCCAAATTTCAAATAGCTTTAATATTTTAAATCAATGATTTTATATTTAAAATCATTGATTTGACTGCAGTATTGTCAGTAAAAGATTTTAGTTATAGAAAAAAAATTGCACGTCTTGTCAAATTACATTAAATAGTCACATTTCTACGATCTATATTAATCTAAATATATAAAAGGAGAAACTGACTGACTGACTGACATATCAACGAACAGCCTAAACGGCTAAACGTAGGCACTTGAAATTTGGAAGGGACGTAGCTTAGGTACCGTAGAGGTGCACTAAGAAAGGAATTCCCGAAATTCCCACGGGAACGGGAATTAGCGGGAAAATCCTTTTGTATGAAAAATCTAAACCGAAGCGAAGCGAGGGCGGGTCGCTAGTGATTTATAAGCAAATTAACAAGTTAAAAAAAATCATTCTTAATTCAATAACTGTGTAATATATTAAGCCTACAGTGATAACCTTTTCTTAAAAGCGATCGGCAATATTCGTTTTTCTATAACACGAGTTACAAATATACTATCAGTTGCGAGTGCAAGCGTGATAGCGATAGCCAGCCGAAAACTAATAAGAAGCTGGGAATACTGTTAGTATTTTAAGTTTGTATAAGAGTTCATCGGCTCTGAAAATTACCAATTATCAGTAAAACTTATTTTATTTAAGTACCTAAATTCTCATAAAGGTAAAATAAATATCGTATTGACCATCAATCATTTAACACATACCTCTCTTTTTTTTGGGCCAAGTATTGAAAACAAACCTCGTTCTGGTCTTACCAGCCTCTCGCACACCGTTATTAAGGGTGCTCTCTCGTAATCCGGCGCGTGCGTGCGGCTTTAAAGTCTGATCTAATGCCGATTACCGGCGCGGGCGCGGGAGCCTTAATTCGGTTAACCGGGGCGGAAAATACACTTTCAAAGATTTGGTTTTAAGGGAAAAAGGTTGTAATGTGTAACACGGGAAAAACTTAGGGGCATCCTCGTCGGTAATTTTATAAGAAAGTCTTAGAACGCTTGACATAAGTTAAGTGAAATATAATTAATTTCCAGCCAATCAGCTGTACGAGTATTTTACTTTGGTATTTGGTTTCTTTGGAGAAACGACTTGACTAAAAGAGCCCCACCTAGTTCTACTTCGTTTCCTATGAGCGCACGAAACAAACTTTGAGAGGCGATTCGTTTCAAGCAAAAGTACTTCAGATAAATAATTACTTAGGAATTTAAAAAAAAAATGCGTTAATTGCAATGATCTTTGGGGAGGCCAATGTGTAGCAATCATTCCTTTTTCAAACACTTGTCCAAATCGTCACCAAGGAACGACTAAATCTTCATTAATTGACGTATTGAGTACGGCTGCGTTTAAGTATCATCTTCATATTTTTTCCCAATCCAGTGTTTCGAATTTCAGGATTGAAAGTTATCAGACTAACCTTTAAATTAGTATTCATTGTTTTCATGGTGATGAAATCAAATAGAATGCGTTTTTCGCTTGTTCCACGGAGATTTGGTTACTAATTTCGTTGACTACAATCGTTAGTCCCTCATGGTTTCGATGCTCATTCTAACGGGCTTCCTGTTTTGCGCACACTTTCAAAGTAATAAATAAAATTAAAAAAAAAACTGGGTTTGGGTAAGGTTCACACGCATTTGAAATGCGATTTCTCATTCTGTGGGTTGCGAGAAACAAAAAATGTAAGATCACAAATAACATAACCTACTTTTATGAAAAGGTGATATAATTCATAATTACGTCGTTTTTACGTAGCACACCGCATCGGGAGGTTCTAACACTCTTGAGCCTTACCTAATCATATCGTCAAATGTATCATCATATAGTCAGGATGTTTTACGTCTTTATGAAGTTTTAACGTGTGTTTAAAAAACGTTACAACAAAAACCTGCAAAAAATGAAAGCCTTTTTAAAGTCCCGCCTAATCCACCCTCACATGTGCTCCATTACCAAACAGCAGTTTGCATAAACAGCGTCTTATCAAGCCATTACTTACCGTAACGTCATTGTAACTTTTCCTCCGATATCTGATCATCGAACAACGCATTAAAGCTACATGTTTAATCTATAATGCGTCTTATCGCAATATTTTCCATTTCCGGGAAACTCCGCGTCGGCGGGCATCGCCAAGGGAAATAAGGCAAGCCTGAGTTTCACTTTGTTTTTTTTCCCGGGGAAAATTTTTCGTACTTTCCTCTTCGTTTACACTTACAACAGTTACCGGTGTTACCTGCATTCCTCTGAATTAAATATGGCACGGAAAGGGTGAAACGTCTGGATTTGCATTTGTTTCTAACAATGGCGTTGTTCAACGGGATCGAGGGGATTGCACCGTTTGATTGTATTTTTCTGATTTTGTAGATTTGGTTTGTTTTTGTTCAGCTTTTAAATTCGTTTATTATTTGACTTTGGGTCTTTTGTGCATGTCTCGGCTGAATGTCCGTATGTTGAATTGAATTAAAATTAATATTTGTATAGTCAACGCATAAAATAATATGTGACCATTTCTGTACCTTGTCGCTTTCAATCGTTTCACAATTGTGTATAACATTTCAAAATCGACGTTAAAGTAAAAGATAAAAAGATAAAAGACATTTATTCAGTAAGTAGGCCGTTCTGGCACTTTTACACGTCAAGAATCTACCAGCGCTTCGCAAGAGACACTGCTGAGAAGAAACGCCGCAAGAAACTCAGCAGTCAGTCATTTTTTAAACATATTAATTACAATGGTACTACTTAATCTAGCATTATATAAAGCAATAAATATTAAATTCAATATAATATCCAATAACATAAGTAGATCAGCAGGAAAACATGCCAAAAAATCTTACGTGAGAGATAAAGGAAGAAAAAGGAGAAATAAAAAACAAGAAAAAAAACTAAAACCCACCTACTCATAATGTTTATAACTTATAACACGGTGCAAGATGACCACATAAAAGTTTCGATATGTTTTCCTACATCAACGGTGTCCCCTAGACAAGATAAAGCTTTTGCAATTGATCAAATTATTAATGACTATGCTTCGGGTTTAGACCATGCATTTTTGTCTGTTAGATAGTCCTCGACCCTATAATACGCTTTAGACATTAACGACTTTTTCAAGTAATTTTTAAGTGCTGGAAAGGGTAACTTTAAAACTACGTCAGGTAATTTATTATAGAAATGAATGCATTGACCAACAAATGATTTATATACTTTACGAACGCGGAATTTACGAATAGCGATTTTATTTTTATTTCTAGTATTTAAATTATGTACATCAGAATTCTTGGTGAAAGAATCTAAATTCTTAATAACATAAATAATATTTTCATAAATAAATTGAGACGCTACAGTTAAGATATTAATTTCTTTAAAAAGTTCTCTTAAGGAGTCACGGGAATTTAAGTTGTAAATAGAACGAATGGCCCGTTTTTGTAAAACAAATATAGTTTGAATGTCAGCAGCCTTACCCCAAACCAAAATACCGTACGACATGACACTATGGAAATAACTATAATAAACTAAGCGAGCTGTCTCAACATTGGTTAATTGTCTAATTTTCCTAACGGCGTAAGCTGCCGAGCTTAGTTTACCTGCCAGTACCGCTATATGGGGACTCCATTGCAAATTTTTATCTATTGTTATGCCTAGAAAAACTGCCTTATCTACCATTTGCAGTGAAAAGGTACATAAATGATCACTTACTTCTGCTGTTCAGTTCACTGTTTGTACACCACTAGTGCAATCTTTAAGGAAACATCTAGAGGTATTGATAATTATACTAACAACTTACTGTGGGTTGGTATGTTGTAATAAATATTTTCAATAGTCACATATTTGGCCAAATAACCTATTATTGATTATTGATTATTTTTATACGCTCATGTAATACTAGATGTATGCCTATTACAAGTAGTTAACTAATCAAAAGACTCCTTAAATTAACATAATCTGATTCGTAGATGTTTCAAATTAAATAAATAAACAATTCAACGATAACTATCAACCACGTGGACAAAACTGTTTGATACTTTTCACTCCAAGCTCCAGACTAATTCTATATTTTCTCGAGCGTCCTCAGGTATCGGTGTCGGTAATTAGTTAATGTTCGCTCATCTCCGATAATTTATTGAGACGGAGCGCCTCCTAACAACCCCCACTCGGGCAACAGGGGAATAGACGCGAAAAACTCAACCAAAATATTAATGCATCAGCTCTATGGTAAGTATTGGTGCGAGTTTGTAGCTGGGTCAAATGTTCTTGACATTTTAAACGCCGATTTAATTCTAGGTTAGTATTTTTTCTTGTTTTTTGTTTTTTTATTATCTGACACGTTGTTTTTTTTCGGAGTATTCATATAGATAGTTTTTCACTATGTATCATCGTCGTCGTCGATCGTCGATGATTGACGGTTTTTTAAAGATTTCAATAGGTTTTGCTAGGTATGCTTTATCTTATAACTAGCGACCCGCCCTCGCTTCGCTTCGGTTTATTTGAGTTTTCTATAACACACGTTAAAACAAAATTTATTATACATAAAAACCTTCCTCTTGAATCACTCTATCTACTTAAAAAAAACCGCATCAAAATCCGTTGCGTAGTTTTAAAGATCTAAGCATACATAGGGACAGACAGCGGGAAGCGACTTTGTTTTATACTATGTAGTGATTCTCTTGATTTCTTGGCAAAGCAAAAGTATCTAGAACAAAACAGAACGATAAGCATAAAATTCCAAAAATATTTTTTGTCAAAATCTCTCGAGGTTGTTTTATTTTTAAGGATATCCTTACATTCATAATAAAACTCATAGTTTTGTTCATTGGAACAAACGTATTCTGGGTTGTGAAGCTACTTTAGCAAAATTTGATTTCCAGCCAGTAAAAAATGTCATACAAAAAATTGAAGAAACCTGCAAGTACCAACCACACAGATTCCGTCTACAACTTCAATACAGTCTCACCGCTCTGGATTAATCAGGGATTGTTTCATTCGCCGTGAAAAATGTCGCCGTCAGCGCAATATCCCGATGATGCATCGCCGTTGCTTTATCTACGTTCTTCGCGGGAGCTGTAAGTAGCTCTTCTGTTATTAGTTTCAAGGGTTTTTTAACGTATTCTAAAGTATAGAAAGTTCGATGAGATCACACTCAAAAAAATGAGAGGCAATCAAGAGAATTTTTCTCTTAGTAGAGAGAGAGTTAGATATTAGTTTTATCAAGCAATGCCATTATGATTGAACTAACATCTGAGTTCATGAATTTAACGTCTTGTTACGCTCGTATGGAATCAAGACTTTTAACTATGCACATTAATTATTTTTTTCAGTGCACATGTGCCTTTTCTTAATTTTATTAAGTATTATCATTTTCGCCAAATATAAGTTGCAGACTTTGCAGTATGAATTATTTATTTAAACGAGTTTTACTACTCTCTTGCTAAACTTTAATGTAGAGTAGTATCACTGTGGGGTTTCTTTGGCTTTCTGTGACTTTCTGTACTTTCCCAACCCTCTTCCCGGGTTTGGACGCATGTTCCTTACACAATGTCTTCTGCTATTCCTCTTTATTACATGTGAGCGTTAATCAACAGAAACTTTTTTGTTCACTACCCATTACTAGTGTCCTTGTTGACTATGTTGTGCTAAACATATGCAAAATTCCAAACGCACACATGGCTAAGACCTGGGGCCCGTTTATCAAACGCTTGTAACTTCTATTACAAGCGGAAATCTCTTTCCAACAATATGTATTAAAAAGAGACTTCCACTTATATTACAAGTTACAAGCTTTTGATAAACAGGCCCCAGATGTGTTATCTTGTCCTGGTTTTTTTCCTTTTCTAGGAAAGCTAGTGACTGTAGAATTCAGAATTAATGAAATTATATGTTATAGACAAATGCATGAGCGCCTACAATGCCTTTTTTTTCACTGGAGAAATGCCTTTACGCATCCCACCCAGATCCGGGGGGACCCGGGATGCTTATGCGGGATTCACCCAAGAATAGAATTGAAAAGAATAGAATAGTTTATTAGTTCATTCTTGAACAACTATATTTAAGATTTACTTACACATAAAGTACACAAGAAGACATGTCAAGCGGCTAGAATATCTACTAAAACCCTGCTGTAAACCATCAGCGACCTTAATGGAGGTGCCACGCGGTACGAGCTAGCGTATTCAGCTGTGGCACCTCGACACAATGGCTTTAAAAAATCTTTGATTTCTGAATTCGTTTTCCTTCTCAGAATGCAACTTGTCTAGGCCTACGGATCACGCTTTCTATCACACTCTTTGACCTAACCCATAACGTCCGCACCATCGCACATTTCATCTATAAATAACATAGTCCGTCTTATAAATTATGAGCGTGTTAGCTCTCGCTCATTTGCCGCGTCCCGGGGGCTTTGGGCCAATCACGGCGCGCCAACTTTATTATGGGAAAAAGTTACGACGTATACGTCATGCGGGATAGAAATAATTACACCGAGAACCATTTTGGTTCTTTTTAACGACCACCGGTCATATATTTCATGTATTTGAAACAAAAGACGACAAGTGTTTGAAAGTAATACAGTTTGAATTTTGAATTGGAAGCTGTTCTGATATTCTCAAAAGAGCCACCCTGGTGAAGGGTTTTGAACTATAGTCTATACGTATTTAAAAAATGTAAACATTGCAAACCACGTGACATTGTTAAACAGCCAATCAAAACTGTTTTATCGAACTTTGACGTACGACGACTTTGACGTCAGCCAATAGAAGCACAACACTGTCTGCTTCTATTGGCTGACGAACTATATCACGAGGTTGTTTTGTTAACATTTTATTAAATGCCTAATTTTGTGACTATAGCTAATCACACTAAGTGAGAACAGTGGTCGCAATGAACCAACGGAAATGATGATGAGATGTTTAGAATTGTAGTTTTGAGATTGCAAATGTCTATGGGTAACAAATGTCACTGACTTACCAACAGGTGGCCTGTGTGATTGTTTGCCTTCAAGCCATAGAAAATGTTTAGAATGATGTTGAAGGGTGCTAATGACGGTAGTTGTGTATCGAAGACTAGCGACGGATAATATAGGATGTAAAAATTGTGAATTCAGTAGGTACACTTTTTAGCAAAATAATATATTTTTTTGGTCGAAGAAAATAATGATAGGTTTTTTGTCAAGAGATCATTAGTGTATTTCCTAAATATATTTTTTCAGGTGCAGATTTGACAACATTATGTAGTTAGTCTATCATTCACTAAGGGCAAGTATAATCATTTAACTGTTTACTTGAATTTTATTTTATACAGTAGGTACCTGAACTTCCACGTCCCAAACAAAAGCATCCCTCAAGCTGCAGAACAGAATGCTCCAGAAATAAATAAGTGCTCGCGTGAAGAAGATATATGGGCCGGCGAGGGAATACAATTCACGGCAGCAAAGGTCTTCCCCGTTAGTACAAATGTAAGTAAATTTGAATAAAACATACACGGGGTTAAAGTCCGTGTTTTCGTTTGTTTTTTTGTGTAATGCAATGGTTTTTGAGAGTGATAAATGTTTGTTTCCGAGATAAAGTTACCCGACTTGAAACGTGATGACTATTCTAGCTGTTTGGCAGTGACATAGTAGTGTTTACATTGACGATCAACGACAGATCATTTTTATAAATTCTGGTTCCTCCTGCGGTATTATGATCGCTTTTCACTTTATGACTTTGATTTGTCATTAGGTGTGCTCTATTCCCAATTCCTTTAAAATATAGTTTTATTGTTTTACTTAAATATTTCGTTTTCTTGTAATATATCACTATTTGACAGCAACAACTTTGTAGGTATAAGGCTCAGAAATGGAAAAAGAAAACTACCGGTGCTTGTTGTGAAAACACAAAAGAACATAACGGTTATGACATTTCCATAACAAAAGTAAGGCTTATTGTTTTGTGCATTATGTGTGATAAAAAGTGCAACAATTTTATCTTAAGAACAAGATTTGCGTCCATACTTGTTAACCCAGAGTTATAAATTAAGTAGGTACAAGATTTGATATAACTATTTATGTAACATGTGGGAGGGAGAAACGTGACAAACTGTTGTGCTCGCGCTGAGTCAAATTAGTCGCAAAGATAAAGTGAGCACGCATGCTCATTCACGGGGTAAAGTCAGAAAATACATTTAAATATGAAAAAAAATATATATACAAAAACATGTCGGAAGACAAAACCACAACTAGAGCTTATGAGATATTTGAAAAAATATACATACCTACATAATTGCAATTGCGGATGTGGGTGCCAAGACCGCTAAGCTTAAGTGGGACTGGGCTGGACACGTCTACCGAATGCATCCAGAACGATGGGCCAAGGTTGCCACCGAATGGACCCCACAAGATGGCCACCGGAGCAGAGGCAGACCAAAAAGGAGATGGCGGGACGACTTAGACGCGTTTCAAAGCAAATGGCGGGAGCATGCACTCAATCGGGATGAATGGCGGAAAAGAGGGGAGGCCTTTGCCCAGCAGTGGGACACGCAAATAGGCTAATAAAAAAAAAAAAATACTTTAATAAGTAAAAAACATTAAATAATTTGGAGTACATTTTCGGGCTTATGACACATATAGTCATTTTTAAGTGCCTTGATCGAATCTGGGACCGCTGGTTTTACTGTCAGGATAACTACGAAATATTCACAACTGATAATTAGATGATCGGTGTAAGTAAGTTGTACTATCAGTAAACACAGATACACTGGTCAGTGTAGCCTTTTTTGTTTGTTTGTTTAACTGTTGTGTCTATTTGTTTGCGAATCTTCAATATTAAAAGCATTATGTTATGACTTAAGTACTTCTTAATTTTACCAAGTGGTATAAATAACTCCTTAAGCTTGCTGACTGTACTACCACGCCCAACAAATCCATTAGGTTGACAGAGTTATATTTTAAAACAAAAGGGTTACTGGATACTATAATCTACAAGACAACGATCTAACCTCGGTTAATTAACTTTTGATATACCACATTCGTTTAGTTCACTCACGCATAAGCGAGTTTTAAGCACTCGGGCTTAAAATTGAAGTACATTCTAATTATGTATGGTTTTACCTTGAACGGACCTTTATAACTATCCACTCTTTTCACATACGTAGCACTATTGGAGAAGAAGAAAAGACAAATGTATTTTAAGTCAGCAAAACTATTTTCGTGTTTAAAAATTATGCAAAACATAGGTATTTTTGTTCACTTCACCCCGATTAATGTGTATTATAACATACTCGTACTTTTATACTTTTGCTGTAATGCCGTCGGTATCTTTTCGCTCTCTGTTGTTCAACCTACGACCTTTTTTAAACTGCGCCTCAAACATATTTTGTTTCGCGGGCAAGAAAATAATAAAAAGCTTTGCTTTACTCATTATGATTTCGCCAGGAGGGGAAACTGACAATTCATCGTCACTTACAAAGGGTGTTAAAAAATGTCATATGCTTATGGGATTTCCGTGTTATGTTAATGTTCCGACGGTTGTGGTTGGATGTTTTGTTTGCTGTCAGGGGACTGAGAATAAACAAATTATGAGGAATCGGGGAGAAATGTAACCTTTATTGTGTTGACTCGTCATAGTCACAAGGAATGGTTTTACTGTGCACCAAAACAAATCGACGACGACATTAATATTACAGTTTTATTTTGAAAAATAACGCCATGATTTTTTCACTGTGACCACTTCACATCAGGTGACCTGATAGGTGAGGTTTTCCCCTTCTAGCATAAACAAAATCACATCACCGCTTTTTCAGATTTTAAATGAGCGAATGGGAATATATTGTGATTGCACGTTTGTCTTGTAAAGGGATATTTTAAACATTATTTTGAAACTTTTAAGAGATCAATGCTATTAAGTATGTTATAGGGATAACAGTGTAGTGTCCCAGCACAAAAATACTTGTAACAATTACATTCATCGTCAACCTCAAATCAATCATAACAATCAACCACAATAGTGCGTAATAAACCGAATTACTGCCCCCCACGAGCTAAACCAAGCTAAACGCTAACCCGATCAGGCATAATTTGTGACCAATTAGAATAATGGTCGCGCCGTGATGTATGCACGACGTGGACGGGTTGGGAGAAGCTGTGGAGTCGCGCCGAAATGTTAGGTTTAATTTTATTTGTCGGTAATTATTTGGGCGGTATAGTCGCCGTCAAACATATCAGTAGCCCTAGGCGGGGAGTGAACGTTATCGTTCTTGAAAATGTATAATGACGTAAGCTGCTGGATAGTCGCGTTGGGCACTTATATCATTTCCATACACTTTGTCAGTTTTCGAAAATCGTTTCAGCATACACAGTTTACCTAAAATATCTGAACATGGTCGTACGACTGTAACAATAGAGTCCAAATATTTTTGGGCACCGTGTATGTTCTGATAGATTTAACGACGATATTTACTTCGATACATTTTAGGGCAGCCATGTTTTCGCTACTTCACATACATCATAACTAATTTAAGCAAATGTCTCAGCTAAATCTAGCGTGAATACGATTAAATCACCGCACAATCCTTGTGCAGGCCCTACTACAGGCCCTACTACACTTATAGCACCCGCTCATTTATTTAAATAGTAAGTTAATATATAGTCAACTGTTTCCATTTTATCAGCACCCCGATCCACAGCCTTCGCTGTTCGTTAATAAATGTTTGGGGAAGCATTTGTCCGGCCGACGTCAATGTCACCGATTGTCGGGTATAGTGCGTGCAAAGTGCGCCGGTATGAATCTTCCTGCGCAATTACAAATACATGCCCATGCGCCGGGAAACTGTACCCTTACTATAGCGTGTCGAATGCTCAGTCTCTCGCACTCTATAACAATACTTGCGAGGTCTGCGAGGGATAGAGCTTACAATCGCTAGCGTGTACATTAATTGGAACTCATGGTAAGGGTACTGAGGAATTATTCAGCGTGACTAAAATATTTGGAAATAGAGACGGTGCTAGGTCTGCTAGACTGATTTTGGGGCGTGTTTCGTATGAGAATGTAGTACTATGTTTCTTTTTGTCTGTTTTTAATGGCTGTTTAATTAAAGATTTTCTGATAATTAATCAATAACTTTAAATGTTTATTATGTTATTTTGCAGTGTGCTTTACTAGAAACTGACAAAATTAGCGATCGCGAGGGATATTGAACGAAATTTTACGTGTTTCATAAGAACTGTAAGAAGGCGTTTTTTTTGTTACAACATTAACTTCATGTCATTGGTATCCGGAAATTTATTTTGTGACATTCTAGATATAATTTAAATGTATTTATAACACATCTAATTCATTTAAACATCCGTTAAGCTGTTGGTTTTTTTTAGTCTTTGTCCATAGAAATCAAAGCTAAAATAATCATTATTTCATATACTGAGATAGGCTATGACAATTCAGTATGTATACAAATGAGTGAATGTAAACACATATAGGTATGTTACATACATGCTAGAACATCAAACGTCATGTCCGTTGAGCCGCGACCAGAGCGCTCCACCGGGACCTTTGACTACCGGATTGTCATGACATGTTAAGATGTATTAAGCTTGCAACATATACATAGATGCGACTTGACGGATATTTCTGGTATATTGATCTTATTAGAATTGCTTTTAATTAATTACAGCATAGCATAATCAGCTAAAAAATTCCTTTTACTATAACTGTCGTAGCAAAATTCAAATTACATTTAAAAAAAAAGAAATTAATGTGTTTTCTTAATATGTCAAATTCTATTTTGTTGTAATAGACGCGGGGTTGCCGGGTTAGAACAGTGCCACACCATGTCCTCCCGAGGAAGTCGTAAGAGACGATTAAGGGAATAAAGGCTGTGTACTGTCACTAACACTGGTCTGGTCTTAGTCTAATTGTGCAAAATGTGGTTACAGAATTTTTAACAAGTTTTTAGAGTTGTTAGTAATTCTGTAGCTTTGCCTACCCCACTCTGGGAATAAAGTCGTGAGCTTATGTATGTATGTATGTATTTTTATATTTTTAGAAATGTAAAAGTATACAAGGAAATAAAAAACAAAAACGGATTATCAAGTATCAAGAACTATCCAAGCAGAATGGCCAAGCCGGATTCCCAGGTGACAGTTTCTTAAGTCACTTTGAAAGTCAGGATACGAGAATATAAATCTATATAAAAAAAAAAGCCATTTCTTACGTTAAAGGCCATGGCAGGGTAAGGGAACATCTTGTGCCTTAATAGCTTTTCAGGCAGATTTTTTTTGTGATGATGGGCCCTGCCATCTGTATTCCAAAAGCTGTCTAGCCTCGATCAGAATAAATGAATATTATTGTTTCAGGTCAATCGATGGAAGTCGGGTATATATGAGCTACGCCTGCCTTCATATATTTGTCGGGATTTGTTCTTAAATGCAATTAAGGATTCAAGTTTGAACATTAATCTCGAAGAAGACGAAATCGTGTACATAGGTGTATGTACAACCTGTGGCATTCCGATAGACAGCTTTTGGAATACAAAATAGTTCTTGTAAAAGATATGATAGTTACCTCCTCCAACGAAACAACTTCGTTACAACTTTCACTAAACAGCGAATCCTGTATTTGCTTTTTAATTTTAGTAAAGCATAATGAATAAAGATTCATTTTTGCATCATTTGCATGATCGCACTCCAGGATTGTTGTATTGCAATTATTCCATTTAAAATAGTTTTTCTTTTTATCGATATGTCAAAATTATGATGTCAGAAACAGTACTTTAATATAAGGCCAGTGATAAATCATTTATAAACATTAAAAAAAGGTTCAATATAAGAAGAATTTATTTCTTTTTTATTACGTCACAGGGACTTACCAAGTTTTATTTTAATAATTTTTGTACTATGCACCAATGCTAGAAACTTGAATTTAATTTATGTTATAGGCCGTCAAAAAGGCTATTATGTGTTAAAAAATTGGAGGTGTCTCTGTCTCAAAACTTATGAAAAAAAAAAATGAAAAATGTTACCCCTGAAAAAAAAAATTGTCTATGGAATGTTATGCAGTTTATAGTGACATATTGTCCGTCTCGGGTAAGTGTATTATCTGTTTAAAGCACGAATTAATTCAATCTACAGAAGCGGAAATATTCACGAAAAATTATTTTTCTTAATTATTTTTTTTCTTGGAAAGTAAGAAGAGGAGAATGCTGTAATTTTGTATAGGAGTTACTAACAGCAGGGCCCATCATCACTAAAAAAATCTGCCTGAAAAGCTATTAAGGCACAAGATGTTCCCTTACCCTGCCATGGCCTTTAATAATCACTAGGCTGATTTTAAAGAGGTTTCAGGCGGAAGAACATCCACAAATGATAATGTTCACTAATTATTTGGATGTATTACGACGAAGTTATCGTAATCGAAAATTTATAGGCTTGATGTAAGCCGCTGTACGCTCGCGTCTTCTGTAAATGATATATTGTTTTGTTAGTTTTCGATAAGTTTTGTCACTTTTGTTAAGCATCTGGACTAGAGTCACAGAAAAAAAACTAGCTTCGTACTTTTTTTTACTTTTCTCCTTGCCCGTACTGGCCGCAGTACTCATGCTCACCTATGTCCACGTGTCAGGGCTACCCTCGTCAATCCTCTCCTAATTTATGTCCACATTTGTTTAACCAAAAACGTTTAAATTCGCCGATTCAGCCCTGTCTCAACTTTTTTAGACAAATTACCCTTCTTGCTTGGTTCGATGGAAGGGTTGAACATATGGGCCACAGGTGCAATGCGTCTTCTTAAAATGTTGTTGTTATTTTGTTTTTTTTTGGAAAGCTTTTCGGGATAATTATGCCAATTGCTGGTCAAATGACTTTAATTTATAATGGTTTGAACAGAAATCTAAATATATTTTTCAATCAAGAATTAACCGTTTAAAAACTGTAGTTCAAGGATGCAAAATTGCTAAGCATTCGTAAACTAAGGTACATACCTAAATACAATTTTAGTAAATTTTCATCTCTGTCACAGTCAAAAAGTGTTAATTCATGACCATACACAATTGTGTAGTTTTCAACTAATATTACATTGAGGACACTCTAAATAAACTACTAACGTCAATATTTAAGAACTTCTTAATGTAATCGAGATCTATACCTCGGCACATTGCAAATACTCAACCTGTATTACAACGCAGGATACGAGTATACCTAAACGTTACGACTATTTTGTGCTTAAATTTTGATGCAACCTGTACTTGTTTATATCTTGACGTTGACTTTGTGAACACCCTACGTAGATATATATTTGAGCAGTAGTTCACGCGCATGTAAATTACCATATGCGGTACGAACCTTAGCGGTACCATAACATGGCTCCGAAATGAGCTTGCGTTGTTACCATTAACATGATGCGTTTAATTGCGATCGCATAAATTGTATGCAATATTAACTGTTTACGAACCGACATGGAGAGGCGAAGTGAGAAAGTTTTTGGGTATCAGATATATTAAATTACAAAAGTGTGGCAGAATATATTCAAATTAATCTGATTCATTACATATTTTAAAAGCCTTTACTTTCCAAGATTTCCAAAAAAATATGATATTGTAGTGAATAAGTATTTAAAATTAGTATAAATTAATACTAGATATAAAAATATAAAGATCTGTTTTGGCTTTGACATTGCTTTTTGCGCTTAAATTATTTGAAACCATTATTTATGTTTCACTGATCGAGTAAAATAATAAACGCAATCTGTACAACTTACTCACAGAATGTAAGGGACTTTATGATTCTGAAAGTAACGCATATTAATTATCAATTATTATCGGCATTATCTAAAAACCAAATGTTATGAAATAACATCAAGTTATTAAAATATGGCTTCCTTACAGTTCCCGCTTCGTAACTGAACGACGCGTCATAAATATCGGCGGGAGCCGCGAATCGCGACAATGGCCGCCCATTTGTCCAATCGCGGTAAATAATAAAGAGGCAACTTTATCGCGTTATTTATTGACTCATTATGGACAAATAATGACTATTTAAAACTTAATTATCCTTCAAAATATTGTCTGAAACGAAATTACCAAAAATGTAACTATAAAAGACTTTATGTCAGAAAATATTACAAAGCAATTTTGTAAACGTAATTTTAAATTTTACTAAGAATCGGATATCTACTGGAAATTACGCTACACCCTTTACCACCGATAGTTACTTCTCAACGAGGGTTCATTCCGGTTAACAATTCAAACATAACGTAAGTATGTAACGAACCGAAACTTTGCATCATTAGCGCAGAATATTACCAATAATATTCCCTGGAGTGGTACACTATTCGGGCATTATCAGGAATTTGGCCAATAATGCCCAAAATTGGCTAGCCTCGCTTCGTTTGCGAGTAAATGCAGCAAATTGAAATGTTTCACGGCTCGTTAAAAAGGTCCTTTCAGTTAGTTACTGATAGTAAAAGGTTCAATCAGTTACAGCAGAATGTCATTGGAAATCAGTTTACAATACAATTATGCTATTTACCTATAGTGCCTAAGTTTAACTTATTTACAGTGATCGTCTTTATCACGTTTGTAAGACACACGAATGGTAAAATACTGTCAGATGCAAAGACAAACGTATTTCTCCTTATTTACCGTTCTTCATAATTTTGATTCTACAATACATCTTGTGATCACAGTCAAGTGCTGCAGATGGTAGGACCTTGTGCAGGGTCCGTCCGGATCGCTACCACCGTCTTATCCATTAACCTACCGCCAAACAGCAGTGTTCGCATTGTTGTGTTCCGGTTTGGGGATAAGACAGCCGGTGAAATGACTAGCATAGAGGCATTCCATCTTAGTCCTCAGGGTTGGCAACGCATTTGCAGTCTTAGGATTGCTCTGTAGTCTTGTGAATGCAAATGTCTATGGGTCACAGTTTCCACTTACCATCAGGTGGCCTGTGTGCTTGTTTGTCATCTCTATGACATAAAAAAAAAAAAAAAAAAAAAGATGTGTTCAATCCGGATTCTGTAGAATAGCGAATAGGTAAAAATGTGACTGTGCGGAGAAGCGAATTTAATTAAAAGCTGGTGCGTCGAGTCTTAATTGTGCAGATTGGTGAATAGGAAAACATGCGTTGGTCAAGAGGGCCGTATAATCCGGAGAAACTGCGTTAGTTTTATTTAGTATCAGCATAAATATTATGCGCATAAACCAATTCTATATGTCATACAAACCGTAACTTCCTGACCAAAAGTTAGCAACTCGATATAGTCCGTCTGCCTTCGAGCTTATTTCAAAACTCACAAATAAGATAGTAGCAGAAGCCAGGTTATGTTTTTAACTTGATAGATAAGGCTTCAGGATCATTAACGATCCGAGAACTATAATTATGACGTATTAAAAAAAAAGCAACCACCTGTGGTCACCTCTAAAGATGTACCTATAGGCTATCCCACTAGGTTGTGTAACTGATTCTAAGGTTGAAATTGGATTCTGTTCGTTGTTTTCCGGTAGGAATGTCAACAATTTCTCGTTCTTTGTTCATATTATTTATCGATAAGTATTGGAAGTGTTCTCTTATAACAACGTTCTCTAGCTTCAGCTTTAAAGTGGATCTGCACTGGATTTTTTAAAGATAAATTAAAATCATTCTCTACTGGTGTCACCCCAGTACTGCAGCTAAGATGAAGTGACCGGAGACAATTTGATATCTGAACGGACGGGCCTCGGGGACGGCCGGCGGGAAGCTGCATCGCATTATAAATTCGCAATCCGCTACAGGAATAATCCTTTCCGAAATTCGAACTCATTTACTTAATGCATAGAACATGAACATTTATGAAGAACTAAATGCTTACCAGCTAGTTGCAAATTAAGGGTGATTGAAAGATTTGGTACTTAGGGTGTTAGGATATAATACCGATATCTTTTTATGCGTAAACTTTTGTCAAAAAACATCAAAAAAGCGTAAAATTTTGACACTTTTTATTACTCTTAGACACTTTGGATACTTTTAAATATTGTATTAAGTAGGTAACTGAACAACGGATACATTGCGTGACTACGAAGCTCAAGTTTGTGGGATTAATTCTCATCTGTAAGGCTGCCGTTACACGGTCAATCTAGATATGTCAATTCATGATCGTGATCAGTTGATCTCTATCCAGATTGAGTGTGTGACGTGTTGGATTGACGAATCACGACATCGAATCACATTACCTAGTGTTTTTGAAATATCGATTTGTATCTTGTGATCACGATCTGGATTGAGCGTGTAATGGCTGCCTAAGTATTATCTATTGTCTCAAAATAACTAAAAATACATTATAAGTGTTTATACCTATTGTTAGAAAAGAGTAGATAAGTATGTGTATTGATTTTCTTTGCTTACTGATGATTTGTGCTTCATTAAAATAACCTAAAGGATTAGCCTAACATAATCTTAATATACAATATGAACTCATTTACCATAACAGAAATTATTTAAAATTTACAAAGCACTTTGACGAGCTTACCGAAAACGGTGAAAATGAAAAACCCTGATCAAAAATTATTCATGAAACGACGCTATTCAATGAGGTGTACAAAATTCCCGTACAACATTCTACTATTGAATATTTAGTACACAAACAAGCGTTGAAAAACTAGAAATTATCGCAAAGTAATCTTTGTTGCTTTGGTTTAGGGGCCTGTGGGGTTTTTGCCATGTGTATGAGAAAGAGCGTCTCGCCTGAAATTCATTACAGCGCGGTATAAAAACACCCCTCTTTGTTTAAACGCAGAATCACAATAAACTTCCTCTTGTAATGGGCTATGCATTTTGAGAAGTTACTTGGCTGCGTTGGTTTATTATTTTCAAGCGTATTCTTGTTTTTTTTCTACGTTTACATTGTACCTACCATATGGGTAAAGACCAAAAAGTTGGACCACAGTTAAGCGCAGTTAACCATACAAACAACGCAGACGAAAAAAAATCCGTTGTGTGACGAAAAGTATCCCTACAATGTATGACTAATTTTCGTGTCACAACGGAAAAGTTTCATAGAAAATTTAATTGATTGAGTTAACGTGGAAAGCTTTGTGGTCCTTACCCATATAATATTCGTAAGTCAGGGTTTAAATTACAAGCTTATCCTCGTGTATTTACCGTAATCATAGTCAGGCTTACGAGAAGTGATTCGTTTTTTTTGATGACAATTGAGATTGTTCATATTTTTACAATTATGTACTCCAATTCGAAAACCATTTCGAGGAATAGGGTTTTAAAGCCGTTCTGCATTATTAAGTTTTTGAAATATTTATCTATTTTGGATATTTCGACAAAAGTATATTTAACCTTTGTTTGACTTTCGATTTCGGCTTGAAGCCGTCCTACGTGTATCTTACGGGTTAGGCGGAAAAAGTTTCAAATAGTATGTTTTAATACACTATTACAATCACTTTTTTTCATTGGATATCATTTAATTGTCATAATTTATTAGAAAATGCCATCCTAAATTTAAAATAGGTACTCATGTCATCCATAAAATGTCTGCTGAATAAATAAAGATATTTAAACAAAACTATTGGGTCAAATACAAAATTAATGAAATAGGTGTCTTAAAATTTCCTATTTTTTCGAATTAGAAAGTAAAAACAGTGAGTTATTTTTTTTGGTCAATCCCAATTAAATGGAAAACGAGCGCTCAGAGCCGAGATTCTATACGGTAAAATTAACGTATCGTCAACGTTACTATAACTCTTACTAACTTGACAGTATTGGTAATTGGCGGCCAAGTTAAAAACAATACCATTAAACGTCAAAGGCAATATGATTTTACCCAGTTGGATAGAGGCTCAGGGCACCTGAAGGCAAGTTGGATCTGAGATTGATAGACACTTGCATTTTGAAGATATCAAATGTGTCGCCAACCCTGAGAACTAAGATGAAATACCTCAATGCTAGTTATTTTGACGATTATTAATTGTAGACAATAGTTTCAATACATAATAAGGTGCTAACAAATTAGTCACGGATATTTTTACAGCTGATAGTACTCGGTTCTCGGAGTACATTTAAGTATGAAACATCATAGGTTTTCTTATGTTTTTTTTGGAGGAAACTAGGAAACAAATTTGCTAAGTTAATACCTAATAAGATAATTAAATGAGACCTCTTTAGACATTCTAGAACCTCTTTAAACTATCATTCAAGTGGCCTCTTAAAGTTGATAAATAAAATACTTGACATTTACGAAAAACGACTTTTGACAAACAGTGTTAAACATCTTGACAGGTACATAATAGGGGTGATTATTTTAAAGATTAATTATAATTTATATTTTTTGTTCGGTAAATTAAAACAATAAAATGATAAACAAAGGTTCCTTAATTACAGTTAAAAGTTAATTGTTTTAATGTAATCTCTTAAAATATCCGTGACTAATTTGTTAGCACCTTATATACGTAAACTGTGAAGGTAGACGTAATCTTTGAAAATTGTAGTAAAACTGATCTAGAAACGTTTCAGAATAAAATCGAATAGTTTTGATGCTAAGCATGATTGTGATTTAGCTATTTGTACGTGACATAAATAAAAATTATTTAGCTTTAAAAATTGGTAACCTTACACCACACATTTAATACCGATATAACTTTCCCAAACTATCCGAACTAAAACTTTTTGCCCCTTATTAGCGAAGCCAACAAGTATAACTAATCAAATTCGTTGTTAGATCATATCCGGGGGGACCGGGATAGGGATCAAAGTTGTCGCTAACACAATTAGGGAGACGGATTAGTTTTGGTCAGAAATGGCCCGCTTGCCTTCGGACTTGCTGGTTACCTGTTCGAGTTATAATTCGAGTTATGGTTGAAATCATAATTGCTATTAATTGGTATTAGAACTGGTACCCTGCCTTGTTGTGTGGCTATGTAGGTATGTACAGTTGAAAGCATTTATAGCTACATAGACCTTATTGTTAGTGGCATAGGGGCATGTTGATATTTTTGGCGCCTTGAGAACGTGTATTTATGACTTTGACTGTATGACTTTTGGATTCCGATATTGCTGTTAAATCCAGACAAGTTTCTGCCTGTGAAAGGGACAGCGCATTTTTTTAAGGCAAACGAGCCATCTTAATGTCAGTGTCAGTAGCATCTGTGGCGTATTCACTCTTAAGATTATCTTAAGACTGCAATCCTAAGACTGCAAATTCGTTGCAAAACCTTAGAACTAAGATGGATGCCTCTATGCTAGTAATTTTGCCGGTTATCTTATCCCCACACTGGAACACAATAATGCGAAAACTACTGCTTGGCGGTAGATTAAAGGATATAATGGTAGTACCAGGGTATGGGGTTAGATTGATAAATTTTAAAATTAAATCTTCTGTAGCTCCCGCATTTAATCGTTAAATAAATTATTAAAAATATCATATTAGCGACTACTTATTTGGAGTAACTTAAAGCAGCTTGAGGCAGACTACGGTAGACGACTTATTAGAAAAAAATAATTACGCAGCCTCAAATCTTGTTTCTTAAAATGGGGCTACTTTGATTATCCTTGTGTTTATATCACAATATCAAAGTCACCCCTGAAGCATGCCAAAAATTAGGGGTTTTTTGTTTCGAAGTTTTTACATCCAATTTATCTAAAAATACTTCAACTTTCAACATTTTGGGCTCTCATATGAGACAAATGAAAATAATTTCGCGAAAGAGCTAAATAATAACTTAGCAATTCCACAAAATCGACGATTAAAAAAATTATCAAAGTTGCCCCGCGTTTCTAAAGTCACCCCATTTCACGGTACCAATAAATGACTCCTTTAGCTGTATCGTCTTCCCTGACTTGAACTTGACAGGTTATCAACTTATCACAGAACGTTATCATTGTTCAAGAAACCAACAATACGTCAGAAGTAAACATGCTTAGGTGAAACATTATCTGAAACGTTTGTAAGTAATTCGAGCGGTCCCCTTACCGACCCCCTGTAATATTGAACGAGGTCTTGCACCGGTGCAAGACCTTCTGGGTTTCTCCATAATTATTCGTATCTTTGAACCATTTGGAAGATGTTCCTTGAGGCTGAAGTGCCTGAGACCGCTATGCCACATAGCTTGTTTTTCTTTTGACAAAAAAATTGGTTTTGTCCCTATGAAATTGGCGTTTTTTACGTGTTTTATTTCGTACGGAATTTATTCATTTCAATTTTAACATTTTTTTTTAATTCCATTAATACTCTACGTTACAAAGGTATACTATGGTTCAATTTCTTACTTAACGTTTAAAATTAAAATGTGAATTCAACTCTTTTCATGTGCTGCGAGTTCAAGTGTTTCAATTACGCAGTTTTAAGAAGCTCACTATTTTTATGGACTTATGTATAATATAGCTTAGAAGTGTCCAATATTCCTGACAGAATTTTGCTTGGTTTGCATTTGACGTTACTAAATAATCCGCAAAATTAAATATATGATAACCACCGTTTTCATAAAATTCTCCATATAAAACGCCAAGTTCATAGAGGTAAGGACCTAATAGGTATTTAAACTATTAATCTTTCTAAACTTCATGAATGGTAACGTTTTGATAAACAAATGTTCGACATTTAATTTTGTGCTCATAATTAAATGAGTAAAGTAAGCTAGCAGCAAATACATATACTTTAAAATATTCGAGACATGAAATCATTAATATTTTATAATACTTTTAGTTGTATATTAGAAATTTCACAATATTATATTCTTAAATTACAAAATATTCATTGGTAGCATTGTACGGTCACCGGTATTGATACATATTCTAAAAAATAAACGAGGTTGGACAGACGATTGCGTAGATGGGACTTCAAATTGGATATCCCTCCATATGTGTTTAAAAATGGATTGGATTGCTTCCCATCTGATTTCGATAACCTTCTGATAGATATTTTACGTTGCCGTGACCATCTTATTTTAAGGTTGAATACGAACGAAGTAATTTGAGATGAAGTTAGAGAAAATTGTGAATTTGATTCGTTTTTCATTTTACTAAACAATTAGTTTGATTGATTCCTTGATGACAACTTTATTACAATTTGTTTTGTTATGGAAAATGAAGAATTAATGGTAAAAAAGCTATGCTAAAATATCATATCAGATGGCTTAAATGTGAATACAAAGTGAAGAGAGGTACTGGTGTCCATTAACGTGGTTAAACTAAAGCAAATAGGCCGGGTGATTCTAAATTCAAAAATTGAAGCCTGCTTATTGTAACATCGTCGTGGCCAGGCTTAATAAAACTATCACTCACAACCTGGACAGAGAGAATGAATGCTATATGCTATATGACCAAAATGATAATGAAAAAGATAGTAATAGATTTGAAACTCTTGTCCATTGGCATGGAAATTCATTCAGAAGACAAAGTATGTTTTAAATTTGACTGACTGTTAAGTTTCACGCGGCGCATCTCTCTGTAGTAGTAGTGGCCTCTTCCTTCCTTAATTTTGATGTATAAAAGTGCCGATAGAATTTCTTTATTCGTCATTAGACTTTTATTTTTATTAAATATCAATATACAACAAATCGTTCATTGAATACAAAACGGACACATTCCAAAATGAGTCAGAGTTGCATTTTAAAATTAGAAACTATTCGTATAAGATTTTCAATGCAAGAGCAAATTATTTTGGAATGTGTCCGTTTTGTATTCAATGAGCGAAATGTTTTCGATTTAATTTGATTTAAATCCAAGTAATTGTGATAAACTCAGCTATATTTTCTTAATAAATATTAACTAAATATTTTTGTTTAAAGTTTACCCAAACTTCCATAACTAAACATTAAGTTATCGGGGTCTCGGGAGACGCGCAGTCATCTGCGGTAGCCGCTCCGTAACGTGCTTGTTAACTCGTCTCATACATTATGTACGCGAGTCAAACGTATGATACGTACACAGGGTGATGCTGACTAGGGCTAGGAAAATTATCATTTTAATTGTAAACATATAAATCTATACTTCATAAAAAAAAACCGTTTAAATACTGGCGTGAAAATTTTAATTGTAACACACTTTAATATCTGATACGTTAAACCAGGTTACTGTAGATGGTTGTATAAACTAGATCACGCTTTAGTAGGTTTTTAAAAAGTATTTGAGGCCGTTTTAGGTAGTGGTCTATAAAAGGGTATGTTTTACTACATAGATACAATGCTGCAGGGATTTCATAAAATTGTTCTAGCGGACACATAATAATATGTTTTGAATTATCTTTTTACAATACAAACCTTAAAAAAGAACACTATAGTACAAATAGTATAAAATATTATTGAAACTAGTGCAATATATCTTACATTCCCTCCCTCGTATAACCCTGATCACCCTGTAAAGCCCAGCTAGATAGAAGGTAAAATAAAGGCTCGCCAAATGTCGTCTGTCGCGACCTCTGGGACTCGCTCGCGGCTAACTTATTTAACTTTGAGTTGAACTATCTCGGTCCAATATTTGCATATGTGCTCGCCGTCAACGAACCCTGTCATTATGTCTTATGTTTGAGTGCAAAGGAAAAATGTGATGTAGCGTAGGTCGTATCTCGTTGATAAAAAAACACCCTTTGTAAAAGTTAAGCCGTCAATCGCCCATCGCTGCTTTACAGAGATGAACTTAGCCACGTAAGAGGACTTGTTATAGTGGGTGCTTATTATTGTATTGAAATACCTTTCAACGAACGTATCATTACTCAGAATTTTGATTTCATCGAAAGGCGTTTCTCGCAGCGTATATGTAATGCCATAAAATATTTTTTGGTTAATAAAATGATACAATGGATGAATTGATATTTGTTAAAAATGGTGGGTTACCGCCCAAATAAAGGCAGCACGTAACGCGAATACGGCTTCATGGCTTCAAGGGCCTATATGAACTAAGTTTGAGGAACCAGTTTCAAGATCAACGCGTCTGGATCGGGCATTTCAGACTAGTTATCAACACAAAAATTAACAATAAAAAGCTATATAAATAGACATTTTCCCACCTTTACTAGCTGCCGGCTTTACCAAAAATTAAAGATAAATATCGGTTTTTCGCAAACACATCTTAACAAACAAACCTACCTTGTTCACCCGAAGATGATTTGTCAAAATAAATTAGGCATAAGACAGTCCGCGGTGCGGGTAGTCAAATATTAACAGACCTGCGGCCGAGTGAAAACAGAAGTACAGCGGGGCTCGCGAGTGGGAGAACGAAAAGGTTTCAATTCGAAATAGACGGGAGTTCGTTTCCCATATTTTTTTACATAATTATTGAGAGTAATGATTTTTATATCACTACAATCATAAACTTTACAGAATTTCTTAATGTCTAACGTATAGATAAGGCTAGCTTAGCTTAGATTTGATTTACAAAAAATCTTTAAAGTTTCTTAAAAAAGTCCATTATGACTTGCGATATTATGACGTAAAACATTTCGACTAAAATAATTCGTGGTAGCGTTCTTTGCCAGTGTCACTAAAGCCTTAATAACTCCTTAACCAATGAACGGATTAAACAGGTAAAACAATAATCGGGTCCGGAAAGGAAAGGACTTTCTTATCCCGTAATATTGACGCGGAGTTCTAGGACACCCCGTATAAATAATCCCTTATTTACAGTAATATTTACCACTCGGTAAAACCATACTATTTTTAACATGTTTTCGCATTGTTTTGGACTAAGCCACCATTACTGTCAAGTTAACAAGAGTATCTAACATTGATAAATGATAATACGTTAACGTCTTAAAAGCAATTAGATTTTACCAAATAAAGCCCCAAATGTAGTGAATAAACAAATGACTACGTATTAGTCATAATTATGTTCTTTTTTTAGGTAATATCGATGGGTACCCACAATGGGTCCCACAAATCCAAGTCCTATTCCAAATCCTTCTTTGTGCATTCTGTCAGGTTGTGGAATGGGTTACCGACTGGCATTAGGCAATCACAAACGGTAGATTCCCTCAAAAGCGAATTCAAGAAGTTGCGGCTTGACTCTATCTCCTAAATATCAACTATCCTCTAGGTACAGAAAATGTAGTTTATGTAAGTACGTATATTTAAGTATTAATATAATATTGCTGTATCTATTTATATAGGTATTTGAATATATTTTATTTTATTTATAAAGGCTTGTAAGGAAATAATAATATGTTCTTCTAAAGAAAATTTGTACACTTGCTTACTCGATGCACAACTTTTCACTCTTCTCAATCTCTCAAGGGTTAGCTGGAAGCCTTTCGCCTTTGCACATTTTTTTTTATTAATTGTATTATTCTGTTTTTTCTTTTGTACAATAAAGTGTTTACATACATACATTCATACATACTAAAGCTAAGTAATAAAACAAGATTGGCAGGAGCTTTTCCAACAAAATAGGATATCGCTTGGTATTCACTACACCCTGTAATTCGTGTGCCCCGGCGCAAGGGCAAGCCAAATCTCATGTGACTCTGTGCCCACAATCCATCATCGTCCGCGTCCTAACACACGGGTACGGAATAGCCCACAAAGAAGCATTGTGACCTTTGTGAGGACACAATCGAATTTCACGCTGCTGGTCTTTATTTACAAAACATTGTAACAAACATAAATATGTTGATATTTGCGGTCTTATTGTATAATTATTTACGGGAACTAAGTCTACGTAGGAATATGAATATAAACTAATCTCACTTGTCATTATCTCTTTAGCATGAAACGTAATAAATAAATTAAATTATATCTTGAACAACATTCGATAAATTCAATAATGCGATTTGATGAATATTTAATTATAAAAAGTACAATGCACTTTACAATTTCCCAACCTTAATTACCAGTATACTGGATGAGTTACAGTGAATTATTATTGAACATCATAAACCGGATATCCAACCTCAAATTATGTGAATAGTTCCATTTAAAATGTAATCACAGACTTCTTGAAATGCCGGTGTTCATGGGCCAAGTTGGTTACAAGTTACAAATCTTAAGGCAACCCGCAAGCTTGTTTGCCTCCCGTTGATATAAAATAAGTAATTAGATAATAATGCACGAATTATGCAATTAAGCGCTGAGAGCCATGCCATTAATAATAAATACCGCTTCCATCATTCACGTCTTTTAGGATGACGAGTATTAGGAATAGGTACTCCTGGAATAACCTCATACGTTCTTCCTGAAAACAGTTGACTATCGGGAAAAGTGTAATTTTCTTATCACCCATCGACGGCATCTGCGATCATAATATTTCATATCAAAATATAATACCAGTTTAGTTAAAAACGCCGATGGTGTTTTTTGATGTGATAAAATAATAGAAGACCAAACTAAAAAACAAAACATCATTCATGTGTGTTTACAGTTAGTTACATTGTGGTGCAACTGACTTGCCTATTCATTTTACAAATCCAAACGTATAAATAACCGAATACCCAAGTATTCGCTTGTCTCAATTTATTTAAATACCTAACCCTACTCCCTGAGGAGGCGTGTAGATTGTCGCGCTCTTCACTAGATGGCGTCACACTCACCAAATGGGTGCGTATACACTTAATATTCATTAATTCTAAATTCAAAATGAGCGCGCACTCTTCCGCTTCGATGCGTAAGCGCCTGATTTGAGTGCGCTTTTGTTTTTCTGCGAATAATGTGGAATGAGGAACGAAAGTAGATATTTAACAGAGAGCTGTATATTTATTTTTATAAAGGTGCTCCCACAGAGCGGTTATAAAATGATACCATGACGTTATGAAACATTTTATAACACTACAGAATTCTACTCAATCATTTTTTTTCAATCACTAAATCATTTAATATATCATCTTCACTAGCAATATTTAAATGACTGACCATTTTGGAAGTGTCTCTCGCGCAAACTGTTAAGTTTAAAAATATATATATTAGAAACTTCAATATCATTTTTGAAAACCTATCCATAGATACCCCATACATACGGGATTGATGAAGACAAAAATTGAGTTTCAGTTCTAAATATGGGTTCCCCAAAATTTATTGTTTTTTTTTCTATTATTGTTTGAAAATCTTAATGCGATTCACAGAATACATCTACTTACCAAGTTTCAACAGTACAGTTCTTCAACTTCAAGTTTCAGAAAAAAGTGGCTGTGATATACGGACGGACAGACAGACAGACATGACGAATCCATAAGGGTTCCGTTATTTGCCATTAGGCTACGGAACCCTAAAAAACACGAAAGCAGACGCCTCCTAAACACCAACACCAGCAATAAAAACTATAAATCCATTTAAAAATAAGTTTATCTAATGACCGTTGATAACCCCTTCAGCTCCAGCAAGACGATAAAATGTTCGTGGCAAGAAATTAAGAGTTCTGTCGCACTCTTGCCTCATGGGAAATTCGGCCAATCACGGCGGGCGGAATTGCTCATCGGCCGCCCGTGACCAAACTGCGTTGCTACCATTGGCCGGTTTGTCTGATAACATTGGTTCTTTATTTGAATTTGAAATTGTATTTTGTAAAACTAATGTGATTCACTGCATTTCTACATTCGCTACGTTCTTGAGGACAGATCAAATATATTTAGGTATCATTAAAACCTAAAGTCTTCATAATGCGAATGTCTATGGGTTCTAGAGACCTACCATCAAGTGGCCTGTGGTCTCGTTAGCCTTTTCTATGCTATAAATAACTCTAAATAACTCCTAAACTAATGAAAATTACCGGACATATTTTATTTTTATTTTTATTAAAAGGGTTTTTCTCACTATAATATTATTTACATCAAGTTCTAGATCACGTTGTAGGTGACTTTCCTCTCTTTATGATTTTTTTTTTTGAACATTTTGTTAAAGTTTCAAGTAGAGACTTTATGGAATTTTATTTTTACTTGTTAATATTTTGGCTCTATGTCTTCCATTTCGAACACGCACATTAGCAACGAGATTTATCTCGCACGCTTTCCCCAATTTCGCTCAGAGGTTATGACTTGCGCTTATATTTACACACCTATTTGTTCAGTCTTTGCGACTCTTATTGCCAAACCTGAGAGTTCAATTTGTTTTGTTGGACACATTTAGTTGACTTTGCGTTCTAATACGCTCACTTTCCTATCCTGCAGTATCACGTTACAAGTTGCTATTTTTGAAATATTGTCGGTGCTTTCTGCGCCTCTCGTTTGAAAGGCTGCAAAAATATTAATTTGTCAGTTTTACCGCCTGTTTTACAATCGACCAGTATAGCATATTTGACAGATTCATTTAGGCCTTTACCTTTCTTACACTTGTTAAAAGACAAGGAAATTTACTCGTGCCTTAAATTATTACTAATATAATCAAGGTAAGTAAATACTACCAAAATACGCTTTTGTTTTTTTGTCCAAATTTTTCCATCCATTATCATAATGAATCCGCGACGGATTGTCAAAACATCAATAATCAAAGAAAACATCCCTAAGGAGCGGAGGCAAACGAGAAACCGCGAATGCTTTCAGAAATTACTGGCCATTCAAACCAGTCTTTGTCGCCTCCCTTCACCGGTAACCGCAAAGCGTTCGATTTTTAAAACGCCCGTCACGCCGAAAACCATAAAGAAAAATAAAGATTCGAATCTTGTTCGAAATTGGAATCCCAGGCGATTTGCACGTGACAGCTAGCGCGACGCAGCCGTATTACTGATTGATTATGCATTCGCGTCATGGCTGGCTGGAAATGTTGACATGACGAGAAACAATATAATTCCAACATTTTTGTACTTTGTAATGGCATATCAGTGTTATTTTATTTGTTTGATGTTTTTGGAGACAAATAGACCGTCTAAAAAGTCTTGAAATTTCATCAAATGACAAATGTCATGTGAAAAGGTCTATTCCTAAAAAAAACAATTAATAGAAGGGTAAGTTCAGACACGTATTTATTTTGTTTTCAGATACCTAAGTAACAGTTCAAAAGGCGAAGGACTAGGTACGCTTTGATTTGGACCAGATTAGTATGTTTAAATGAAACGTACCTACATGTAAATTTAACTTTCATAATAACCCAAACCCATTAATGACCCTCCTCAAAGCTTTTCATCTTGACACTGTCCGAAGACTTGACCAATTTACCCAAGATGGCGGCCGCGATAGCCGCTCCCTGCAACTGGACAGATAAAACGTTACCCTTCTAATTATTAAGAACTTATCTGCAATCTAATTGCTAAAGCAATTTTGATACCCAAGTGTTTAGTAATAAGGTATCATCGTAGTTTAGGAGTTCTATTGTAGATATGCCCCTTTGGATTAGGATGATATAAAGTTAAAAGCCGCACCGGACCCTTGCAGTGCTTAGAGGGAGTGTTGCGGTATGATTTAGTTAATTAAGGCCAATAAATTATTGTTTTCAAACAGGATTTTGAAAATGTTGTAGAACTATAATTAAGCCGGCTAGCTTTAACCTAGACAGAAACTCAACTTCAAGTCCAAAGTTACATTAAAATTTGACAAGTACGAGTAATAGAGTACGAGTATAACCGGTTTATTGGATGTTTTATGCGGCAAGTAAGCTTGCTTGAACTTGAACCCGTGAAAGCATGAGAGGAATCGCAGACGGTTGCGGGCTTTTGAAAACAGAGTACTTATGTTCGGCTTGTCCTCGTGGTAATCGTCGTCCTTGACGCAACCATAGAAAAAAACTTCATCATCATTCGAGCATGTATCTATTTTCTATAAGGCATATGCCTTCTCTAAATTCTTCCAGTCATTTTTACATAGATAAATTTGCGTAATAAAAGACAATATTTATAAATATTTTTATACAAAGAAAACTATTTAAAATTGCGTTGTATAAAATGCAGGATGGTTAAGTTTATAATTACTATTGCCAGTAGTACCAAGTTCAATTCACTAATCGGTTTAAACAAATACAAATAAAGAAAAAAAAACTCCCCTTTTTCAAGACACGTAACAATATATTTTATTCTAATGACTACAGGGTTCCCAGTCACGTGCTGGTTTTCTGAACCCCATAGTTTTGCATGCACCCGCTACTGCTACTCGAACTAATTGAGAGCCACTTCACTCAGGATTTTGGACGCGTGCCCTTAATATAAGCATCAAAACCAGTCGGTCATTGTTTTTAAACCATATGTTTAAAGCAAATCTTACATGGCGCCAGTTGTTTGAAATCTGAACGATAGTTATCTCTTAATATTATAAATGTACTCTACTATACTAATATTATAAATGTGACAGTGTGTGTGTTTGTAAATTTGTACATCTTTCACGTTGAAACGGAGTGACGGATTGCCGTGTTTTTTATGTGGATATAGTAACGACGTGTGGATATAACGACGGTCGGACGGACGAACGAGTGATATCCAAGCGGCGAGTTTAAATAGTCCCGTCAGTGCGAACAAAACACATTTAAGCGCGTGTATTTTCAATTTAGCACCATGGTTTCTGCTAATGGATCGAACGTATAAGGCTGCTTAATTGAAAATGCACGCGCTAAAATGTGTGTTGTTCGCTTTGACGGGACTACCTAAACTCGCCGCTGCGATTTCGCTCGTTCGTCCGACCGTCCGTTGTTTTTAAGAGAAAAACACCCCTGGGAGGCTCAAATCATTATCAAAAGTTTCAAATACTGTACGAACTAAAATCTACACTTTAACCCGCTAAAATTGGCGTCACTACATATTATGCACAATAAAAATCGTTCTTGCTTTCTTATCACTAGATATTTTTATGTCCTAACCAAATGTCACCTCACAATAAACCTATTAAGATCGTTATCCACATCCCGGTGGCCAATTAAAACCGCCACCACAACTGTTTGACTTGTCAGCAATATTTTTAATTGAGACAACCGCGTATGTCGTCAAATAATAGTTTCGACGACCAAATTTGAAAGAGCCGTTCACCCTCCTGTTGCCTTTAAAGTTGGATTAGGAAAAGGGGTTTTGAATTGTGTTGCGTGGGTTATTTTATGTTGGTTGTGTGTGTGGGGTCATTGTTTACCCAAACGGGGCAAATAATTAAGAATGTTCATTGGTTTTGTCAACACAATCTATGGAGCCGCCGGTGTGATTGGTAAGGGATTGCATTGTTTGCTCTCTTTCAAATATGTTTGTTGTACGTCAAAGTTTATTAGTTTTTGTGTTTTATTGATATTTAGTTTTGTTTAGGCAGCTTGGTAGTATTAAATTGATTAGAGAAGTGAAGAAAACTTTTATTTTCTTATACCTTCTACTTATCACGGCTTCATTTGTCATTAGTCAATTGATATAGAAACCCATATAGTTTAGCTATGTCTACCAGTCTGTTTCTGTAATTTACAGTCACTTTTACTTAGCAAAAATTGTGTATTTACACTTAAAGATGTTTGCTCCGGGCACAAAGACTAACAATAAAATCAGTGAAAATACATTCCAGTTTACTTCCCATACAACACCTACGTATACCTGGAAAGCAAGAGAGGGATATAATGTAAAATAAATCACTCACGCACTTATTATTAGTTGATTTGGTGAGAATGCTTTAATATTTGCGTTGTTTATAAATTATGATTTGTTTCGTTTAAACACAGAACAGAACCTCTACCTAATTTAGTTTTTAACCTTATTGTTTACGGTTTAGGCCTCCTTTGCTGACTCTACAAAACATGTGAAAAACAGAAACCATTTTTGAAAACTGAAAATGTATCGTTATCGTTGCGTCGAACACTGATGTCGATTCCATACATTTCGACGATTGTCGAATATCGTGTATGATAGCCTTATGCATCTTATCTGGGGCCTGTGCTCTTAAGTTATTAAGGACTACGATACTAAGAGTAGATATTATAACGTTATTAAAACTGAGTATTTAACCTTTCTTTAATTTAATTAATGTTAGTGCTTGTAATACCTAAAACGAGTGTTGTAAATATTTTTTAGTTAAACTGTCCCGCAAAATGTTTGACAACTGCGCAATGAAGCATTTAAGCAGCAGTGTCTACACAATACATATAAATTTGTATTTTACGTTTTTAACGTCCTCAAAAAGTCACGAAAAGGTAACGCAATAACGATTATGTAACCTAAATCGATAACCAAATTTTTCTTTTCCTCTTTAAATCCTTCAGCGTCAGGTTATTATACAAAATACGTGACTCAGAAACATTAAAAACAATTATGCTTATCACGCAGTAAAATTTTCCATCAGGTTTCGAATTTGCGATCCTTTAGCACAATACAGATTATTCTCATGATTAATTAAAGTAAATAAATAAATTACACAACCACACTCCTAACGCAACAGTAATTTCTTCTACATTAATAAAGTTCTCTTGTAGTCCTTAGCCCCGAACGAGTAGAAACTAACATAAAAACCTCATCTAACCTAAATCAATAACCCTTCTTTAATTTCTTCAAAGCACACATTCTTCGAAATCCTCCGGGGTTCTCCGGGAACAGCGCTGGGCCCCGGGTCATTACTGGGCACACGTGATGCGTGAAATTATTTCTAACTTTACAGTGCGTATGCGCTGGGGCGCGGGAATAACGTGGATTACGACGTCGATTAATATTATTTCGGTTAAATGTATTGTTATAGATAAAGAAATACTGAAGCAATGCTACTATAAAATACTACTTTTATAAAGTTTCAAACTAGGCTTCTGAACCGGCTAGCGTCTTTCAAGAGAAGTGGACTACTTTCTGACGTCTTAGCCATAGAAGTCATGACTTTATGACTTCAAAAATGATATTTCTAAATTTCAGAATGCCTTAAAATTACACGCTTTTATTAGGTTAGTTAGTCTTCAAAAAATACAAAACCAGATATCTCAGGTAAAATATAAAATGTCTTACGTTTCATACAAGTGACGTAAATTTAAGAAGCAGTCAATACTGTAATCGCCAAATCAATGCATTTCTACCCACCAAACCCCATCTACGCAATGCCCCCTTGCTCGTATAAAACAACACAATACATCTGCTACAATACATTCAACACCCTGCCGCATGGCCGGCCGACTATACGATTTCAATTCGATGCCCTGTTTATAGCTCTACTATTAGTTGAAGAAAGTCAATGAGCCGTGCTGGATCGGAATTAGATAGACTTTAGGTGGTAGTGTTATTTATTTCACAAGGGTAAGCAGGATTTTCGACAAAGTAATGTGAACCTAGTAACACGTTATAGTAAGTATACATGAGGTAGCGATATAGAAATTCGCTGGACGTACGCGGTAAAAGACAGATAGTTATGGCGATCTTTGATGCATTTTGATTTAAGTGTTAGTGATATAGGAAACTGATTTTAGCTAGATATCTCCCAATGTTGTGGGAAACGATCGACATAACGGTGTCTATTAGCGATATTTTAGTCTTCAGTATAGTTTGACTAATGTTTAATTGAACCTTAGATTGTGGGTCGACTTTCTTGCTTCAATATACAAGCTTCTTTAAGAAACATAGCTTCGGTATAGACAAACGAATGAACAAATAAGTAAATAAATCTGGCTTATTTATCCAATTCATCACCACCAAAAAAACTCTTATTCCGTCTGACAACGAGATAAGCAAGAGCTCACGCGGGCGCAAAGAGAAAATCTAGTTAGATTAAAATCTAAGTTAATAAAAGCTAAACTGGGGGAGAAAATCTGATAAGCGTGTGTTTATGCGAAAGAATTTCAATTTGGATCCGAGGCACCTGTCCCGGCGCGTTACGGCCGCGCGATATTAATGATGCTAACGCGTGGGGGATGCGTACACGCGGCTTTTGAGCAGGTATATGTAGGCTACAAGAATTGATGGGGTGCGGCGAGGCAAACGCTAACTTAATAATACGACACAGGCTAGACAGCTTGTAGGTGTTCTACAAATATTTACTTTAGCAAAAATCACACATATAGTGTAGAATAATATACGTAAGAAGGGTTAAGTTCATGATACAAAAGTTTAAGAGCTATATTAAAGCGAACTTTTGAGTTGTTTGTGCTGTTTTTCCATATCCTGCCATTCATTGCATGCGACTGAACGTATCGGATTTTGCAAAAAAAAAATGGCGTAAAATACACAATAGGAATTAATTAAGTTAATTTGTCTAAGCTCAGTCTATGCCAATGGCACTTGTTAACTAAAGATTAACTAAAACAAACCTTAAGCTAACTCAATTTTGACACCTCCAAAATCGTGTCGTTGGTAGGTTTGAGTACTTAAATCTACTTGAAGTCATAGGAAAAGAGTCCTTATTTTTTTAATAAAGCATTACTTCCAAATATAACCTTACCATGTGAAGTCGCTCCATCTAAAATAAATTTACAAACAAAACCGACCTAACCCTACCACGTTAACAACTATTTCACCGTACATTAAACAGCAACAGAAACAAGTCTAAATTGAATTTATTGCTTGTCAAAATGCGCACTTGTTGGTAATTTTGGTTCTAGGCGGTGGTAATTGTACCAACACATGGTATTACGACGGCAAAGGGGTAAAGTGACAGATGAAATTATGTGCCCCAAATGCTAACAATGGCAAAAACAGGGTTTTAAATGGGTACAATACGACGCTTGTTGAATAGTGTGGCGGTAAATTAAATAGTATTTTTCTCAATTATTCTGTAATTTGTGCATGTCAGACAGGGGTTCGGTTCTGCAAAGAAATCAAACATCGTTCATGTGTTAGAACTCCGTCCTACTGATATTATAATACCAGTGTTATTCTTCAATTTTTTTCAATATTGTGCTGATGTCAAAATTAGAAAAGTCGGACTCAGTTTCATATTTACCCGGACATTTGCCCTGAAAGCCAGACGCATTGGCCTTCTTGTACATACTAAAAGGGTTTTCAGAATGTACATCTACTTCTACAACGACGTTAGTGTCTCACTGGGTACCAAAATATAGGTATTTATAGATATTCCGACATCTTAAAACATGTGTCCGCTGAACCAAAAGAAAGATTTTCCGAGAATGTCTAGTGCGAAATTTTAGGTTCCAAAGTAGCGTTTGTTTTAAATTCCCTTTCCCGGAAACCTAGAAAATGACTGTTACAATGACTACTTAAAAAAAGTAAATCCACCATTTTGATATCCAATATAGATACACAAAACCTGCATGTTGGAAAATGTAAAAAGTATACTTATACATCGTCTATTGGTCTATTCCAATAAAGCCTATAAACCTATAAAATCTACACGCGCAAAGTTTTCGAAAACGTAGCTTTTCAACCTAAAAGTAACGCATTATATGTACTTACCTATTTTGACGCTTGTATACATTTTCCGACGCTAAATTCAACCCTAACTACACTACAAAACCACGGAACCCACAACTACTAGCGGTGCCTCTAAAAAGCACTCTACATCAACTTTAAACCAAACTCATGTTACCCTTAAAAGTGCTAAGCCGTGTCGAGACCGCTCTATTCCCCGGACCAAGGATCCATCAATATCTTTGCATACAGCCGCTATTTATACGGTTGGCTAAACTGCTCTAAAGTTTGTTTTAGCCATTGACGTATTTTATTACAGGGTACAGCGTTACGTACATGCCTACGAGGCTGAGAAACTTTGGTTTTTGAGTAATTTTGCTAGCAAAGTTTTTGGCAATTAAAATTTTCGTTGAAATTGCATATAGAAGAGCATTAACGTATTATTATAATGTAAATGAATGTGGAGTTTTGGAGAATAGATAGTAACTACTCGTAAAATATTGTCTAAGTTCCTGTCTTTGTTTTTTCAAACCCGCCTGATGGTATGTAAACTACATGGTTTAAAAAGTTATCTGCGTCGCGTTCGTCTCTATACTCGTATTACTTGCTCCTTTTTGAAGAAATTTAGAATTATGTTAGTTGTTAAGATATTGGATTTAATTAGCTACTAGTCCTGATCATCTAAAGTATCTACAAGTCTAAATAATTTTCTTCTTGAGAACAAGAGAATGATCGGTTTTAGGACACTATAACTTTATTTTAATACCTTCGCTACTAACAACATATTTAAACATTAAATTTTATGAGCTCCTGAACAAAAGCCCGTCCTAAATTACGAAGCACTTTCGATCATAAATTTCCAATTACGTCACCTAAAAACGACATTCAAAATTACCTATTGCCAACATTTTTCCTTCCAACTCCCAGTAGGCATCAAGAACCAGGTGGGAGTGGTCCAACGAGGCAGGACACTCCTATTGGCCGTCTTGGACACACCTACATCGGCAACAAAAAGGAAACAGTTGAACGCAGCCCGCTAGTCCCAAAGCACAACGGCGAAACAGAGCCTTGAGAATTCACCTCTCTCTTTCTCAAATTGCCCTGTTGTGTTTCAAGACGGTGCTCATAGAATTGAGTTCAAATCGAAGCACCGCGCCGTCCAAAGCGCCATCTGTGAGCTGTTGTCTGAACTACGTGGAAAGATTTTCTGTAAGATGGCGTTAAGAACGCCTGAAAAGCTGAAAATTTGGATGGGTTTAACGAAGTTAGTTATTGAAGTTGAGAAGTTTTAAAGTAGTTAAGAGTGGATGGTTGAACTCCCAGTTTGGAGTATTGACTTAAAACTATCGTTTTAATGATTTCCAATGGAGTTTTAACTTGTATAAATCTTGGAGTTCGTATTTTATTAAGCTTAAAGAGCTAAATATGTGTACCTAATTCCCGTCGAAGTAATCTACTTACAATTTTTGACGCATTGAACTGTACAGAAACAGAAATGACATTCTGAACGCGATTATATACAGGCATTATCGATCGATGGGTAATGCTAATGTCTATACAGTCAAATAAACTTATAGAGTAAAACTACACAACTATGGTCCTGGCCTACAACAATAGTCCAATTTTACTTAGCATATTATTCTAAAAATATGATAGATTTAGCTATAGCTAGAGTTTAGAGCAGTCAATTTTAGGCCAAACAGTACATAATACCCAGCAATAATAGCAGTAAGGTATCATATTTTAGAATAATGTAATGAGGGATATTGGACTATTGTTGCAGGCTAGGAACATAGTTGTGTAGTTTTACGTAATTATAATCCTTATTTACGTAAACTCAGTGCCTAACTCGTTTCTCTAAGACGCTCTTTAATTAAAATTACACGTAATTGGTCACAAACTCGAATTTTCGTTCTCAACTAATTCAGCTTCCGAAAAATTATAAGTTAGAAATGCATTTTTTCCCTAAATCTATTAACTTCTCAGAATATTACAAGGTAACAATTCCAATTATCCAAAAAAAAATGCATAGCTACCTTAGAAACGTAGGTAACCTAAACTATATCACTTTGATATTAAAATAATTGTCAATCGATTTTCATTTATTTTTTCTACAACGTTAAATACATATAAACAGGCTCAACATTTCAGGGCTGTCACTTACAGAATTCTTGCCGGCATGGAGCGGTATGAAATAAGGCCGAGTGGAATCGATCAGCGTAAGCAGCTTACCAATTTATAAGGGCTTAGCGCTAGGTCGCTAGTGCTTATCCCGAATTACTTCTGCTACCTTCACTTTTAATGTACCAGTAGAATTCAAAATCACGCAAAAAGTATAGGCTATGATCATTAAGCTCTAGCAGGTTACCTAGTAATGCTACTGTGAGATTAAAATTTCTTTTTAAAAGTTTTTAGGTTTTAATTCAAAATCAATTGCCTCGTATCAGTCTGTATCTTTCTTTTTTCTTTATTTTTTTGGGCTGTCTTATACATAGTGTAATAATTCCACGAAAAAAGTTACAAACAAGAAAGCTATAAAGTACTTACACGTACAACGGGTTTTTTTTTTTTACTCTTCTATTTCATTGTAAGGGGTGTCAATGAGTTTAATTTACCTATATTTATTAAGCAGTGTTCCACTTTTGCTAAACAAACGAAACGCGGGATTGTGTTTGAACACACATTAATAAAAAATTGTGTTTGTAACATTTTTAAATATTTGGTCATAGTTTTGAAATCCAGGTTTTAAGGCACTTTTTGTAAGGCTAAATACACGTTTTATTTTAAATCTAACATCTACATTACTTTAACTCCATGATATTACCATCATTAATAGCCACAGAAAACGTGTAGGTATTTTTTATTATGATTGAAAATATATGTCATGTTTAAACTTATGTATATCTCATTACATAATGTATACGTTTGATCAAAGCAACAGCTTTGAAAAGCAACCAGTAAGTTTTAAATATGCTCAGTCTCTCGCAATTTATTTACCGCGCTATACTATAACGTACGATGGTTGGATCAACTAACATAATTATTTACCTGACAAAACCTGTGTGGATGTCATTTGTATTTTGAAATTTTACTCCTTTCAAACTTACCTTTTTACTTCACTCTATCCTTGAAATCGTGTCCAGAACTCCAGATCAGTGAATGGTTAGAGCGCCTAGCCAAGATGTAAACTAACGTTTCTCTTTTCTATCGCTCAAAACGTATAGGATGACATTCTCGTGCGTTACGATAAACTAGGTCAACTGTGATTCCATACATTTTGAACGATTGCAAAGAAAAAAGTTAGTAGCGTTTTGATTATAGCTCAGCCGGCCTAAGCAAGATGAGACACAAGAGAATGTATAGGAATGACATAAGTCAGCTGGACGGTCACGTTGAGCGCTTATGTTAGTTCCGTACATATGTACAGTTTTCGAAAATTGTTTACGTTGGCGTTATGTAGCTTATCTATGGCCCCAGGTGTCCTTTTCTTACTTGTCTGTATCAGTAGAGATGTATTGAGTAATAAGCGCGAGCGTACAAAATGTGCTAGCCGCTGTGACACTTTTCCACTACATTTTTGCAACTTGCTTCGGGTCTTCCGCTTGATCATTAGTCGTACAGAGATGAAAAGACGGAGTTCCAAGTTTTCTACATGGTCATGTAGCCAATCAAAAAATACTACGAGTACTTACACCAAATTACCGAACCTGGTGTCCGCTCAAAAACACCCATTTACGCACGGCATAAAATCGCACGCATCGATATATCGCTAATAGCTAATTAGTGGAATCCCATAATCGGCCAGGTTAGGAAATGAGCCACGGGGGCCCAATTGGCGGCCACCACGATTAGACCCATAAAACGCGATGCGATCTTGATAACGCGCCGCGGACGCCGACTATCTATGTTTCTATGTTCGCCTGGTACTCGTTGCGCTTGTTTTGAATTTACTGGGGCTTTCTGGCTTTAAATTAGGTTGAGAGGAAGTAAATTAAACGTGTTATACACGTTTATTTGGTTGTAGGAGTTTTGTTATAGGCTGCTATGAGCGTGTTGATGGTTTGGTTTGAAATGACAATTAAATTAAGTTCTTATTTACATTATATGAATGGAATTATTGATTAAGTTAGAACAAATATAAAGGTTCAGTATCAATAATTTATTTTTTGATGAAGATAAAAAAAAACAACAATGTAATGTCTAATTTGACAATTAGCTATAATAATTATTATTTATTTATAATAGTTGTAGCTGCAGTAGTACATAACACAAACATTGAAACTATTTTGATCTATGACAAGGTGAACATAATGATTAACTGTATATATCATTTCAAAACACCTTGCACATCTGTAAATTTTACAACATATTTTTTTTGTCATATGTTAAGGAGTCACCATCGCCCGTGGACGTCAGCATTACCAGGGGAACAAGTTGCTTTTCAGTAAAGACTCTTTTTTAGACGCGCTGAAAGGATGACAAGACATACTGCTGCAGAAACATCGACGAAAGAAGTTTGTTCCATAGAAAAAAACGAACAAAAGCAAGCTACATTCTATCAAAAATAAACATGAAATACAGTTTCCAAAAGAATTGACAAAGGAAAGTGGCGTGCAAAAACAACGAATAGTATTTCTCATCCAGAAATCTTACACAGTTAAAAACAATCAGAAGGTCGAGACTTGATTTATTATCAGCAAATTGATGATCGAGTAGAAATCTATCAAAATATTGCTCATTGAATACAAAACGGACACATTCCAAAACAATTGGCTCTTGCATTGAAAATCTTATACGAACAGCTTCTAATTTTAAAATGCAACACTGACTCATTTTGGAATGTGTCAGTTTTGTATTCAATGAACGATATGTATAAGGATTTAACATAGGCGAGCGCAAGACGGCCACTCTTAGTTCCATACATATAATTTCTAGCCCCACTGGTGCTAACCTCGATCGAGTACCATACCAATATACGAATACAGGTTCAGGTTCCTATCCTAAATGTAAATACACCTACCAGCACAGACGAACAGTGGTGCAGCTCAGCATAAATTTCAGACATCCATCTGAATTTAAAATGTTCCAGCCGCATGATTTTTGGAACAAACTTTTGTCTGCTAGTTACCATCCCGTCGAGGTTCAGAAAATTCTACTTGTTTTAATAATGTCTATGCATATTCAAATAGTTTGTTTTTGTTACGAGCTATGTGTCGTGTGAATTTAGACTGGATTGTTTTTGGATTTTTATAACTTTATCCAAATGAAAATGTAATGGACTCATTGTCACTGCTTTGTTTCTCATTCTATGTTACTAAAAGTTGGAATTTGCCAGACAACCCTAACGATATACATATGGGGTTCAATTTTCAAGAGAGTGCCTAACCAAATAGTAGCTTTTGAAAGTAATCCGATGATTTGTTTGATTGGTGTTCCATGCTCTAAGTGAGTAGTTTACTAAAGTTTAATTTTAGAACCTCTGCTTATATTATATGGTACAATAAACAGTGTCATTAGGCGCCTAAATATCTATGTAATTAATTCGGCACTAAGACTGACGTATTATTTGGAAAGTGTAACTAAAGTACTTCTTCTAGTGTGTAACCAGTATTTAGACTTTAGCAAGATCAGATTTTTATGATTGTACCAATCAATAAAAAAACAAAAACGCTGTTATTTGGCATATTTAATTTAATCAAACCTTTTTATACTCGCTTAACTACAAAATTGTGGCCTTTCCTTTTACTTCTAACCGACTTCAAGAATGCGACATATTAAACAGCAAAGTTTTTTCTGTAAGTTTAGTATGCCGCATAGGCGCTTTTATAAGTATGGCTGGTGGCAGGTGACTCATGTGGGTAAGAAAACAACGGCAAGAATCTTAACTGTAATATCTTAAGTTCTCAACATCTAATATACACATGATAACGGGTTTTTATCTGTTTGTGTGCGTCCGCGAGCGAGACAGGCTAAACAAAGTGCCACAATTAAGTCCCAGGCCGCTCGGGCAGAGTTCAACAGTTTTTCCCTCGTAATTCTATTACATTATTAACTTAGACCGTGTAAAGGAACTAGGGTTTGGAATGTCGATGCTCGGTTGTCGATAGTTTCGAGAACCAAGAAACTTTCTGTTGGCCGATGAAAAAAATGTTTTTTTAAGTACCTATATTTTAAGTTTATTATAAGTATTATTTTGGCGCTGAAAATGTGACAGAAAATAAGTTTGGATAGTGTTTAAAATATTTTAGATGTACCCGAACTCGATAACAAACCCGATCAAGTGCAAGTCGGACTCACGCACCAATGATTCAGTATTCCAGTCGCTGTACAACAACACGTGAATCAAAAAGGTACATTTTTACTTGCCTAAACTTTCAAACATAATAGTCACAGTTTTTTGATGATTTCTAATAAACTGTTTATTTTGCTAATTTTTGGCACCACTTTTGATGACTGACTTGACTTTATTATCTTGTGACTTTAAACTTATTTTCATATTTTATTAAATATATATCTGAGCAAGCAAGTGCTTAAAAAAGAACTGTGGCAGACGACAGACAATAAAGTCTCACCATAGATTTTTTTTACATTTTGATATCGATATCTTAAAAAAGAATTTCACGAAATTCTGTATGACATCTGATTGATCTTAATTTTTGCTTTTAAGCATTTTCTAGATTCATTTTCTAGATCCCTTTCAATACTAGTTTTTTTACTCTTACGCTTTTTTTCATATTTTTTCATTACTCATCGGCATGCAAAATGGATAGCGTAAACTTTCATAGTTAATGTTCAACGCTTACCTCTTTACCGTCCTTACCATCGTGAATACACTTTTGTCAAATGTATCGACATAAAACATCGACAGCATCCCAGCTCTACTCTGCGGCGGGCGCCGTCGCCGGCTCACAAAGATCGCTAGCTGAAAACTTTTAATACTTTAACTCGACTCTCACTCAATTTCGCCAACGCCTCGTTGACACGGCCCAATGCGATATCGCTTTATACTCACTTTGTTATAGTTCTGATAATGTACTTGAGAGAGTAAGAGGCATCGTTTTAATTGAAGTAATGTTCGCTAGTATGTACACGTCCTGTTTTTTTTACGTCTAGATTAAAAAAGTCTGTATTACGTGTAACATCAAAAAGTCGTAGACATTTAAGACTTAAATAAAAAAAACAACAATTTTTACAATAGCAACACATTTGTCATAAGTATTGATCGTATGTAAATTAAAAGTTCTTAAAAATATTTCGGGAGTTCCACTAAAATACCTTTGATAAAAATAGCACTTTGATGAACTTTTAATGTAACCCTAAAAACTATCCAGCACCAACCCCAAAAAAATTGCACATGTAGAAACAAAATAAACCCCCATCACGAGACGACAAATTGATGTCATCCATCCCTCTCTCGCTAACAGTCGCAACATATCACACGCGCACGTCCTCGGCATTTTTCCTCTATATATTATTAATACATAAGTACATTCCGACGTGCTCTTCGCACTTGTGAATGCAGATAACGCTGTCCTTTTCCATATTGTTGGGTCTAGTTTTCCCAAGCGACCGGGCCCCGAGGGTAAAACTCCCAAGGGTCGGTATTGACTCTACTATGGAAGGAAAGTTATCTGTACACCTATTGTCGGCCACCCCAGTCCCCCTATTCGCCCCTCCGAAGGACTTTCTTGCGCGTTTTACGTTCTGCGTTACGTTTGCGAGAGCTCATGTTAAATTAGAAGTGTCTGGTGTCTTGTGTTGTGTTGAACACTTGTTGAGCTCCGTTGAAGTTGTTCCGTTGTCAGTTCAATTATGAACGACTTTACTTTACTTTAAAGAAGCAAAAGCAGTAAAAACCTTTCGTTATACGTTGAGTTGCTAAACTTCGTTCAATTTTAATTTTTTCTTTATTTTTACCATTAGGTGGTGTCATTATTCTTTATTGTATCAAAATCAAGTATGTCGACGAATTCTATATCGTATCGACTTATCTAAGGGGCATCGTCACTGTGCAAGTAAGGTTGATACGCCGTAGAATTATCTACCGAATTTAGTGGAACAAGCATTTTAGATAAAACAAGTAAATTATCATCTTTTATTGTAACGTCCTACTGTCCCACTAAGACAGATCATGATTGACCCAAATGATTTCCACTTTTATGCAAATAAATTCTCCAAACCACTGTTATATTGTAAAGCTAGTTGCACACCGGACGCTAATTTGGTAATGCGCGACATCGCCACGCGCCGGACGCGTGTCGCGGCTGCCACGCGACAGATTGACGCGGTGAGGCGATTTGTTCACTTAACTTGTTTATCATAAAAGACAAATATGAACGTAGGAAAATAATAATCCCGCCCTCGTGAAATATGATATCTCTACATGTTTTTGTTTGCTGAACTTATTATTATTGCACTAAGAAGATAAAATCGGGATTAGTCTTCTGTTATTATACTTAAATGAGAAAATTAAAAGAGTTATCTTGACAACTAGACACATAAATTGAACTAATTTCACTAAAAGTCCAGTCGTGTGAAACTATGGGCTGCATTTGGATAAAATAAAATATAGACTAACATTTAGTCAGTTAAAAAAAAATGCGACACACAAATTAACTCAAAATTAAATCTCGATATTCTAACAAACTAGTTATCATCATTAACTTAAGAGAACAAACTATAAATGAATTTACAATAAGATCACTCCCACCAAATACGTAGCGCGACATCCGCAGCGCGCGCGCACGCACGTGCCACACACGGCGACAAACTGCCGCTGGCGCATTAAAATTATTGTCGCGTAATCTAGTTAGACTGATTGGCGAGTGTGTGCGTGGCCTTATCAAATTTCAATTAGGTAAAGATTAAATTTATTTGATTTGGTAATTTGTAAGATTTCAGTTTCTATTCTAAATACATATACCTAAACTATTCAGAAGGCAAGATTATGCAAAAAAATATAAGTAGTTATTTGATATAGAAACACGTATTATATTTAATTGTCTGATTTACAAAATCAGCATATCTCAAACACCGCAAAGGCTAATTACCTATATGGTTCTTTTTTTCCTGGAATCGTTAAAATTAAATAATTATGTTTTATTTTGGTTTCGACCAGCCTTAACAACTATAATTGACAACATTTCATTTTGGTGACACCTGCAAATTACTATTACTACTAAATTACTATTACTATTTTGCGGGTGGTAGGACCTTGTGCAGGGTCCGTCCGGATCGCTACCACCGTCTTATCCATTAACCTACCGCCAAACAGCAGTGTTCGCATTGTTGTGTTCCGGTTTGGGGATAAGACAGCCGGTGAAATGACTAGCATAGAGGCATTCCATCTTAGTCCTCAGGGTTGGCAACGCATTTGCAGTCTTAGGATTGCTCTGCAGTCTTGTGAATGCGAATGTCTATGGGTCACAGTTTCCGCTTACCATCAGGTGGCCTGTGTGCTCGTTTGCCATCTCTATGCCATAAAAAAAAAAAAAAAAAAACTATACGAATCGAAAGGGTTTTACCTCCTGAACACGGCAATATATTTATTTTGATTTATTTTGATTTATTTTCAAAATTACAAGTAAGTTAATAAAAATATCGAGTTTTACCAATACTATGCCTGAATAGATATAATACCATTGCCTTTTTCATGAGAAAAAAAGGTGTCATACTTCAAATTTGACATTGACACTATTGACAGATGGATAGAGACTTAGGGCCATTTGCACGCAGAATTTAACCCTGGGTTAAGGCACTAACTCGAGTTAGTTGACGTCAGGTTCATACGAAAACTGTCATTTTAACTCGAGTTAGTGTCTTAACCCATGGTTAAACTTTTCGTGCAAGTGGCCCTTTATCGGTTGACATGATACTTTTTTATATACAGATTGGACTAACGTAATATGTCCATTGTGTCGTAGAAATGAAGTTACGCCCTTTTAGAATAAGTACATCTTAATAAATTAATAATAAAATAATTATTCATTCTAGAGAAAATTTAAAACTATTAGTGTCTTTCTCCTTCCAAACAGTATCTATAAAACGAATAAGATTAAAGTCTTGAAAATATGAAATCTTGTCAATTATAAATGCAATTAATATAAAATTTACTTTTGTCACGCTGTAATTACACATTTTTTAACTATATCAATTTCAAAACTCAAATCACCCTACTCTTCCATTTACTTATCACACCCTTAATTCAGTGCAAAATTATCATAATTTTTATTTATTAACAAAGAGAATTCGATCCATTTTAATGCTAATACAACAGTAATACGATCCCCATTCTTTAGTAGTACAATTAGAGGAAAAGATAAACCTATGCATTATCTAGTTAGACACAATGGGCCCTTCTCGATGGACAAAAATTGTTAGTATAATATTTCAAGGGGTCCCAAATGTACCATATGGGAGACATGTTTTAAAGCGACGCTGGCGGTGATGGATGGGTTGATTTCCATGAAATATGGCTTATTCAATAATTCTTTAAAATGGTTGATTCAAATATGGCAGAGATTTTATTGTAAGTTACGATAAATTAATAACTACTCATTTATTTTTCCTATAATACCTAATATAAGATAAACTAAAAAAAATACATGACTTCGTAGCGCCTTTTTTGCGATTCTGAGATTACATACTAGAATATGAATAATTTCGCTCATTGAATACAAAATGGACACATTCCAAAATAATTAATGCTCTTGCATTAAAAATCTTATACGAATAGATTCTAATTTTAAAATGCAATCTGACTCATTTTGGAATGTGTCCGTTTTGTGAATGAACGTTTGTTCCTAGGAGTTGCATGTTTTCTATGTATTGAAGTATTTATTTCTCTATATAAGTATGGTTATCGTTATTTAGTACCCATGGTACAAGCCTTAAGCTTAGGTTAGGACTAGGTCAATTTGTGTGAGATTATCCCCTGATATTTATTTATTTATTTATGTGGATTTGTCACTAGAATATGTGACGATTTTATGTCAGATGTAGATCAGTTAGTGACCCTTTTTCTCACTGGTTCCTGAATAGGATCACTGTAAAATAGGGTGTCCTTCGGAATCCCTAATAACATTTGTGTACTAACGCAGCGTTTGTCTGAATGATTGTTTGACATAAACTGGTTTTCAGCTGAGACAGATAACTTTTCAAGTTTTTCAAAAATACCTGCGGCTAGATTCGCTTAGGGTTGTATTATTTACAACACTTGAAAAAATAAAATCTAGACGGAAATGGGTTTAGGATAAACGAAAATTCGGACAAACGATGCATTAGGACAAATGACGATTAGGGATTCCAATATAGACCCGTAAAAATATAATATATCGCCATTCAGGTTTCTAATTTTAACGATGTGTATAAAATCATCTGGCTCTGCTACGTCTACAAGAGCGGTTAACTAAAGAATAAAACAAAAGTCTAAGTATAGATAACTTTAATTTTGTATTTCGTGATTTGTTTCATGAACGATTACAATGTACAATTCTTATGATACAGTGCAACTGTACCAACCAGTCCGTGTCTACTTAATTCATATTCCGAAAGGAAATCCACGCGACCTCAATGGATACAGAAGGGAGAAATTTATATTTTTTCGTATACATTGTCCTCAAGTTGACGTTTTTTTTCGTTGTACTTTACCGCCTCGAAGTTCCATTACGTAGTTACATTAGCAAACAGGATATGTATTGTTTCATTGCATAGATATGATCAATACTCGCGTAGATTTATTTCGCAGTCAATTTATTTCTTACTCCAAGTTTCCTTAGGCCAATAAGTAATAATAACTATTTTTGTACAATAAAATAACTACAGTTAATTTTTTTTACAGTTTAACGAACAAATGCTGCAAAATAAATCTACGGACATAAATTTACATTACACTCGAAGTCACATTCACAAAACCTAAAGCCGTGAGTTCAAATTAGATCTAAGAATAGGAAAATTTATACATGTGTTATAAGTAAAATGTACATCGTTTCTTACAATAAATATATCACAGATTTTACAAACAAAAACTGACATACATACGAATAGTTAAATGAAATGTGGATGCGTTGCACAAACATTGAGCAGACTTAAGTACTTAAACTTTGGGAGACAAGTGTCATTATATAAAATCTACATGAATCGCTTGATACAGCAAACAAACCTATTAACTGTGTCTTAACTAATTAACTAGATATTTACATTAAATTTACAATATTATGTACAATCCCCACGCCTGTACCAAAACTGAAGCCGTCCCAATTAAATAATTAATACAAAACTGACAATTCATGTTTTCAATGTTATTAATGGTCTTTTTTTATCTTATTGATAGATTTAGAAGCTCTACAACTAACCAAGAGCGTTGCGCGTTGCACGAAACTTTAGAGCGAGTGTTGCAGCTGGTGTTACTTGGTAGCGAGTTGCGCCTGTTGCGCGTACTGTTGCGCGCTACACGTTGGAAGGGAGAACGGATTTACGCTAAAAGGTGACGATACCAGGCCTCCCATTCCTGTGAACAAATAAAAATAACTTAAAAACAATATACTTAATTTGACAAACAAAATGTTTTACACATCGAATGAACATTTTCCAGTCTAAGTTTTATGCGTAAATTTGGAAACATAAATATTTCTCAACAAACTTTAAGTTCTCATTTACAAAAAAGACTGAATTCTTGCAATATCATGCAACACATAAACCAAAGCAACACAAAAAGCAAGCGAGATAAAACAAGGCGAATAAAAATAAAACAAAAGAACTACTAACACTGAACGGCGAGATGTTGCCAATTCTGGTGATGTTGGAAATTGGCAACGCGCGGCGGACTCTGCCTGACGACAGCAAAGGCGCTCCTTAGCTTAGTCTCTTTACTCTCCTGCCCTTTCATATCGCTCGCGGTGCATTTTGTATGAGTGTTTGCCGGACAGTCAGCCGAGCTTTTTGAATTCGCGTTTCTTTCACTGTAATGCCCGCTATCTTTCGTGTTATACGCGTTATAGTGGTGATGGTCAGATGATAAATGCCCATTCAGGTTCGCCGGATGATACGGGCCCAGGGACACTGGACGGAACAAAAACAGGGGTTAACACAAAGCGACGTAAACGAAGGCGTGCAGAAAGCGTGGCAAATGCGAACTTAAAGCTTGTGTTGATTTAGGAAGCTCTGGGTAATAAACACCTTGGCAAAGATTACTTTTGAAAGAAGAAATGTTCATTATTAACAAATGTTAAAATCCTTAATGTTTGTTATGTTTTTTACAGACAGAAAAGTACATTGGAAGATGTATTTGGATACACTACTCAACTATTACCTGGTGTTGAATATAGAGATGTGTGACCCGGACCAGCTATAGAGTAAGGTCCTGCAGGGCTAGACAAATTGCATTCTACTAAAGCAAACAACTTTAGAAATTGCAGGACGACTAGGCTTAAGTCAACCCTATGCATACTAAATATTATTTTTTTACGCTCGTTAACGTTTGCAGATTGCAACTTGTCTAGGCCTGCCTGTACATCGTTAGTTTTAAAAACATACTTTACCATATGTAAAACGAAGTCCGATTTATATTCTGCCGATATCTAACAATAAATAAAGCTTAGAATCCTGGGTCTCAATTCTAGGCAGCAAAAATTACATCACCTTTGACCTGTTATGGTATTGTTTTTATGTCGGCTGCCATTACTGCCAAGTCAATAAGTGCTATCAAAACCTTTACAATACGAAAACATGTCAAAGAGGATATAGTTTTTAATGCCTAGAGTAGAGGCCCTGTGCACTGGAAAACTTACGACTGCACTCAGAGTTGTTCCTCGACGACGATTTTTATACGCAAATTTGAAAAAGGAACAAGTTACAAACTGTAAAATATCTCTGAGTATGGCTTGCTGAACCCATCCAAAACTGCATCCTCAATATCTATCAACTTACTTGTGACAAGTGTTGGAGCAGACTTTGAAGTATTCTCTAAAATACTTCGAGCTTTACCAGTTTTTTTTTTTGCAATTGCCCATATCCGCTGCACTGACCATATTCCACTGTGTCTACTTCATTCATCATCACCCAGTATACTCACTCGAGGTGGTGTTGAACAGCGAGGTGGGGGGCGCGGGGTAGTGCTGCGGGTGGGGGTACGAGGCGTGGGGGGTGGACGCCGCGGAGCAGTACCGGGGCGACACGGAGCCGCCGCTTCGCGCGTACTCCTCTAAAAGAAAAAGCCTGGCGTCAACACAAAATTACCGTTAGGCTGGTTGTGAGCGCCTGCGACGTAAGAAATGGATTAGAACATTTTATTTTCGATTAAAAGGGAAGTAAAGTGATCGTGTTAAAAGTACCTAGTCTTTTTTTATAATCAGATTCAGATTCAGATTTTATTACTCAATATAACACAGTATAAATTACATTACATGTCAAATTATATGCAGTTACATTGAGATCGTAACCAAATAGTAATCATGTAACAAAATAAATTGTAATAAAGAAGCATATTTCAAGGTTCACCAAGCAACATGTTTAAGTTTATTTAACGAAGCTAAGTAATCCTTTATTATGTTTTCAATGCAAAAGATTTTGTCTGCTCGTATTTATTTTGTATCGACATAGAATGAAAATTAGCGCGAAAACAAACAACTCAAAATTAAACTTTCCCATATTTTAGTGAGAGACACCTTATCTCTCCTCAATTAAATGAATCACGTTACGTTAAAGCAGATCGCGAACAATAGGCGCGGGCGTCGACCCGCAAACCCAGGTAACGACACACCAAGCGGAGTCTACAATGAAAACAATTAACGAGAGTTTTTAATCAAAAGTTTACGAAATATACAACCCAGTTATTTGTATCCACGTTTCTTTTCCAAGCTTTTATTTAATTTGCAATGTATGTATTTCAAATCCAAAACCCTTAACGTTAAACTAGATTTAACTTTTCGTTCCAAAAAAAGCCTTCCTATTTAATGTTTAACACTTTTTTGTATTTCAATCTAAAGTATCTCTCGGCGAAATGAATAGTTGTAAAATCATTTAGTTTGCCAAAGTATGATATGGTATTATATTATAATGTGGAAGAAGCGAAATAAATTTGTCAAGATCGTAGCAAATGGAAAAAAGTGGTCTCTGCCTCCCCCTCTGGGAAACAGGTGTGAGTTAATGTACGTATGTATGATATGGTAATTATACTGTACCCACCTTCAGTCCATTGGGAAGCTGCGGTATCCTGCACGCTCACCGCCAGCTGACCCGAGTAGGAGTTGAAGGGCATGCTGGAGGGGGGGGACCGCGGCGCCCCCAGCCCCAGCTGGTTGTTCCGGGGCATGGAGTACAGGGCTTCCGCCAGGTCTGCGGCTCTTTTGAGGATTATTTCCTGCAGGAGCAACTTGAGTGAGGGCAGGTTTGAGGTTGAATTGTGACAATTCTTGGAAAGTTCGTACAATAAGATTTCATGTGAGTTGTCAGATTTTTTTTGAGTTTGTTCTAAAAAGTTAATGACACATTACTCGTAATTATGGTACAGTCACGAGATTTAATTTAGTACCCACCTTAGGTCCAAAGTCAATCTGACATTCTACAACAATAAGGTTAAGTTTCCTAAAAGTTACAATGACTTGACATCTCTAATGACATTGACGACTTCAAGCATATTTTTCTTGAAATGGGTCCCAAATTAACGCTCGTGACCGTATATCCATGGGTAAGGGACAAGTATAAATTCTCAAATTAATTTAAAGTTTACCAAGATTCGATTCTTACAGACAGGTAGTAAACACATAATCGAGGCAGTATCATTAGATAAGGTATAAAATAAGCGTAAGAACGATACCAAAGTATTTTTTCGATAATAATAACCTGTATTCAACATTTGCTCATACGATTTTGAATTTAGCTGATACTACAATTTTAACGAGCTCAGCAACCTTCGGAGTAGAAGCATCGATATAAGAAAGAGTTTTCGTCACAAGGTTCCACTCACCTTTGGTAACTTCTCAGGATCCCCAGGATGCCTTGGTATCAGCTTCTGCAGCCTCTGGAACCCATAATCTATCGTAGGCTCGTTGAGCGCTGCTATGCGAAACAAGAAAAACAAAATCAATCATTAGTTTGCCCCACTAGCAAATGAAAGCCTAATTGATGGATCGAGCAAGATTGCGGATTCGAGTTGCCAAATTACTGTTTTTTGTAAAGAAAGAATTCGGGTGATTGGGAAAGTTGTTATTATAATTATCGACGTCTGATAACTGATAACATTGGTTTTGGCTAAGAGTTTTGTGTAAGGGAATCAATTTAGATTCTATAATAAATAGATCATAATCTTCTTCTTATTTAAGAGTTATGCTCTTGTTGGTGTAGCTCAAAGCAAGCTCTTTTTTTGCTCGATCCCAGTGTAGTGATTCTCTCAACAACGACGGTCGGACGGATGAACGAGTGAATATCCAAGCGGCGAGTTTAAGTAGTCCCGTCAGTGCGAACAAAACATTTTTAACCGCATGCATTTTCAATTTAGCAGCATGGTTTCTGCCGATGGATCGAACGTATAAGGCTGTTTAATTTAAAATGCACGCGCTAAAATGTGTTTTTGAGAGAATAACACCCCCGGCCGCCTCTTTGATGTTTTGATACGACATGACCTTTACATTCTTTATAATTTGGTCGATATAGATCATAATAAATGAACTCAATTACTCACAAACATAGACGAATCGCCCGGGTGCACCTTTGCAGAACTGCTTGCTTTTGTATGATAACGTGACTTCCACCACGCCAGGAATATGCCGCGGAGGCGTCTGCACTCTTATCGCGTGTGATGTTATTAGCTAATAAAGAAAATAATAACATTAATACAACTACAACAAACCTTTAATTGGACTATGTCGTTGATGGGGCCTATTTATTTGACCATACATTATGCAAGTTTGAAAGACGTATAACTTTACAACCTTTTGTTTTGAAAAAATAAAAACTGTTCGTGCTTAGCTGTTATAAACTTGGTTACATAGGCTAATTAAACTAAAAAAATAGCTGCGTAATGAGGTACCTATTTGCAAAATGTAATTTTCTGAAATGATGAGTTCGAAAAGATGAAGCTGTATCAACAGCACATACTAAACTAATGTAAATAAATACAAGTGGCAGTAAACCTTGTAAACATACGATTTTGACACTCGCAACTTTACCAATTACAAAACTGATATTAACAAAAAAACGAAAATACTCGTATTAAACTTTCTAGAGAACCTTACCTCACTCCAAACTAGCATAGTTCCAAAGACGACTTGGAGCCCATCGAAGAAGTTGTCTCCCACAATGATCACCGTCGAACCCCCTGACGTCCATCCTTCACTGGGTGAGATCGCTTTAATGCACGGCGTCGCTACCGGCAGAGGGGGGTATAGACCCGCTGTAACATACCAAACTATAAATACAGTTGTAGATTTTTCGCCGACAGCCGGGGGATAAAATCTAGATTTTTTACAAAACTCATAATTTTCGAGGAAAAATTATAACAAAATAATAGGTAAAATTAAAAGTGTAATGACGTACCGTAAAATGTGCCTACTTTGCTCCCCCCTGGGTAATTATGCTCCATGGTTATATTGAGGTAATCTGTATTGAAAATCATTCCATTGCTTTCATTTACTTCGTAGCTAGATGTATACATCGATCCTTTAAAGCAAATTTGACATCAACCTTGACTTATAAGGTAGCAACCGAAATAGTCACTATGGAGCATAGTTACCCATGGGGGAGCAAAGTAGGAACATTTTACGGTAGTTAAGTCATAAGTTTAAATTTAATCGATGAGCACACTTCAAAACGTCAATAAAGTCGTTCCACAAGCCCCCTCAAACTAAGCAAAGCCAAGGCCGTTGTACATTACAACTTACAACTTAAAAAGTTGAATAAACGCCAGACCACTAAAACTCATTCCGTCCTATTTGAACGTTTATCTTTGACTGTTTCAGAAAAAGGACAATTGCAGACCGTAAAAGTTCGCCTTGCCGTTGCACATGGAAACAAATGCCAGCCAGTGTTAATTGGAAACGAATTGTAATTGGACGTGTTAAAGTTGAAGATAAGATCGTGTTTAATGGTTGTTATGACGTTATTGAAGTTGTAGTTGCGATGCAAGAAGGTTGTTGCGAGGGGGACACGCGTCGTAAGACAACAGGGGGAGCTGAAATCTCGCGAACAAAACGGCGCGGTAATAAAGACGAGAAGAGAAAGTGAATTTAAGGGGACGAAAGAAGATTACGTTCGAGGTTCTTTTTAATTTGACTAATAAGAAAATCTCGTTCATTAGTTTTATTTCGTACTGCCTATTTTTGGTTTCTACGTTGGCAGCATTTTCATAAAATGAATTCATATTACATCCTATAAGTACCTACGTGAAGGAACGGTTTTGAATGTTTTTACAGACTCGGAAGTTAAAATTACTGTTAAACACTTGGCAGCGGTCTTAAACTTGTGTTAGGAAGTAACATTTCAGTAAATAGGACTTGAAACTAAATTTCAACAAGGATCAAATTAGACAGAAAACTGGCAAGTCTTTACTGAATACATTAAAGGGGGAAACAAAGCGAGAAATTCCGAAGGTTCCGTAGTAAAGCTAACAGAAAGTACTTGTGCAAATTTTCTCGTTCGCACCGTGTAATCCCTTCGAGTCGGTTTCACGCCGTCTGGCCTCTTGTAAACTTTGCAGGCGAACACAATGTGGACAAGGACCCTTATTTAATTTAAATATAAATTCTCGGGTAATAACATAATTTTAGAATCACTAGACTAGTATTTTAACTAATTCAGCTTAACAATAACCTGTCACGAATACAAGTTATAAAAAAAATCAATAATTGACAAAATTAAATTAACTGTTACTCTTAATTTGACTATAACTCTTCATTATTTTAGAAACACTGTAATACTCTTTCTTTCGTTTTATTTTCTGACCTAACTAGCCTATTAAATTTATTGCTACAAAACGTCAAATAAAACATCTCTAACAATGATCTGAAAATATTATTTTCCAAGGCATAATTCCTCACTAAATTATCCCTATTCGCTTCATGCTCGCTTCAACACCCCCTACCCCAAACCACCCGCTGGCGAAGTTCTTTGCGAAATGTCTACTGTGATTCCTTGCATACAAATGACATTTTCTAACGTTATATTATGATTTTACACCATTTGATTCGATTGACTATGAATTTATTTAAAGAACAATTTTAAAATTCCAAAGCAATCGTCGCATACAATTTTTAAAGAGAACATAAAGCGCGTCATGTTTGAAAAATGTAACTGGCCAGTGTTTTGATTCTATCCATGAAACTCTGTATGGAAAAGAAGGTGACCAATTAAAAAAACCCCTAAAGTAGGTAAAGAAAGTAGGCTAACCAAACTGGCAGCTTAGAAACTTAAATAAAAAAAGTAAAAAAAAAACAAAACGTACAAGTGTTTTCAGACGCGGCGTCAATACCTTCAGTCGGGTCGAGCCGCTTGGCGCGGCGGCCGTGCTTGCTGTTGTTGTGGACGAACATGTTATCCGATATCGCCAGCAAGGGGCCGTCGACCATAACTTGCGTGGATATTACCACCTGCAACAATTCAATGAATTAAAACCCTTTGTAAAGAGATGAAGATACTCGATCTTAGAGGTCGTATTCGTACCACTACTCGGTAGATTAAGATTTTTCTCTCTGTGTATTTTCTTTCCACAATCCGTTCGCTATTTTATGTTACAAGGAAAACTTTGCATCGTGTACTTTATTTCATTCAATAAAAGTGATAGTTCTACAGTAACTGCTTTGTTGGATGCTAATAACTTGTAGTTTAGTTGAGTTTTATAGGACAATAGACAAACATATTGCTGCTTAAAAGAAGTATGAACTTATAGAATATAAACACAAATTAGTACCTATCTTCCTACATAAGAGTTTTAATGTGCTCGAGCTAGTATAAGAAACGTCTAAACATAGAAATTATCTTACAACTAAATCCTGTAAAACTCTCTTCCTATTTAAAACCAAACACTTACGAAACAACCATTTCATTCCGCATCTATTCCTCCGAAGTTCAAGATCACAAAAACTACATTCAACCAAAAATAAAACCCTCGATTGAGTGCGACCGTCGACTATTTATCACACACCCACACACACAGATGCAGGTCGAAAGGGAGAGTCCCTTGGGAGGAGGAGCCAATGTCTCGGAGCCAAAATGGACGGAACTCTTCCAATAGATATGCACTTCCTTGCACCGCAAGCATGTGTGCGTGAGCGTTTTGATGGACGGCCAATCGATATGTTTATGTAGTCGATTGTGTTGGGGTTCGGTAGGCTTTTAGGGTTCTAAAAAGTTTATATAGACCTTTTACGATTGGGAGTCGTAATACAGGTTGAGAAATGTTGCTTGCTATAATAACAAAATGGTGTCGTTCTTGGTTAATGGTATTTTTTTATGTGTAAGAAATGTATTTTTTTGTATAGAGGAGTAAGTTTTTAGTTTTAAAGCAATGTAAGTATATAAATTAGGCTTTGTTTATATTGCAGTTTTCAGTCCCATTTTTTTTTATATTGAATTTGAATGTCTGAGTTTAAAACGCTTTTGAAAAATGTTAATACATTTGACGCTATCATTTATCAATTTGGTCTGATCATAGACTCATAGGTTCCCTTGTAATCAAATACAACTAGGTAGGTGTCGGTTCCTACACTAGTCATGGTACCCACACATTCTTACCCTTGAATCGCGGGGGTACGACCACTGAATAATTCAATGACACACAGAAAGCCCATACATACCTATAACCACATGAAATTAACTACCTCTGTGTGTATAACACTAAGTTCTGTATTTGATTAAAGTCGGGAGGGCACGTAAGACAAATATGTCTTAGCGAACTAAAGCAAATTTGTTCTCATAAGTAACTGAATGCATCTTGAACATTAGGGCTGTCGCTAATTAGTTTGTGCAACTTGGTAACCATACTAACCATGAGATATTGAGATTTGTTGTTCGTCTCTCTAGTTTAATTAAAAGTTAGGGGTTAACCTTTAGTTCTCAACAAAGAGCCATAAATAAGCAGCGGTGCAGAAAACAAATAACCAATTATAAAAAATAAGCGCGGTTCGGTTGTAAGTAAATAAATAAAGTCGTATAAATAAATTTAATTTCATCCCTCCCCTAAATTGGAGGCGCTTCAAATATTCAAGAGTCGTGAACGCAACCCTTCCTACAGTTAAGGGCGATGCGATTGTGTGGACCAAGTCACGGGCGGCCGAGGTAGTGGTACTTAACTACTTAGTCAGTCTACAAGTGGCTTTTGGTCAGCAGAAATCGTGTTCGTTTCCGGGGCAGCATGCCAGCGAGCATAACGCTAAAATTAATTATATCGTCATTACATTTTAAAGTATTTTTTATTGAGCATGTTTGTAAGTCTGTAAGCTATTTAGTGGTATAAGTGCAATAAGCTTGATAATAATCGTTAAAACAACACCTTAATGTTTAAGTAAAATAAATAAAAAAAAACAGTATCAAGCAAAAAAGGTTTAGCGATTTTTGGTGTATGGCATTCTATTCTTAACCACTATGTTTCTAGGATCGTAACTGTGTCAAATTTGCCACCGTAGAAAGAACATATTATTACAATGTAAAACAAAGACTACAGAGTTACGGTTCAGCTTAACTATCCATCCACGAATAAGCCGTTAAATCTGGAAATCGATCACTGTACTTTATTTTGACCTCTAAGCGCCAAAACAAAGCCTAAGACCGCATCATAAAGTTGTAGTAAATGTACCCGCTGTTGCTTCTAATCTGTACCACAGCAGACTCAGTCGTGTAGAGAGCTCGGCATTTTTCCTGACGTCTGGTAAACAAGCGACCATTTATTCGTCGACGGCACGAATAATTATTGTTCCAGACCTTGAGGAAGGCCTATGCGTGATGGGTACGCATCTTTCGTAATAACATATGTATAGAATGACCTTAATAGACAATCTACTAAACGTGGCCTGAGCTACTAAGCCATTCTTTTTGGGATGACCTTTGTTTGTTTTTATTCAAAAGCCTTTGTCCCCTGAACAAACAAAATACGGTGTAAATATATATAAGTTAATAGAGTAGATAAGATCAACATATGTGATTTATTTCCACCGCATGTTAATGACAAATCTACGGGTTTTATACTTGTTTTTAAGCTAGAGCTGGCGCATAAATTATGAACACCATGTACCTACTCGTACGTGTGTAGATAATATCTGCCAAAAGATGCATGACATGACAATCGCATCGATATGCCATAGTATACGAGAAATCCTAAAATGACTATTCACTAAGTGTCTTTTCCTTTTTTTTTTTAATGTCATAGAGAAGACAAACGAGCACACAGGCCACCTGATGGTAAGTGGAAACTGTGACCCATAGACATTCGCATTCACAGGACTGCGATGCAATCCTAAGACTGCAAATGCGTTGCCAACCCTGAGGACTAAGATGGAATGCCTCTATGCTAGTCATTTCACCGGCTGTCTTATCCCCAAACCGGAACACAACAATGCGAACACAGCTGTTTGGCGGTAGGTTAATGGATAAGATGGTGGTAGCGATCCGGACGGGCCCTGCACAAGGTCCTACCACCCGCAAAATCTCAATTAACAGTATTGTTTATTTTACTCACTTGAAATCTTCTCATGTCTCGCGGGTTGCCAGCATTCTTCAAACAGTTCTGATTGCACTTCAAAAAGAATTTCAGGAAAAATCTGAAACAAATAAAACAGAATTAACACATGTACGATCTCCAAACACCCTGTTTTTAACTGTGCTCTTATTTCAGAGCCCAAAACCAAATTCTAGACGACTTGTAATCAGACAGCTTGGCGTGGCGTCTAATGCACTTACATGTTTTAGTGACCACCGACTAAACCAAAACTATCAAAGAACACATTATAACAGAATGTCTGTTCAGATATACGGAATATTCTGCCTATAAATGTATCCAATATCAAGAAGTTCTTGATATCTAGCATGAAATTTTCGCTGGAAAAGGTTAATCAAACTTCTCTTACTGAGAAAACGCTTACCTATAAGTCAACTTGAATAAAAGAAAATATAATGTCAAATCAAGTATTTTTCTCAAAAAGTTAGTTTAATTTTTTCCATTTGCACTCAAATTTAATTTAGATACGTTATTGTATGTTTTTTGTACATAATCAAATCGATCTAAAATGACATATTAATATCTAAAGTAGCCGGAAAAGTGACTGAAGATGTTAACGTTACGATTCAGTAAGTAGCTATTTTTTTTAAATATGTTCTACTAATCAAGTTAAGAAACGAAGGACGGAGGTAAGAAAATACACAGAAAACTGATACATTTTGAATTCGTAGGTATAAACGTTTCTAGATACGAGTGTCACTTCTGTTATTACCTATTTGTCATAATCTTTCAGTACTGTCAAATGACGTATGATAATGAGCTATTTTTATTATGGAAATAAGAAGGTCTGGTTTGGAACGTGTTCAAACCGTCAATGAGCCAGTTCTCAGAACACCGGAGGTCCTGAACGATAAAACTATGTCACCTAATAGACGCCTGCAGCTGTTTCCACTTCAAACCATAAACCCATATTAGGCAATAATTTGTTTCTTGTGTTCACTAATTTGTTGACTGCCTCCTTCCGGCGACTTTTTGCATCTGCGGCGGCAATTAAACCCAATCGGTGTCAACATTATCACCTTTTCAACCCTCGACGAAAAAAGTTTTTCTTGTGTATCTATGTATTTGTGTATCTGTGACACTGTAGCTCCTAAATTGATGGTTCGAGTAGTATGCAGATTTTTAAAAGAGAGCAAGTTGAATTGGACTAGTTGTTAGCCAAGTTTCATGAAAGTGCGTTGAAGAGATATCAGTTTTGAGGCCCTAGACAAGACCAAATCATTATCAGAAATGTGTAGACTTGACGTAAGCTATCAGACGGTCACATCGCGCGCCTACGTCAATTCCATACATTTTGTACGATTTCGAAAATAGTTTTCGTTAGCGTTAAGAAACTTGTCTAGCCCCCCTGAAAGAGCAGGTTGCCATTATCATAGAATGTTTTAATTTATTTTATAGTCTAACGAACTATATCGTTTTCGTGGATGCAAAAAAAAGGAAACAAACTGCATTACTCGTCAGTCAAAACTTTGAAACGAAATCAAACAATTTCGGAACGAAAGTCGATTGGGCCAACTATCGGCGTATCGGATTACACACAATAGCGAAACTTTGCCAGTTTATCCCTACCGTTTAGCTTTAGGAATTTGGTCTTTATTTATAACAGTAACAGGGTTGTTGGAAGGTGTGTTGTTAAGTTTGCCGGTGCGAACGTTGAGCGTACGATCAGGCAGGCGATCGCGATGAATGCTTCACCAGAAATATTTTACATAGCCGCGGGCGCCGGCGCGCGGCGGCGCGCCGAATATTGTTGTGCCAACAGATATGGATACATACAGAGATGATGCAACACCTTGATCGAGAAGACTTATATATACAGATATGACAGAAAATGTAAATGACTGAATGCAATCGTCAATGTAGACAGTTTAGTACAACTTCTTAGGGTTCCGAACCTAAAGGGTAAAAACGGGATCCTATTACTAAGACTCCACTGTCCGTCTGAACTTATGAACCTTGATGGCTAGACGGTTGAAATTATCATAGATGATGTATTTCTGTTGCCACTATATATTTTTCTACTAAAAACAAAATTTTAAGGGGGCTCCCATATAACAAACGTGATTTTTTTGCCGTGTTTTGCTCGATGTTAATAACTGCAACAGGTGGACACTTGAAATATTCTTCTTTCAGAGCTAAAAATCTGTTAAACGGCCCAACATGAATTTCATAAAAGTTAACTAAAAACCATCCCAATAAAACTAGCTCTGTTTGAAGACTAACCTCGTCCAAATCGGTCGATCAAGATAATACACTCATACATACACATACACCGATACACAAGCTCATAACAACCCTCTTTTTCGCCGGTTAATAAAGCGGTTTCAGCACCTCTCAGCGTTCCCGAAAGCGCCAGATATGAACCGTGTATTTGCCGAGCCCGCGGCGTCGCATCTGTTCCGCATTATTTATGTTAAACACCTTATGTCACAATATCGCGAGTTAGACTTGCGCCGCCAAACGACACCTGAATCTATGGAGATTTTATTTAGACGAAATCTGAGAACGGGATTCGCATGTTTCAAGAAAGCTCACGTTTGGATTTTTAAAAGGAGGCTACTCCATTGTTTAGCTTGTCGTTTTTTTTTATTTACATTAAAGTGTAAGTAATACTTAAATTTTTTGCTGTGATTAAGATCAGATATTATTTGACCACGGCCAAGACACACTGCGTTGTTACGCCCCAGTGAGTAACAAACTTATTTATTTTTATTTAAAAAAAACGACTACAGAGCCTAAATTTTTTTTTTTTTTATAGGTTTCTATGTCATTTCCATTTATTTACACTTACTCTTATCTTCTATTTGACATGCCATGACTCTTTTTAAGTATAACATTTTCAGTAAGTAGGTACCAATTTCACAAAACGATGTCAAATGTTAATCAATGTGAATCGACTGTTAGTTCATACACTTTGACAGCTGTTAATAATACAATCGTCTACAGTTTTTGATGAAATTCGACATCGGTTGACTCATAAACGTTTTTTAATAAGCTAAAAATGTTTACGAAAACGATGGTCATTTGAAAACGGACGAAATTGCATCTTGCAGAAACCAGTAAAAACCAAGTTAAGTCCGCCATTACTATCCGAGGGTCAGGTGACAGAGGCGATCCCTCAGAACCGCTCGCGGTGACCATTCTCTAAGTCCAGGAGTTATTGCTGGGGGGCTAAGTGGAATCTATGGCGAGCCTTGATTTTAATAAGATGGTTGTGAGTATGGTAAGGGGACGTTGAGATGTTTGCGGAAGGGTTGCCTTTGACATTTCTTTACAATTTGGTAAAAATTTGTAGGAGAGTTAAGTTGTTTTGTTACGTACAGTCACGGAATTTAATTCCTAGTTCACTTTGGACTATGTCAAATTGACACTGTAAATAAAATCATAAGATGTCTCTTACGTTTTGTTTGATAAGGTCACTTTGAGATAGTCCAAAGTGGACTAGGTATTAAATTCCACTGTTGCATTTGTTAAAGTCAAAATACATATAAATATAACCGTACCATAATTATACTGAAGAGATCAGTTTTAATTCAACTTAACTATTACTATAAAGGAATTTTTAAATGTTATTTTTTTTATGATTGCTGTGTGAAGTGACACTTAAAACACACACACAGCAAAACAAAAAAAAAACATACAACCAACAAATGCGTCCACCATACATCATAGTTAATGTGTCACGTAGCGTGTTTTCAATCAAACTTATTACAAAAAGGTCGTAAACGAAGACAAAAACACGCCTCCATACATCTAATTATAATTCAACATCTGTTTACTTGAAGTAATAAACCAATGTGTTCTTTATCTGTAGAGGCGCTTCCACACGAGCGCGAGACGCGACAGGCGCTAATTTATACGAGTCGACTCGCAATTTACGGTCTGTACACCCCCTAATGTACTGTTCACTTGTGACGTCATAACACTCAGACGTAAAATTAGCCTTCCTTTATTTAAATCTATCTAAATTAAACTAAGACTAAGGCAAAATACGAGTTATTAGAGAAAAACCTCGACTATACAAAGTATTTAACTTAGTAAATTTTGTTCAAATACTTAAATGTATTTTGGATTTCGAGTTTTTTTGTCTTTTCCAGTAAATATGTCACAATTATAGTTTTTTAGTTTAGTTTATTTTTAATATACCTAGTTGTATGAGAACGCACCAATAGTTACTGTCAAACAGAATTTTCAAAGAATAGTGGAATAATCTTGACGTTTCACTAGTTCATTTTATCATTAACACAGCTTTGAAAAAAAAGGCATATTACATACATTATATCTTTCATAGTAACTTTGTATATGTTATCACAACTGTATATGATTTCTCAAAAAAAATATCATTTTGATTATATTCAAATACAACTTAGTCGTGGCAGTAGTGGAAACAAAATGTATAGAAATATCCATATCGCTGCCGGCTCGACTTGTTGCATGCTTCAAACATCTCTTTACATTTCATTATTGCCGCTCGCCGCTCGTCGTCGCCGCGCAGTCGCGCACAGGCCAACACGGGTCTCTATCGACTGCCATAATTATTTTTAGTCATAATGTGTTTCAAGTCATAATTTTCGCAAGTCATAATGCACTTTTCTCAGGACACGGTTAGTTTTTCAGAATTTTTATAAAACTAACCTAACCTAACCTAAATAATAAAAGATAAGATAAAAAAGATAAAAGATATTTATTCAGTAAGTAGGCCGCACGGGCACTTTTACACGTCATGAATCTACCAGCGCTTCCCAAGAGGAGACCACTGCCGAGAAGAAACGCCGCAAGAAACTCAGCAGTCAGTCATTTTTTAAACATGTTACAATGGTAGTACTTAATCTAGCATTATATAAAGCAATAAATATTAAATTAAATATAATATCAAATAGCAAATAGCATGCGTAGTTCAGCAGGAAAACATGTCAAAAATATTACGAGAGAGACAAGGGGGGGGGGGGGGGAAGAGAGGAGAGGAAAAAAAAAACACAGGACAACCAAATAAAAGTTTGATATGCTTTCCCACATCAACGGTGTCCCCTAGACAAACAACTTTGCAATTTTACAAATTATGAATGACTAAGTTTCGGGTTTAGGCCAAGCATTTTTATCTGTTAGATAGTCCTCGACCCTATAGTACGCTTTAGATATTAACGACTTTTTTAAGTAATTTTTAAGTGCTGGAAAGGGTAATGTTAAAGCTTCGTCAGGTAATTTGTTATAGAAATGAATGCATTGACCAACAAATGATTTATATACTTTACGGACGCGGAATTTTCGGATAGCAATTTTATTTTTATTTCTTGTATTTAGATTATGTACATCGGAATTTTTGGTGAAAGAATTTAAATTTTTAATAACATAAATAATATTCTCATAAATAAATTGAGACGCTACAGTTAAGATGTGAATTTCTTTAAAAAGTTCTCTTAAGGAGTCACGGGAATTTAAGTTATAAATAGAACGAATAGCCCTTTTTTGTAAGACAAATATACTTTGTATTTCAGCTGCCTTACCCCAAACCAGAATACCGTACGACATCACACTATGGAAATAACTATAATAAACTATGCGAGCTGTCTCAACATTAGTTAGTTGTCTAATTTTCCTAACCGCGTAAGCTGCCGAACTTAGTTTACCTGCCAGTACCGCTATATGGGGACTCCATTGCAAATTTTTATCTATGGTTATGCCTAGAAAAACTGCCTTATCTACCATTTGCAGACACTCGTCATTTAGAAAAATACTAGAATCTACCGGTTTAACATTAGGCAAAGCGAACCTAACACATTTAGTTTTTTTAGCATTTAGTAGTAAATTGTTACTAGTAAACCAATTAAGTACTTTAACTAGTGTGGCGTTTATCCTACTGTAGTCAATGGACTTTCTATCTACTTTGAAAATTAATGAAGTATCATCAGCAAAAAGTACAATCTCACAAAGTTTATCTACTGTTGGTGGTAAGTCATTTATATAAACCAGAAATAAAAAAAAGGCCTAAAATTGAGCCTTGCGGCACACCTAATTTCACTGTAGCTCCAACAGATTGCGTTTTGTTTACAACAACTGTTTGAGTTCTATCACTTAGATAAGAAGACATGAGAATTGAAGCTTTATTGGACAATCCATAATGTTTTAATTTTAAAATTAGGGTCGAATGATCCACGCAATCGAAAGCTTTAGAAAGATCACAAAATATTCCTACTGCATCACAAGATTTCTCCCAACTGTTATATATATATTTAATGAGCACAGAAGCCGCATCAATTGTTGATCGACCTCGGGTAAACCCAAACTGGTAATCTACACGATAAACGGTTATCAAAAACTGTAACTTCAGCCTGAAAGAAGTTATGACAAAATAAAGTATGACTAACAATACATTATGACCAACGATATGTATGGCAGTCAAGGGGATACGAGCCAACACATCAAAATTTTAATCCAAATTGACGCATACGACACTACAATTGTGTAATATTGAATGTTAGTCGGCAACATCATTTCTTCCCGTTGGGGGTCGATATTAGAACAATCCTTTCTTAATGCACCTCTAGGGTACCCAAGGAATATATCCTAGGTCCAACAGTTTAGGCTATGCGATGTCATGCTATATGTAAAGATTACTGTAGAGTCCATGAGTATAGTCAGCCAAGTAATTGATCTTTGAATATCGACACACTTTTATATGAAAATATCTCGATTTTTTACCCTCGAGTAGACAGACACATCTTAGCGACGTGCAAACAGAATTAAACCTTAGGGCCCCATATATTAAGCCGGCGGTTTCTACACGTTAACTTACTTATTTAATGCTTTACTATCAAAATAATCTACACACATCAGGTTCTTTTTCCAATGTTTCTATATAAAAACTAAAGCTCCACGGCCGTGCCAGCGAGAACGGAATCAAACCACCCCCAATAAAAGTACGCGAATATTTACCTATCGCATCAAGAACAGAAAGGGAACTCTATTTTCGTCGTAAAAACTACCCCCACTTTTCATCCCTCGCGTGCCTATGTGTGCGTACGTGAAAGCGTTATTATAAAGAAAAGGCCTTGTGCAAAATAAAACTAAAATATAGGTATCAAAACGATCTTAAGAGATTTATTAAGGAATGTATATAAACGTTGGTGATGTTTTCTGTTAATGAGTTAGGATGTCGTAAAAAGATCATTTCTGTACACCGCTTTTTATACTAAATAGGCTATAGGGATACGAATACGGACAGTGACACAACTCAAAAACGACTTTAATAATGGTTTTTATACGTTGAGAAATTATTTATTTCGGCCCGTCTGATTGTATAAAAGTTTTCAGTCTAGTTTAGTAAGCTTTTATGCATCAAAACTCTTCAAGATAATGTTTCTCCACATAAACATCTTGCAACGATCCGCACTATTCGATGGAAAAAATCCACTAAGGCTGAATAGTGGCGGGGGGTGGGGGCCTCCTTCCACCGCGGCACTTGAGCGGGGGGGCCTCCCCGGCGACATTCTATGTTTATTTGCATGATTTGCATCGGACATTCCTTGAGAGAATCTAAAAAGGTGACTTATTGTACTTTGGTATGGTGCTCTTTTAAATAATAATATACTTACCGTACTATTAAGAGTAGAGATTTTTCAGATCTATCAAAGTATTTTTTTTTTGGTTTCTTGAATCACGGATCTTGGTTATATAGGGATATACCTAGGTAGATTGTGTAAAATTTGATAAAAAAAATAAGTTTAACAATAAAAAGTGTAAATTACATCGTGTCTTTTGATCTCTGATAATAGTTTATTTTCATGATACATGGACGCATATCAATTTCACCTGTTTTAAAAAAACGAATATTCGCCCACTGACAACGGTCTCTTATAACTTTTCCCTTTTAACCTTTCCCCTCCGGTCCCCAGGGAGGCGGGCCCCGGGGACGCCCTCCCCTGCCACCACTCAATACCGACACGGCATGCTCGCGGCAAAGAATGAACAGGTGGCCAGACGGGGAACTGTTAAAAGACTTTTTAAGATCAGATGTCAGGTTAACATTGATTTAATATGTTAAATTTGAACACTCTTATACGAATTCTTATTTAAATTTACGTATTACGTCTACACGTTTGTAACTATTTGCTTTTTTTATAGAAGTGGCGTAAGCTGTCATTTCATTAATTACGCATGATAAATACTTTTAACAGAATCCTACAATCGTTAACTGTTGCAAAATGCATCTTCTTTAGCGTTATAAGTAATACAGCACGTAAAAATTAAACGAAATAACGATTTAGCTTGCCTTTAATTTCTTTGATAAAACTCAGGCTGCGGTCCTATTAGGCAAACGTCTTTTACGCAAGATTTTTTTGTTTACTTTAGAGGAGGGCCATAATGGTACAAACCGTAGCGTAATCTCAATCAATTGCTAACCCACTTTAAATACGACTGTCAAGTTACTCATAACATAACTATAAAACTACAAAACCTACAGAAGAAAGGTCGTTTTTAAAACTAAAACCAGAAATAACTTGCCTATCTGTAGCTACAGCTAGTCTATGAGCGCATGCGACGGGCCTATAACGGACCCGTTTTTCGACTTTGTTTTTCCGCGAGCGTCCATAGCCAAACGTTAATATTTCAGAGTGTACCAAATTCGAGGGTTAACTGTTTCAGTCCCAACTGTACGTCAAGCACAACTTGTGTTTTGTCGGTTGTCGCTCAATGCATCTCATTCGATATACAATAGGCAGGGGTCTAATATGGCTGCATTTATTGCGTGACAAAATGTGGATAAAACATCTGTCACTTTCTGACAAATACATAATATATATGTACGAGAGTGACGGATGCTTTATCCACATTTTGTCACACGATAAACGCAACCATACTAGGCCAGCTTTAACGAGCGACAAATATGTCCCGGTTAACATATAGTGTTAGTTGCCCCGATGGCCTAAATAAGCGACAGTAACAGATCAAAGAGTATAATAATACTAAACGTTATGTAATATACCGCAGTACGCCAAAGTTGCAGGTTTGTGAAAATGCTAAAGATTGCTCGGAGACATTGCTACACTGGTATAGGTTACGTAGAAAAACGAACGAAGGCGAGCATCAAACTTTTATATCTATTGGTTAAGTATGTATTTTTTTCATAACTTGTGTTTAATTTACTATGTCTCATGTTGACATTTTTCTGCTGAAAGAATAGCAACCAAATTTAAGTTTTGTTGAACATATTTAGAAGTCTAAATAAAGACGAGTACAAAAAACGAAATTTTTCTCTTCTTATTTATTGAAAAACTCAACTGTACATAGACCTTATACCAAAATGATGTAAAATAATCAATATGTTGTTAAGAAACCAAGAAAAAATACTCTTATTCTAATACAGTACACACGTAGTAAATATACAGCACAATAGTCGGACGTGTGGAGGTCGGTATCGCGGGACGCAGCACTCGTCGCCATGGCAACGCGATAAAACCTCGCCTTTTCATAGCCCCGCAGTACACGCGGAGATATCAAAGGCTTTTCTTTTATTTTATTTTGATAAGAAACGATACTTACTGGCAGTAGAAAGGTTTTTTTTGAGGTTGGTAATGAATTCATGACAAAACTTGAAGCGACGTGCAAAACTTTAATTAAACATCCACTAAAGTGTACCGCATTTAACGCAAACGGCGCATTATTTTCGTGAATAAAGCCGTAAGTGTCATGTAGTCTTCAAAAGCGTTTTCTATTATGCCATTTCCGCGGGGGTGGTGTAATACCTTCATTATTGTTTGTTCCAATTTTAACTAGGTATTATTTATGTATAACGTATGATTTAGTTATGTTTATTGTAATAAATTCGGGCAAAAGTCTTCGTTGAAAAATAACGAAATTGATTTACATTCGGTTCGGTAAATTTTGCGATATTTATTAATCACTCGAACAATCTAACAGACTTCAACCAGCCTTAGTCATAACCTCAAACTCATAACGGCTAGTTAAAAATCTTCAAACGATTCATCTGAAATTCTTTTCTATACGTCAAAGATACTCTTTCAAATCTCAAAGCGCCCGCTCGAGTAGGGAGTAGTTTCCAATTGACAATATACCTACCGACAGCGGGCGATCGCTCGCAGGCCGTAAGACCTCCCCACCGCGGAATTTAGATAAAATGCCGGTGTTATGTGTCGAAGCTTAGTTCACTGTATTTGGTATCTAGGTATATCAATGGTTGTGATTCACTGTTTTTGATTCACTGTACTTGGTATATCAGGGAGCAAAATTAAATGTGTATGCCAACGTAAAGTTTGTTTCTTGAGGTTTCATCTGTTTGAATAAATACTTTAATTTTATATGAGTAAACAAGTACAGGCATTTTTACAAATCAAACTTTACCATCTCCTCTCAACAGGAAACAACATTTGAGAAATTTAATAAGGTACATAAAAAATTGTGCAACGGAAATTTATTTAACATAGGCTACCCCGAAGTTCTTAAACGTATTGGGGTTCGTTTATTGTTCAAAAACAAACACAGTGTTAATAAGATTTTCATGCCTACAGTTTAACAGTTTACCCACAATTATAAGTATGGCCGGCCGCCTCACGGTACACATTCTATGAAAAAAATTATAAAATGTATGACAATGGAAGAAACGTCAATAACGGCTGGCAGACTGTTAGTGTACTGTGTTGCCCTTTACATAAACATAACTTAAAAAATCGAATAAAACTAAAAACTACGCAATAGTCGCTCATTTTCATTGGCAGCAACCAAAAGTCCCACCACTTTCTAGAGCAATCAACATAACATACTCAAACATTACCTACTTCTTATTATTTTGAGATTTAGCAATGTATCGCAACGCAATGTATTACAAAATGTCCAAAATAATGTAGGTATATTTTTGAAGTGTACAAAGAAGAGACATAACTAGGTGCCAAAAATAAACAGCGCAAAAGTAACCCATTTGCATTTAAGACAGCCACCAAAACTAACCCGACCTCTTTCCAGCGCAATCAACATACAAAGACGAGGGGCTACATAAGCTACATTACGCGGGCATCACTTCATTGTGGGCACTGTTCTAATTGTAACTACACTCGGGGGTACCATCAGGCGCTCAGCGCTCCGCCGGGTAGGCGTGTGCCACTAATCTTCGACCCCTCCATACCAATACTCGACCAAAAAACCCTACCCCACCTCCAACCCTAACGCCACAACACAAAGACCACTTTCAAGTAAACCACCCGTGTTATTTGCGAACGTAGCGAGGGGTTAACACACACTATCAACTCATTAAATTGCATCGCCTTTTTAATGAGTCTGAAAGTGAACAAAGGATATTGTACGCGATTACATTAAGTACGTAGTTGTAGCTAGGTGTTGCTTTCGAGGGCTAGACTGGTGTCGTTTTGTTTTAGTACGTTGAGTCGTTGAGAACTGATAGCCTAAGTATCTATTGACTGTGGGAAGAAAGATATTTTAGATTAAAAAGAGGGAATTATCATTATTAATGAAATAAGTACAATAATTTCACAAGGAACAATCGTTTTTTGTTGCATGCGGAAGGCAAATGAGGACACAGGAATCTGAGATCTAGGACGGCTCATATATGCTGCCAACCCAAAGTTAACCTTTGTTTTTTATAAGCATGCTGTGTTCACATCAAGTAAAACGTACACCATATTATGTAGCACCCAATGTAATAATGAATCTAAAGTATGATTGTGTAACGTTCAGTTTCGTGGCCCATTAAAAAAACCATGAGGACGATGAAGGATGGACGAGGCTATGCTAGTCAACTCTTCGTCTTATCTTCATACTGAAACAAAATAATGCTAACAATACTGCTTGACGGTAGAAATGATAAGATGGTGGTAGCCACGGACGGACCCAGCATAAGGTTCACCACTAAATTAACTTCAATGTTCACAATTCCATTTCAAAACCACATTATAATTTGCTTCCAAAACTCAATAAATTCATAACATGATAATTATACGATCATTCTAATATTTCCACACACGTGACATTATTCCACGTTCCCATTGACGTCACATAGTTAAAGTATACGCATAAACCAGGACACAATTTACGTATCACCTAAGTAACTAGTAACGTATTGCAGACTACCCTCATATTTACGCGCTGAATATGCTATAAAGTGATATCACGTGATCGTTTCCCGGGTAATAGTTATAAATTACCCGGGTAGTTTATAAAAGCCGGTTAACCCGAGGTAAGCGGACAAGGAGTATAATTTATTATTGGGAAATTCGCGGGTATGAAAATACGCAGTTTGGTATGACTATGTAGATGATATCGTGCTGAGTATATCCATTACAGTATGAGTATTATCTGCGTGACAAGATTTACATCAAGGTTATTTATTTGCTTTTTTTAATTCAAAAATTAATTGAGTGGGTAATGCGCACTTTAAAAAAGAAAAAGTCAACGAGGTAAGATTAAGATTTAGGCGATTTAATGACCATAATAAAAAAAGGGTATTGTTTTGTTTGTCAATATTATTATTTAAAGATTAGAATGTCTTAATAGAGCCCGAGCAAATTACGTTTCCAAAATTCTTTCTGATACTTTATCATAGATATTACTTTATCATATTACTTGATAGTTTAAGACTTTAAGGTTCTTATGTTCATGTAGAAAAAAATACAAGTTTCGGATCCAGATTAAATCACGAGACAAAGTAACAAAAGAAGGGAAAAATAATTTTACTGTATGTATAGTAGTATAGTATAGTACTAGAGCAATTAGGAATATGTATGATTTACTAGGAATACATAAACCGTAGCATTTACCAATGTCGGATAAAGTAATGGGCATTTTGTCATACATATTGGCGTTTCGAATAAGAAATATGCCGGGTGCAGCACTGTATCATCTCTGCAGGCTCGCTTCCCTAAATTATTATACTCTGTACAGTCCGCTAAGAAAATGTAATCAAATATTACAAAATCTTGTAAATGTAATTTTTGTGAACATATGCATAAACAGGCCGTTTTTTTTTTTTAAATAACTGTATGTAAAAGCATTGACAGAATAGTAGTTAGTACCTAATAGACCTCGAACTTTCCAATTGACTGACGTATGTTATAAGTTACTGAGTAGCAACAGTTATATTTCAAAACCGGTGAACAAATGTTTTCATATTCCAATGAAAATCGTAATAGGTTCTGAACGCGATTGTACTTCGTTTTATATTCGCGAACCCGGCAGTATATTTATCACGGAAACTTTCAAGGTGACCGTACGTTTCGCCCGCGCGGTCCCAAAATTATTCGAGGAGTCTTCCTTTGACGGATTTTAAGAGTAGTATGATTAGAAGCACTTCGTAAAATATAAAAATAGTTAAAAGCATTGCGAAGAAAATTATTGTAAAGAAACAACGAAAACCTTTACGACCGAGCAATCTACATCCAACAAAGCTTGTTACACACATGCATATAAACAAACACAATAACTGGCAAAATGTTGGAACAAAACCAGCGTGAGCAACGCGCCGAAACCAGAACATAAACGTTATATCGGCGATCCAGCCAAACTGCTCTATCAAAATATAACGACTGCGATAAACCCGATGGAAAAGAAAGCAAACGTTTCCATCGAATTTTCCAAAGATCGTACAATAACTGCATCCCCTTCTTACCATTATAAAATGCCTATTTCTATCTTTCTCCCGCTAGTGTTTTCTGTTTTATGGGTGAGTCGATAATATTCGGACCGCGCTGCGAGATATGAGTGCTAAATATTTTATGATGTCCAAAGTGTCGATGTAAGGCTTGTTGTTGAGTAGGCTGCAGATCAACAGCTAAATGGTTTCTGGCGAGGACATCGAATAAAACTATCCATGTTACTAAAATTGAACTCGCACTGTTTTTTTGTCGCATAAACCAATGAAACAAATTTTTCTTTAACAAAGTAGTGATTAAAATAAAGTTTACCTTTAAAATCAATCAACATAATTACGACTCAGTTTTTTGTCACGTTTGTCTCTTACAAACTGTCTTGTCGTAATGCCATTAATCTTAGGAGGCTGGCAGCGCAGCAAACGACCTCCCGTTAAGACCCTCCATGGGCTGGGTGCCCTGTAATATGCTTGTGTACCCCGAACGACGAATAACTAAACACCGCAAACGTACAAGCCAAACACGACCTTCCACTAATTGCTATTAGTGTCATTAACGTGCAAACCTTGCTCTGCTTTTCAACCTTTGGTCCCGGAAATAAATGAAAATAAGAAAATAAAGGAATTCCAGTGCGAGAAAAAAATACGTAAGATGTATTTTCTCGAAGAGAAGCGTGTCGGTGGCATTGTTAAATATATCGTCCAATCAGTATCTCTTGGAACGAGGAAGAATTAGCGTTTGGAAGTGAACGGCGGAGCGACGAATCCTAGTCCACCCTTTTATGCGGTGTAATAAAAAAAGGTTATTTGAATTTGGAAGAAGAATTAAAAAAAGAAAATGAATTCCGCACTAATTTAAGCGAAGCTTCCTCGACGATTTTAGGGGGATCGAGACGGTTTAATGAATCATGCATTTAAGTTGAAAGTCTGCGCCTACGCTTTTAGATTTTTGCCATTACACCGTGAGCCTCTGAAGAGGGCTTATTTTAGAAATCCGTGATTTGGGAGGTAAGTATTCTTACCTACATTATTATGTATTCTATCTACTACTGTTCACATAATTGTCTCACTCATGCCCAAATAAATGAATAAGCTAAAGCACTGGCACCACAGAACCTTCAAAATGACTTCCTCGCAGCTAAAATTCTTTTAACAGGTCCCTAAAAAAACTAATCACAGATAAGCGACCTCTCGTCCCTCATTGATCCTCCATCGGAAAGGTTACTGAGGCACTTCGTCTTCATTCGGGAGTCCCTTTAAGGAACGTATCACTAGTAATGAAGGCTAATTCTTTCATTAGGTGCCGTGACAACGGGAGATTGTAAGGCAAACGAGGACAAACGCCGGGTGATATTGTGCGTTAGATTTCTAGTGTGAACAAGTTCATTTCGTTTGGAATTACTTTTTAGTTTATTAGTTTAACTTTAAATGTTTGCTCGTTGATACTGAGATAATGCATAATTTATTAAATAATAATTGTGGGAATGTCAATGAATCATCGTCAAGATTTTTCAAATAAAATCGAATTGTATAACTCGAAAAACATGTTGGAATTTCGGGACTTTCACACGGACACATCATTTTTCTGAACAGGAATACTGGAATAATTAGTGATAACTACCGGCTCATTTACATCCAGGAAAAGTAAACTACACGAGCAGAATTAAGGGTAAAAGTTGCTTTACCAATAATTTAGTTTATGGGCATTTTTATAATTAGAAAGCAATGGCGGAAATATTACTGCTGAAATTGCAGTCGGGCGTTTTAAAAAAAAGTGTACATTGTTAAGGACAAAAATTATGAAAATTTAACTTTTCCGTTGCATCACGAAACTAAGCCATACATAAAGTATAGATAATTTTCGTGACGCAACAGAAAAGTAAAATTTTCTTAATTTTTGTCCTTAACAATGTACCCTTTTTTTGGAAAACGCCCAGTCCCAAAAAAAGTCAAAAACAGTAGAATGTCACCCCTAAACGAGTTGCCAATTTATAAGCACAATAACGTGCTTTCATTTCATACATTTTCTACTGCCTACGCATCCAATAGATCCCATTTATCAATAATATAAATCGAAATCCGATCTGACAAGGCGTTAATGGGAGCTCAATGCAATTTAAGATACCCTAGTCTGTATTAAACGAATTTCTTTTGCAGCCCCGTATTCGTATTGGAATAAATCGATAACTTATAGTGACAGTAGTTCCGAGTTTAAATAGGGGAAAACTTAAATGTAACTGCTGTATATTATCACTATAAAGAAATGTAATGTTATGTTTTTGGTTTTTTGTACCCATTTGTGAAGATGTTTACCTGGTCAACCGCATTCGCTGATCGATATGTTACATCGCAAAGCTCACTTTGTCATAAAAAAAATACGAAGATAAATTAAATTAGGTGACATCGTTTTTCTATTGTTATCAATATCCCTAATTGTGAATATTGGATTAATCGTTTTGTATCATCGCAGAAACTTTAATGTTTGTAGTGATATAAATACTAAACTACATTTTATATATGCAGAACCCAACATTTCAATTTCCCAACGTGAAACTTGTATGAATGACGTCATACGATATCCGAGTTTCTGCACCCCACATGACGCGAGCATTTTAAAGTGAAAATTGAATTCGAATGTGACAATCGGAGAAGGTGCCATCAAAGGGTCGCTTTGCTGTATACATGTACCCATTTAAGCTTGACGAAAGCTTACGTATTATTCTACCACTCTAAAGAACATGAAACGAACATCAATAACAAACTTGCCTTTTCTGAGAGGCCAGATTCCCAATTTGAACTATGCCGAGTACTATGGCCAGCACAAGTGGTATATAAATAAACGGGAACACAAGCGGACCACGCTAATGCAATTTACAAAGCAGGCAATCACGAGCGCTAGCCACATTGTTGTACAGTCTCCGTCAAAGAGCAAAGGAAGGAGCTCTGTCCCTTAATAATTAATTGGCGTTTAAACGCGCTGACGTCTTGAGCTCCGCCGGGGCACATGCACCCTCTAGTGTGGGGACTAGAACGTGAGTTCAGGAGCATCTGCTAAATTCCTATTACGCTGCTGTTTGGTTGGGAAATGCTTTGGTAATGGTTGTGCACATTATAGAATTCCAGACAACAGTTAAATGGATGCTAAACCCAAAGCTTTTGAAATGAAATATTGATCATACCCTTTAGTCCTTTAAAAGCTGTAGAGGAAAAGTTATATTCTAGTAAAATTAATGAAAAAAATGGAATTCAAATGTGAGTTCGTTTATAAACTACAATTAGTGGACGTAATTTGAAGAAGATTGTAGGCCATCAATCAAGTAAAAGGGCATGATTACATTTAAATCTAGATAACTAATTGAATGGGGCACTCGTTCAAATTGAATTTAAGTGATGTTTTGCTTTTTGCGGTAAGATAACGGTCATATGATTGTCATCAAGCTAATGAATTGAATTTAAAAGGATTTCTGTGAGTTAAATTTGAGCGTTGAAGTTTTTGGTAACTGAATCATATTTAACAAGAGTACGATAGATATACTCGTACAGTGTATACTACACACTAAGAATAATTATTGTGGCAATGACTTAAGTTCTTGGAACTCTTTTATTAGTCGATCTAAATATGATTGCTTACGCGTATTAATGTATTGGATTTGTTTCTTTTTTATGTTGTTTTGCTCTTTGAACTACGGTTTAAATAAAGGGTTCCAAATTTAACACCCACGGCAACTTATCCTCCTAACCTCCCGAAGGACGTTCTAGAAAAATAGTTTAGACCAGATGCTCGAAAAAATTACCGAAAAAGTAGTACCAATCCGAAGATCTTTTCAAGTCTTGGAGTAGGGACCGCTGACCTGATGTAGGCATACTTTAAAAAATAAAGCATTCTGTAAAAAAGATTTTGAATAATAATTATCTTTAAAGCTTGGACACCATAATAAAACAGGTCTATTTTTAACTTCGCCGGAGCTACTGTAACAATTTGTTTGCTGCCCGAGTCACGCAAAGCCTTCATAAAAACAATAATGAGCCCTAGTTTGTTTTACTTTGAACTGCCGGGCATGTTGGTCACCAAAGATGTCACGTATGAATTACATTAAATTTCACCATTCTAATGTACTTAAACAATCACAAAGACAAAGACGATATTCTTTTCTTTTTCTACGTTTCGGAAACGAATCTTTTATTATAAATTGGAGAGAATAGAAATTTTGTCATTACATCCAATTTAAGCTTCGCCAATATGGCGGTATTAGAGTTGAAATTTTCAACGAACAGAAGCAAAGAGGGCGGATGATAAAACCCGTCACTAATTAAATGGCCCGGAGACGTCCTCTTCTTAATAGATAGGTATGTCGCTAATTTGGACTCATTTTGTCGAGGTTTTCGCAATATCAGAATTCAAATGGAATTTAATTATTTTTTAGAATATTATACATTAAGCTGCACTGTAAAATCTAATTAAATGTACTTAGGTACAATTGTAATGAAATAAAAATGGTTCTAGACGTATTCAACGTAATAATTTTAATTTTATAATATTGTAATTCGCAATCAAATCGCACTGTTTTTTTTTTATATTTTATTGAATGATAATTGCCTTAAACTTGAAATGAAGCATACCTTGAAAGCAACATTTAGGCTTGATTTGACCTAACAGAGCGTAGATAGTAAATACCATAGAACTTATGAAAACCTTTAACTCCTTTCTGGTTAAGTCAAACTCGGATGTGAAAATCTTCAAAAACGCGGTAACATTTCTTCCTAAACCAAAAATATAAGGGGCAGTAGAATCGCTCCATAGATTCGAATCAACATCAGGATCGGGCTAGTTGCAATTCATCATTATTATTCCAGACAATTTATCAAGCGGTTGGCTCGCCTCGACCGACCGGATCGCACATTCTAACGAGATGGTGAATTTTCACCGAATAATTTGCGAACCGACGAATCACGTATTGGAATCGGGAATGAGATCGGAATTGAGATAGAAGAGCTGAACATGGTAATGCTATAAATGGAGCTTAGATGGAAAGGTCGCTTAGGAAAAGATGAACTGCCATCTGCACATAGAAGACTAGGTACTGGGATTTATCTTTTTCAAATGAGTATATAAATTGTAAAATAAAATTATACGATACTGCACAATTTGAACCATTAGTTTAGCAAATCTGCACGGAAAGTGTCACAGAAATAGCAAAATAATATAAATATTATCAGAAACTCCGCTTCGTCGATGTAGCGTCTCCTGCAACGAGGGTCGATACGATTACCGCGGCTTATTACTGCGACTTTATCATATTTCAATTTATTGACGATCGTCACCCGGACTTATCGAGTAGAAAAATCAGAGGGCTAGAGTACCGCCGCCGATATAAATCAGAAGTGAGACGTCTCATTACTGCGCCGCTTTGATTTATTGATCTGAACCCAGCTTCCTCACGTACCCTTAAATATGCAGCTCCTTTAAAATAACATTCATAAACACCGAAAGTTAGCGAAATGTAAGAATTTTAAGTTGAGCATTAGATAAGTCGGCGGCAAGAAAATGCTTGGTTGGAGGGAATAAGAAAACGGTCATAGTTGTTAAGTCTTACACAGTTTCTGTCGCTATCTCGTGGATAAGAAGCCTAATCACCGCCGTCGTGTCTGTATCGGGGCGGCGAGCGCGCGGGCGTTCCCCAGGGTAAGCTTTTGGGACCAGTATTCTTTTTTTGGTTTACATTACGTTGTAAGTGTGCCGAATTACTTTGCGTCTCGCTTTTTATACAGAATTTCGTGATTTGTCTACATATTTTTGGATAGTGTGTTTTTGTTGTCATATTTTTAAGAATAACGGATATTTATGAAATATGCGGGAAATGCATAATAATAATAGTATAATGTTTTGATCTGTGGATAAACAATAGAGCATAAAAGAAATATGAAACGTAAAAAGGCACTATTTACAAATCTTCCCTACAGGTAGATGAAACTACAAAGCTATTAATAAAGTGACTATGAACTTATCGAAACTTCGCCGGTGTAACTGCAGCCCGCAGAGGTCGCGCACCAACTAACTTGCCGCAAACTATTTGTAATACGAATTTATTGTTCTTGTTATACGTTAACACAGGGAATTTATCGCTGCATGAAAATCGAATTTAATTCCTTTGATTGTAAAAGTTTTTGAATAGTTTTTTAAGTTTTAGGGAAGCAAAATGGTTTTGTATGAGAAGTCTACGTTAAAAAATGTAATGTAGAAATCAGCCCCTTAGAAAAGAATTTATTTGGCGAGGCGGCGGCGCCGGCGCGGCGTATCTAATGAGATAATATAATAGCCGTGATTCCCTCGTACCGCCGTTCGCGGAACCGAAAATTACCGGAAAACTGCAGGCAAAGAAGCGCCGCTTTCGCAAAATAGCAACCCTTTTATTTGAAATAAGTGTTTCAGTATCAACGTATCATTTTTATACCAATGCAAATACCGGTTAGAAATTATAGTGTATTGAGTATACTATTACATATTGTAATGTGGCTTGTTACCTTTTAGTGCTTCAGTCGTTAACTAGTAAAAATATCATGGCCAATTTACCATAACCTTGTTTTTTTTTGTACAGAATAATATATTTTATACTCAAACTAGTCCATGTGCGGTTCGCTCACATAATTATTCAAATAGTTCAGATTAACTTTTTTAACAACTACATTTATCTAAAATGCATGGCACCAAGTCTATCAAATAACAAGCACAGGAGGGTCATATCGAATTGGGAATTGATTTTGTCGCACCCGAAATAGGGTGTAAAGATCCCATTGTAATATAGATGTCAGCCATATGTCGCGAGAGTTTGCCCCTTTGCTACGTTCGCTGGTATATTTCGGTATTTCTCCTTTAATGAATCCACCATTTCACAACAATATTTGGAAAATATTTCGTTTTTATTTGGCTCTTTTCTTCTGTATTAATGAAAGTTTTCTGGGCAAAGTTCCCACCAACCCCCCTCGATAGCTTCTACAAAATACTTTTAATCCTTTAATAGCTATTCCAGTCACAATATGTTTAACACAACAATTCGGTTTAGTGGCAGTCCCCTCGCCTATCGTTTTACATTCGAACAGAAACATCTTAATCATTACGCTTCATAAAATTCTTAAGTGATTGCCTAGGGGGCGATTGCGTGGCGACGAATTGATTTCGAAAGTCCATCTTTTAAAGTACCCGGACCCTTTGCACGCTACCTTTGTTATTGACAATTCAAAACAATGTATAAGAGTTAAAACGAGTGTAGATGTAAAGTATATTTAAGATCAATAAAAAAATTGTATAGTTTCCTTAAAACAAAAAATGTACATTGGATTTTTAATTGTACATTAGTTGTACGTACGTTATTAAAACACATTTTCCTAAACTCTGCTGTACCTTCTCAATGCCAAAGTTAACGTTGGTCATAATGTTATAGTCAAGCATTAAAAAAAACGGTCATAACGCATAAAATACAGGTATAAACCGTAAAAAATGGAATAGCTGAATACAGCATCGCATAAGTTAATAGTAGTCGGCCGCGGGCAGGCGGGTACAGATAATGAAATTGTGTACAGAAGCGCAGCGCGTGTCTCGGGCAAAAATCCACTTAACAAATTGCTGCTGATTCGAAGGGCTCTGGATTGTTGGCCGCTTTTACCGTTACGTCAATTATACCCGGTGTTATCGATACTCGAACGCTTCTGTTAAACTGTTTTGTTTCGCGTCCGTCCGAGTACCAAATTTTTGAATTCATGACGAGCGGTCCCGAAGGGACGCACGGTGTGCTCCGGAATGTTAACGAGTAAGATTGTTTTTTGCAATTGTTTTTGTTTTATTACGTAGAAATAAAATGAAATAAGAAGTATGAGTATGCCGTTAAATGGTGACTAAATAATGCGAGATAGAAGAAGTACAAACCGCCATACTCGCCCTTTAGCGTACCTTAATTTTGATATAAAACATGATTACTATTACTTTAATAAATTAAATAACCACGTCAACTACACCACTTAATTTGCTAAAACCATTATGTTATGACGCATGCATAAAATGATTAAACCATCAAAAAAGTATCATGTCGCCGGTGGCGGCGTATAAAAAAAAGAGGATGATAGCAGCAAATTGCGAAAAACACGACTGTAATGAATTCGGCGCCGGTCCGCACGCAATTGCACAATTTCAATTAGCACATTAGTTCGCGAGCGTACAGGGCGAGGCCTGATGTATTATTGCGGGGTACATTAGCGACTTGTGACCGTGATAGTACCCTGCAATTGCCATTCAATTAATGCAAACTAGAGAATTTAGAGTTACGTGAACCTCTATGACTATTACTGGAATGAAACGGTAAGGGCGTGGAAAATGGAAGCAGAGAGCTACCTAACACACCTTTCTGACTATGGAAATACTTAGCATAAAAAAAGAGCTAAAGACAAGTTTTTAAACTACCTTCCTATAAACGAGAACACTATTAAATATTAACCTAGAGAAAGTCGTCTACGTATTGTAAGGTCTAAGGTTTAAGGTGTAGTTATGCGTCACTAAGATAATGTTAGTACTATCAGACAGCTTAACTGATTGACATAGGAGGCACTAATAGTAGAACTAATAGTTAACACCGCTCAAAGGAGGGCGAGACGCGTGGTCTCGCTCTACGAAGCCAAAGTGCTGAGAGTATACAGATTGTCAAGAAGAAAACCAAAACAAATAACCAAAAACATCGATGTCATCTAAAATACCCCTATAAATATTCAACGGCTGAAAAAATCGTTTGTTACCTCACACTTTGAAGCAGTTTAATTTACATCAAACGCTGAAAAATCAAGTTTATTAGCGGTTAGGAAATTTCCACGATCAACTTCATGCCTCGCCGAAAAGCAAAGGAAAGTTCGCACACAAAGGCTGGCGCTCAATTTTTTTTTGTTTCCAAGGTAGGAAAAATTTGAATCGAGTGAATTACAAAAACCGACTTTCGGATCGCAGGGTTGCCGGTGGAAATGTGTTGTTTTATAAAAATACTTTTAAAGTCTCAGCCTTTGAACTGGCTACCAAACGTGATTACATTTTATTTTTAATTTATTGTGGTTTACAAGGGCTATCAAACGCAATGGTAGTACCCAAGTTTGTTTTCTAAACTATAACGTAATTGAAAGTTATTATCGAATTGGTGGATGCACTACCTGCTTTCTGATAATAAGAAAGTAGGTAATAGAAGCAATTTAGTAAGTGCAATTTCTGACTCAGTAAAAGGGACATAGTCATAAATAAATTATATTTCTCTCACACTTAAATAATTTGACGTGTACGTACATTACTATAGATATATTATTTTCTTTTTATATCTACAAACATTTTCCATCGTCATTCATTCCCTACATTTGCAACCCTACATTTCGAATATCGAACGACGTACCAAACGAGAGACGCCTATCTCTATTGAATTCCCGAAAAAGGACCAAAAATAAAGGCACGTCCCGACATCACCTACCAATAGTTCAATTCCATTGAAGTTTCGTTGTTTGTCAGCCTGATTAGCCTCCTCGTTTTAATCTAAATTCGAAATTCAAATTTATGAATGACACAGCAGGCGACGCGTGGGGTATTTTTGGGACGCTTTTGTTTTTTTTTCGGCAGCTAATTAAGAGGCGTTCTTGTGGTCTATGTCAATTCAAGGGTTGAGTAGACAAAGGTAATAAGTTTCGTTCTGAACATGCGTTATTTTTACCTTATAAAAATAATAAAAAAGACGTTTCTGAGTTGAGTTTTAATGAAATAGGCACCATCTATTAGATAGGTACCAGTTCGAGCAACTTCCAGAAAATCAGGATAAAGTTTATTGCATTATTTTAAGGTTTTAAATCAAAATCATCTATGGAAATGTAGAAATGCTGCTTAGTCTCTTTCAAATAATATTGTTGATAAATTTTGGTCATATACCTACATAGAAAATGTTTATAGGCAGTAGAAAAACACTAGCTGGTTTTGCTACCAACATAACGAAATTATCTGCCAATATCAATTTTATCTCAAAGTTTTAAAACTAAAAGCTTAACTGGATCCGTAAAATACACTTTTTACCTCGTTGTGCAGATTCTAAAATGATTGAGCGTAGAAATGAACTCAAACTGTGACCACAACTTTGCCGCAACAAAAAGCGAAAAAATACTGCAATAAAAAGTTACTGAAACGTGGAAATGCATTCATCTGAGTTTTGAGACGGCCGTAATTTTTGATGAATCTCTACTTTTGTATCCGTAAAGTTATTAAAAAACACTTTGGTCGTAATATTTTTAACAGCAAACAAGCAAATGTGAAGAAGATACAAATTATTATGAAACAGGTTAATTTCTACCTTGAGCAGGAACGGAACAGACTAAAGGTTCGTCCACACTAAAGCATTTTAATAACACACGCGAACAGACAGATGTTAGTGATTAAACAAACGACATCGTATTTGGTCGGAAATTTTGCAGTCAATTTTTAATAAATTTAGTACCCGCTATCAGCTGATTCACTAAGCAAGTCGAATACAATTTTTTAAACCAAATACATTATTGTACGATTATACACTGCGTGTGTAACATTTGGCTTATTTAAGTGCACTTACCTATCTATAATAACAGGGTCTGAAGGCGTTTCGTTTCTGTTGCCGCAGCTCTTCTTGTCACAACACCGGCTAAAACAAATTATAATGCATTATAATATGATAAAAATGGTACACAAATGCCATTTTAACCCAATGAACATAGGAGTATAATATTTTGTTCAACAATTTGCATATTTTCTAAGATAAACATAACATAAAGCCGGATTCATTTTTATCCCGTATTCTATTATAGAATATTATATCATGTATGCTAATAAATAAAAAAACATAAACTCGACAGGTAAAAAAAAATGTATTTTATTTTTAATAGCACTTAAAAACAGCACTAACACTATGTATTTATGTTCCAGATCATTACAAATTACAACTTATTTTCTTATAAAAATAACGGTATTTTGCACGTTCCATTTTGCTTCCCGACTTTACTCGTAGGGGATAAAATCGATACTATTTGTGCCGAAGGGTTCCGTATCACTCATACCGCCGATTCATAGTGTGGCATAACGTGCCACCGAGCGATACGAGCGCTTTAAATTTAATAAAAATCTCGCAGAAAATGATATTTCGGATACGTTGTAGGGCTTGCAAGAGCTTTCTAGTATTTACATTTATGTGCTTAAAATATGCTTAATCCTTATCAGTCATTGTGACATTTCAATCGGGCAGAAAGTTATAAGGCATATTTTAACTAAAAATAGTGTTATGCTAGTATTAAAAGTCTAATTCAAGAAATATTTAATACAAACACTTGTTTAAATTGAAATGGTTCTGTAATTATTATTTTTTATTTAGAAATGAAAAAATATACACTAAATTCAGACGTTATTAGTTCCGGGAGGTTTAAAAATTTCATAATATTAACTATCTACACTAATGGAAAGAAACTTTGTATTTGTAAACTACAATGTTTTTTTCCCGTTGCGGTATTTGTAAATAATATAACAGATGATCTTTTCCAGAAATGTATTTGTAAAAAGGCATCCATTTGCCTAATATGACCTAAACGAAACCAAAACACTATGAATATTTGAGAAACTATTCCGAAAGCCTCCTCCACACTGTGCTGCCATTGTGTACGTCGCGCGCCCTATCGGGCCTCCTTGACGCGAAGGGCAAAGACATTGAAAGGACAGACTCCCTCGAGACTCCTCCCCTGAAGACGTGTAAACGGGACGCACATATCGTCCGAAAAGAGCCCGCGATATTGCGTCTAAGGTGGAATAAAATTTTAATTGCTCACACAGATGCAACGGCGTGTAAGCACGAACGCACACATAGGCGCGGCGGCGAGACGCAGTGCTGTTACGACCGGAAAAACAACCGCAAACAATCGGTTAAGTTAATAAGGACATTCACTTCTTTGTTTTGGGAGCGAAGTTTAGGATACATAATTGGGTTGGATTACACAAGCGTTGCTATGATTTGTTTGTAAACAAATTTATTTACCAGCTAGAAAAAATAGTGTTAATGCTTCAGCTTTTGTCGGTCAGTTTGTAATTAATTTTCTCTTTAAAAATTAGATACTTAATTTCGGAAAAAAATCGGTTGTGCCGATTGAGAATCAATGTCATGTCATGATATATCTTCAGTGGGTTTTTTTTATTTATTATTCATCTTGTTCAGTTAAAGCACATTTTTTTTAAGACCTTTGAAATGATGAGGTTCTGCATATAAACATTGTTGACATAGTTGAATACCCAATGGGTGGCATCAATAGCGAGTTAGTCAGAACGATGACACGCAGAAACACGGCGTTTATGACAAATGAACGTTTTGACAGTTCTCAGAATTTTACGTTTTTTATATTTGACGATAATCGTTATTTATAGTTAGCTTCTCTTACCTGCACATAACTTCGTGTGTTAGTAAAACTCGGCACATTTCAGGGTTTTTGTCTTGTCCTTCATACACTATTGGCTGTAACAAAACAAAGCAAACGTTAAATAATATCTGTGAGAAATGCCGTGTTTCTAATTAGAAAAGAGCAGCATCCAAACATAATGCATCGTCAAACAGAGTACCAATTTTTTACGAAAAGTGCTGTTATCAAAAACTCCTTCCTCGTAAGGCCCACGTCAAATTTCGTTAGTTCGCAAAAGAATTTTGTGTTACAATAAGTCAACTAAAATCAAAAGTCACTTTGACAAATGTGAAGTCTACATGAAGGACGTTGGGCCTTACGAGGATATGTATCAATGCGACGTCTTATGGCAGAACTAATTTAAATTAAAATACTGTTTTTAAGGATTAAAACAATACACATTCCATTATGACTTGGTCACGCAAAAAATATTAAAACGAATGTATTTTACGCCTGAATTATCTAATTAAAAATCAACGGAAAGATAAGATTTTTCATCTTCGTCAAGTTATTATTTTTGCTAATTTATGTACCCCTTCCGCATAATCGCGTCTGTTATCTAAGGCGGATTTACATGCGTCCACAACGACTGGTCCCTTGCATTTAGCTTACTATTACTATTTTTTTTTTATAAATAGCTAGCAGAATCATGTACAAGATAGAAGATTATTATAGAAGTTGCTTGTTGAAAAAAAGTATAGATAACTTAATAGTTACTAGATTTTACAATTTTAATTACTTGTATACTTATGTTTATTTATAGTTTCACTATTTTTCGTAATTACTAGCAATAATAACCGGGCAAGAGCACGTTGGGCCATGCTCAGTGTAGGCTTCCGAAGATGTTACTCCAAAAACAAAAAACTACTTATCTCAAAAAACCACAAGTATGAATCAATTTTCTATTTTAAGTTATTTGGTGCTGTCTCAAGTGTATTTTAGTAGGTCAAACCAAAATTCTTATATTTTTTAAATCATTATCAAATAAAAAAAACCAAGAGTCTCAGACTTAAACCGCGTACAGACGAACTGACGGAAATGGTGAACATACAAGGGTTTCATGTTGACTACGGAACCATAAAAAATAAATATTCAACCTCTTAAAGAATTAAATATGACGTACACTAATCACAAAACCATTTCCATAATCTCAGTAAACCAAAGTCAATATAATTTATATTATTTTCAACTTAAACCCAGAAATCTTACGAAGTTGACCTGTAAACTTGCACTTGAAATATTACTCCTAATTAAGTTCAGTAGCATGCCAGTAGTTTAGTCGCTCGACCCCTCGGCTGTGCTCACCCATTAATATCTAATCACGTGTAGGGGAGGCTAATCCTGATGGTACCGAAATATGCACCAAATGTGCAATGTTATTTTTAGGGTTGAATATTTTTGGTAGGCATATTTTTTTTTTTATTATTATTGCAATGTCGAAACCAGCGTAGTTCTTTTTTACTAATTACTAATTACTTTATGCACAAAAAACTCTTTATCTTAATCAATAGGATAACACAGGATGATATTTATCTTGCAGGTATCCGTGAACTCTCACAAAGATACAAAAATTGCAAGAATATCAAGAATTAATTACACGTCTAGCATGGAAAATAGATTCCATGAATTAAGTATTTCAAATACACCAGTATTTATTTTTAAAAGAAACGATTAAAGTAGTGCTTTTAAAACCAAAGGAGCATCAACACACAGTAACTAAGTATAACTCCCCTAAATCGAAAACGTAATTTTTTCGTCGGACAAAATATTTAATTGAATATGAAATGGCGGGGTATTAGTGTCTTTTGTGCAAGGATCTCGACGGATTTTGGGTTGCAGGGCCCTGTAATAGGTGTTCAAGGGTCAGATAAAAGTATTTAAGCAGAACCATTAGCTTAGGGTGGAAGTCCTTAGATAGGGGCTTTGGCATCAGGTGTGCGTCAGATGAGGTACGATTGAAGTCATAATGCGTTTAGGTTGCATAATGGAAGTGTTATTTGATTTATATTTAGAAATGTGAATGTATTTATATTTAAATATTTATGAATCAAACTTTTTGGTTTATTAATTAAATACGACGCGGTTTGTCAAACTTGATGTTGGTCATCAAAATTTTGCAAGTATCAATTTATTACCCTAATAAAAATATTTAGTAAGAAGTACGAGTAGTTTAGTTTAATTTCAAATTGAATATAGACTGATTAGTATAAAGTTGGAAAAGGGACAACAAATAATATTTAAATGATTTGTTTTTTTGTACTAAGTATTGTTATAACAAGCTGACTGTATCAAAATATTTAAGCCCAAAAAGAAAGTAGCTGAAATAAAAATACTGGTTTCCTTTACCAACTAAGCCCGATCCACTAGCACAGTATAAATGAGCCCAGTGGCATAGTTGTAACATTTTTCAAGTTCACTCCCTAAGCCCGCTCCTGTGGGATGCCGCGCTGGGCATTCGCGTCGCATGGGATTCAATCTCAGGGGAATTTGGGGGACTTAAAAAAAACGCTACTGGACACTGGTGCCCGCTACTGCCGCTCAATAATGTTGTGAATAATGACGTTTTAGTTGGTAAACTAATTTTGTTTTTCTATTGTGAAGTAATAAATAAAATTACGGATTTACGTGTCCACTGTTTCGACATACTTATACCTTAGGTACAAAAATGACGGGTTTTATTTTACAGTGAACCATTATTACATTCTAGTTCAGTACCCCGAATATGAACTTTTATCTTCTATCGAGAATATTGGAGGCGATTGATATTAGCGCCCTCTAGTATGTATTTAGTAGTTAAAATTTATTGCAAGATGACATTTAAGACTGCGCCGAGCGTACGCCGGATGTACAGTGGCGCCCTCATTACTATTATTGTGTTTTCTATTAAACTAAAGTATTTTCTTGAAATTGGGTGGTAGATTTTTGTACTACAAATGAAAACACAACTTATAGGATATATCACATAGTTTAATAACAATTCACCTTCGAGTAATCAACTTAACGGAAAAAAGTAGCCACCTTTTCCCGTTAAGCTGACTACTCAAAGGGTAATTGTTATTAAAGTTTGCTACGTATCCCATAAATTGAGTATTTACTTACGCTACAAAAAAGTATCGTTTGATTGCAAGGATTTTTTTTAGTTAATTAGAAAACACAATAAAAGTAATAAGGGCGCCACTGGACGCTCGACGTTTGCTCGGTGCAGTCGGCGATTTCTGTATATCGGTATCGAGTAGTTAAGACGAAATATACGTATAATAAAAAATAATACATGAAAACGTTAGTTTATTTTAGGTGTTCGTGCTGTGGAGGTTCAGGGGCCTAGCTAGATGCGTAACGCTAACTAGCGTTACTATTCGTTTCGTTTTTAAACCAATCCCGTCACTGGTAGATGACGTGATCATCAATAGTCACGTGATCTACCAGTGCTAGGGCCTCAGAACACGTTTTCAAATAGCAAATGCGATACGAAAACGTGACGTATGATTGTAATATTTGTGTTCGAGCTACTGAACTCTTTTAAGCGATGTGTAAAGTAACCAGACTTGTAGACTTTTTAGAAGACACAGTAACTACTAACGACACGTGTAGACTCCGCGCACAAAATTGGCGTACTTCCATATATTTGTGAAATGTTCAAAATAAACTTTTATGCCACGACGCAAGGAGCATTGTTCTAAATTTATGGACAAACAAGAAATAAAAACTGAGCAAGCGAGGCAGCAAGACGTAGTGTGCAGCAAACAACGCCCGAGCGTGATTTACATGAACGACAACGAACACAGACTTTTAAATTTAACACAATATTATACTCACAATTGCACTCCAGAACATGCAATTGTCGTTATATTGTTTTGTGTGTAGTATCGACGCGAAATTTTATTTTAATAGGTGCTTTAGCATGTGAATCATTTTTATTTCGATTGCATTAAATAAAAAATGTGCAATTTTTATTTTACATTACAGATTGTTTATGACTTACAGAAACGTCACTGTTCTTGATGGAATAAACGTAAATCTAAAATATACTTTACCGGCCAGCGTGGGGTCTACTGACTAATATTATTTAGCAGGTCATTTACTACGATGGACACATTTTTTTTCGTTATCAAGTTACAACTATCAAGGCGAATTGAATTGCAGAATATTTCTTAAACTTTTGAAATCTAATCATAAATTTAAATACCCTTGCCATACAAAAAAATAGCGTATTCTCGGAATTTACCACGAAATTCTCATTAGAAAATATCACGGTTTGAAAAAAAACTCGTAAATCCAATGCTAGTTACTACCATTAATAATTAATCACAGGTTTTATTTTTGCAATCATAAATGTATCCTAATCGACCCAGCCCCAGCATCCGAAAGTCATTTTCCCAACAAAAAGCTTCAAATTAATATGTTGTAGGAACATTGTTAAATAAACATAATCAGTGGGGCACGTGTGCCACGCACGCCTCTATTCAGACCAGCGGCGATTCTATAGGATTTGCGCGGATCTCATTCAGCGTTGTACGAGTCAGTATCTTAAGACTATGTTCAAACAGAGGGTGGCTAGATTGATGTTTTAGATATTGATATGATAGTGATTTAGTATGGGAACACAAATAATCCGGTTATTTCAGATTGGGGTAAGATTATACCTAGCGAAGGATATGCATAATTAAATATTTAAATTTAATATATTTAAGTCCTAGGTACAAGTAGATTAAATAAAACGTAATGTGCCATTTGAGCTAAATAAGCCTTTGAATTAATGCTATATAAAATGTGACAAAATTTCAAGAATTTAGTTACAGAAAGATTAAAAAGAAATATGATAGTGAACCAATTAAATTCTAGGAGTTTATGATGTCTAAATGACCTTAAAAAACACTTTTTCATTTAATAGGTGGGTTACTATGACATGGCTAAGCAGTTCAGTTTAGTATGAGTGTCAGAGACAACCTTTATCAGTTACGCGACCGTCTCGTTTTCTCACCGTAACCTGAATTGTCTAGTCATGTTAACCCCACAGGTTCTCATACTTGTATAGTAGCCAGGTATCAAATTGGATGGTACGGTCGGCCATGAAAGAGGTCTGCCAGTTTTGACAAAAGTTTCTGTGAGATCTAATTATCGCTAAAGTTGACACGTCACTGTCATAATAATTATTATTGGAAGGGAAATCGAACTTGTTGTATCAAGACGTGCAAATTAAGATCAACCGTAAGTACCACCCGGTAGACCACATTTTTGGCCGACTGTGCCAAGGCCAACTGAAAAATACCGAAAAACTTGTCACAAAGGCAAAATACTACTTGTATCAAAGTCGTCTCTTAAAAAACAACCTACACCACACCACTTAACAATAGCGGCCCAAAATATCACATTTTCCTAAACTAGAGTTGCGTGTTTCGTTCGCATGCACCCGACATTAGCTGATTGCCCGCGGCCTAACGTTTTAATACAATTAAATCGTCCACTATTATCTGGACGCCATCTTGAAATCGCCATTTTTGTTCAACGACTCTTTTGCATGTCAGTAGCAAAGCGGTTAAGTTGTACTTAAATGTAATTATTTATTGCATTAATTAAGTAATGTAATGATTTACCATTAATTTGTTTGACTTACTTAAGTCTTAAGTTTATAAGAAAGTTTATGGTTTTTTTAGACATAAAATATACTGAAGCTCAAACAAAAGTATTCACAAAGTGGTATACCTATAATTGTTACTAAAATAAAATGACAAATTATTGTACAATACTAGCGATGAGTATGATTATAGCCTATAGCCTTCCTCGATAAATGGGCTATCTAACACTGAAAGATTTTTCAAATCGGACCAGTAGTTCCTGAGATTAGCGCGTTCAAACAAACAAACAAACATACAAACAAACTCTTCAGCTTTATAATATTAGTATAGATTGAGACAGTGACAGCAGCAACTCTAATCAAGCATTTAATTTGATTGACGTCTCTGAGTGTGGTAGTTAGAGTTATGCATCTAGGCCCCCAGTACGACTAAAAAGCGTAAAACATCTCATTGTTCACCGGCTTTACATAAGAAAACCAATCCTAAACGAAAGCGAGAAACTTCTCGCTGCATCTTATTACGGCCGAACATTGCACTAGCGAGGAAACGTACGTAATTCTTGTTTAACGTTCGTAAGTTAATTATGTTGGGGCATAAATCTTTAGTAATTGGCCTCTGGTTACGCCGAGGACGTGCTGAAATTATATATGTATGCGTTGAAGTCTCATGATCTCTACGGTGAAATTTATAATTAATTTACTTGCGAATTACGTAAGGTTATTTATGGGTGAAACTAGAATTTATTGTGATTGTTTTCGATCTTCGGCTTAAACCTTTGTTGGTGTACCTACCTAGGATTGCGTATACATTATAAGTGGTTACTTGGTTAGGTAAGTAACTGACATTTTAATATACAGGGTGTCCCAGAAACCGACGTCAACCAGTCAAGGGCTGATAGAATAGCTCATAAGCTATCGATTTAACCGCCGTATATGTTCAGCAATTGTTAATAGTTTTCGAGATATTGATAATTTTAATCGGAATTAAAAAAAAAACCTTATGTCCGTGATTTGAAAAACCCCTAAATTTTTTTTTTTTAAAGTATTTGTGTTAGGGAGGCTTGTTAAAAGATACAGATAAAGAAACATTTATACGCAACAATATAAATCACGTCACACAGATACAAAAAGAATACGACAGTTCGTAATATTAGAAGAATTATAGTACATTTAAAAATTGTACACTTAACACCACTGTCACCCACTATTATTCCCTGTTCAATCGAAACACATTCAGCAATTGCAAATCATCACACAATCATTTAATAACATTTCTCACATTACAACCTTCCAAATTGCACCACCCTTTCACCACTTGTCACTCAAAGCTAAATTCAACTCACGCGCATCAAATTCTATCGAGTAAAATTGTAACACGAGATAACCGTAATTACTGTGGATCAGTCCTAAATCTGACCAATGGGTGTTATTTTCCCAAGCGCTCCGTTGATCCAGGCTAGCTTGACCTACAGACGCGTTATAAACCTGCTGTAGTGCGGGCCTGGTACGCTGGTTCTTCCTAATAATACCGCAGGGGCGGGATTGGAGTTCAATCGGGAGATGACAATCAGTGGCCACGTGGCGGGCTCGTGCCAAAGTTGGAGTTTGGGTTTTTGTTATGTCGACAGTAGAAATTTTGCTATAGTTTAGAGGTGTTCAACCCTACTAACTACTAGCTTTTATTTTATTACATACGCACAAAATTCAAATTTTTGTCGGAATGTTGAGAAGCCTATGGCCAGAGGCCCTAATATGGCTGCGTTTATCGCGTGACAAAGTTTGGATAAGGCATCCGTCATCTTCTGACACGTAAATAAGTACGAGAGTGACGGATGCTTTATACACATTTGACACGCGATATAGACGCATAAATACTAGGCCCGCAACAGTGGACTAGTATAGGTTAATGATGACGGTGTAAAAATGTGGGTATGTCGTTACCTTATCTTGTACAGATGGGCTCTGTTCACTGTAAGAGTATCGGCAAATGTAAATACTATCAGTACAACGGAACCCTGACTCAACATAGAACTGTGTCACAGTGATGTTATGATTCAAGTTGTAAGAGCTGTCAAACAGTTGACTAACTAGTAAGTATAGGCTAATAATGACGATGTTCCAACGTTGATACTCATGTTATATTATCTCGTCCAGATGGACTCTCATCACCGTAAAAGTATCGATAGATGTATCAGCCAAATGGAACCCTGACCAACTATAGAACTGTGTCACAGTGACATTATGATTCCAAGTTATTAGAAGTGTAAAACATTTTTTTTATAATGTCACTATGACACAGTTCTATGGTGGGTCAGGGTTCCATTGGGCTGATAGTATAATCAGCAAAATAAAACACCACCATAGAACTATAAAACAGTGATTTTATAAATAAAATCATAAGAATGGTTAGTCAAAATGTCACTAAGTAAAAAAACTCATTGGCACATTATATGGCGACCGCTGTGGATTGATCTCAGTACCATCAGCGACACAGTTAACTGACCATTTGTGAATATTGTGACCTTACAATAAGGCTCAATATTGGTCAGTTAACAGTCATGCTGTTTGTGCCTTACGATCACGAGTTAGCACTAGCCACTTGGCCACCATTTCTCTTGTGAAAGTAGTCGACTAAGGAACTCCTTTTCCACTTTTTAACTCTATTTGTATGAAGTTAAGGTCCAAAAGTGGTAAGAAACTTTTTTGGTCGACTATACACGTATGTCCGTATCGATAAAAGTCTACTCTGCTATCGCGGGCCGTATTAGTTTTGCTTGCGGCCCGTTGTTTGGGACTCTTTGTTTTTAAGAGAATAAAATAAAGTTAAAACTAACTTATTATGATTCAGGAGCTAATAAATACATTTTAATTCTAAAAAGAATATTTTGATAGGAACCTACTTTAAACTCTCAATAGAACAAATAAAAAAGAAACTGGCGTCAACAACAAACTGGTTCTCGTTTCTTATAGTATAAAATGAATAAATAAACTAAACTTACTTGTTTTGTTACTGAATCTATGAGTCTTACAAAAATGTCTTGTTCCTGTCTGATACCTGCAAAGAAAAAAATACATTAATAAAACTATACTACATACACAAAATGCTTACAAATGGGATATTCAAATTTCTACCTTAACGTAAATGCATCCGATTCATTAATGAACAAGACCTTAAAAAACCACAGAAAACGTAGATGGCAAGCAAACAATCAATCAAGTTTCAGTCTTAACACCGTCGCAAAAGGTTCATTAAATTCTCGTAAGCTACCAACAGCAGTAGCACGTAGCGCGCTACGCCGTAGCAGCGTAGACAGTGCACAATTTGTTCACCTCCTGAAATTGCCTGCACTAGTCGTTTCCTCTCTGCATTTTTCACGCGACAAGAATTAAAATAGACTTTTAAAGCTTTTAAAACAACCGGTAGTCATCAAAAACACAAGATAACTTTTAACAAACATCACCTAAAAATATGTTAACAGAAACTAACTTTATTTTTCGACATACATAACTTTTTAGGGTTCCGTACCCAAGAGTTTAGTAGAAGGGTCCCCCAGTCTGGAATGGGTACGGAACTCTTTGTGTGCCAATCCGATTCGCACTTGGTCGGGTTTTTGCTACTATTTCGGTGTCAATTTTAAATCTATTTAATAGACGTTATAAATGTTAAAAATTACCAGTTTTATATGTTTTGCTATAATCATTTTCATCGTCAAAATGTATTTTTTCTACTCCTGTATTTTTATTAGTCTTTTACATAGTCACGAACACTATTATAAGAACATAGATAATATGACTTCAGAAAAGTCTATAACTCTATTCCCCATAACAGCTCTCGGTGTCGTAAAGTCGCCCTAACGATACGCCACAGATTACTAAGTGTAGCCTGTTAATCATATTTTAACGATTATGAAATAGGGACTATAAAACACCTAATGTTTTGAGAAATGATTTCAGTTATCTGATTGGTCGATTTTAAAATAGCTGTATTCTGATTGGTTGATACGAATTACAAAGTTTTTTAAAAAGATTTAAATTAGTTAAAGAGAAACACGTACCTAAAAGAACCTATCGTTCCGTTTGACAGTCGATGTGTATTGTGATTGGTGGATTTAATTTAGTGAAGTATTCTGATTGGTCAAATTAAAATGTTTTGGAATTGTAAATAATTATTTTTTCCATTCCGTCAATTTAAAAACAAAGTAAACCATAGACACATATTTTGTCATTTTCTTGTTTCCCGCTCGTTTGTTGTTCTTTACTTCGTTCGTTCGTTTGTAAGTTTTTTCACTTAATTTTGCATTTCATTTGAAACCTAGTCGTAGAAAAAGTATTGTATGCAACGGTGTATAACTAAGTCAAAAAACACTCGTGGCGCTTTCCTTTACGATGTTCGCCTTCGGCTCACATCGTAACTCACGCCACTCATATATTTTGACCTCTCTTATACAACTATTGCATAAACTACTATTTTGATATTAAAGAATTTTGGAAATACTTTTTAGGCATAAACCTTTTTTGTATCTAGTTTGTCTCTACCGTTCTACACGTATTTTTATCGTATCGCCTTTAACCCACCCGCCATTGCCGTCAATTAAAAAGAGCCATCGTAACGTTGACAATACGATAACATATCTAAATCAATATGGTTTTACCAAGTACAATGGAGTCTCTGATATAGGAGAATGACATCAAAAATCCTAAAAACTAACATCTGTTTATAACGCGATCTAATCTTATCACAGCTAACCGTGCCATCTCACCAATTCACAATATTATTTGATCAACCAAACAAATCAAACAGCTTCTACCAACAAACCGCAACTGCTCAATATTCCCAACAAACAGCATAGTCTAGGAGCCTAAGACGCAATCATCATTCATAGACCAAGAGACCGTGCTCAGTGCCAATTTTCCATTATCCCGCTCTAACGGCAAGACGGCAAATATTTACAATGCGACCGTCTGTATTGTCTCCGACATCTATCGAATATATCTTGCAGTCAAGATTGCCTTAATGGAACGGGTTAGGGATCAATTTAGGGCGTTTAAGTTACTATCAGCGTTGTATGGTTCGTGTGCGGACGGACTATGACGTATGAATAAGTGACGGGTAAGTGGTTGTCTCATCGGATTTGGTGTTATGGCTGAGAAACGTATTCTGCGTACTTTGAAGCAGTATCTGTGTGTGAGAAAAAAGATGTCTGAAAAATTTGGTGCTAGAAATGTGACTAGAGGCCTTGCCCTTATTGTAAAACCAACCGCGTCAATGGCAGATCAAGTGACTTTTCGTATCACGTCATCTACCAGTGACGCGATTGGTTTAAAAACTAAACGTAAACGTAGTGCATCTTAGCAAGAGCCTCAGGCGTCATGTTGTTCTATTCTGAATTGTTTTATCTCTTGTTTCTTTATCGGTATCATTATTGTTGTGAAAATAATTGTGGAGCCTGTTGACATTTGTCACTTTTAAGAGTATTTAAATAGAGTTGAAAAGTGGCGAACTTATTAATTACGCGACTGCGCAGTTAGCTAAAAACGTAAAAAAAGGTTCAGAATGCAATTGTGCGAATGCGAATGTTATGAAATGAACTCTTTCTATTGGTCAAATTAAACACAATATGATGTCATCTCGCGCGCTTTGCGCTGGTACGGAAAGGAAAAGAAACGCGGCTGGCAAACCACGTATGACATGACCTGCACATATTCGCATATTTAAAATAAGATTCTGTCAAAAATTTCATTTCTGGGACAAGCTTTTATTGCCGACTGTACTTTTTTTTGGTCTACTTGTCAAGACAATTCTAACAAGGCCTAATACGACGGGCTTATCATGTGTTATTTAGAAGTTACTATGGTCACCCTGAGTCTCCATTGTCATCAGAACTAAAGGCGTATATTTTTCAGGTTCATCGGAAACCGGGAAGTGGGTCAAATTTAACATACATTGCAAGTGAAAAATGTTTACGTTTGCAAAAATAATATGTAGAGACATCATCAAAAGTACTTACCATTTGCGTAAAGTAACTGTAGCCTATATTGGATGCCGTTATTTGTTTTCTGGCCCTCTGCTTCCTGAAACAATGACAAATTATTAAATTGGAGTTTAGGGTTATATTCCACTAGGTAAAACCATCTTGCTTTTGACATGTTATAAAATTGTCAACGTTCTTTAGGTCTTATATTTAGTGGTCAATAATGGCGGTCGAGGTAAAAATAATACGATAACAATTCAAAAGCAATATGGTTTACCAAGAAGAATAGAGTACCTGATGAACCCATCAGCTGATAAAATGAAAAGAAATAAAATTACAACCAAGTACCTACAACTTTAATTCTCAATTAATACCTTCTGTGGGCCTAGTATGACTGCATCTTTATCGCGTGTCAAATGTGGATAAAGCATCCGTCCGTCCGTCCGTTGACGACGCGCTGGCCTAGTGGGTAGTGACCCTGCCTACGAAGCTAGTGGTCCCTGGGTTCGAATCCCGGTAAGGGCAGATATTTGTGTGATGAGCTCGAATATTTGTTCCTGAGTCATGGATGTTTTCTATTGTATTTAAGTATATATTTCTCTATATAAGTATTTATATCGTTGTCTAGGTATCCATAGTACAAGCCTAGAGCTTAGTTTGGGACTAGGTCAATTGGTGTGAGATTGTTCCCTTATATTTATTATTTATTATTATTTACTCTCGTATTTATTTACGTGTCAGAAGGTGACAGATATTAGAGCCCCTGTAGTCGTTAAGGTATGCAGGATGCGACATATTCGTAGAAAGTAAAGTTAATTTAATTGTAAACTTACAAACTGCGACATGGCGTTGTCAGACGTATCGTAAAACGCGGCGTGTTTACGCGTGAATAATTAAACAGGGCACAATGACGCGTTTGAAAGCGCCCTCATACTCGTTATGTAGGGGGTATTTGTAAACAAACAGTCTCACTTTTACTAAAAACAAAAATAATTGTTATTAAAAAAGTGACAGAAAAACTGTTTCGTGCGTGTTGTTCTCAAAATGTCTTTTATTGGTGTACAGTCGAACTCAGAAGCAACTATACATAATATTAGTACCTTATCGCCGTAAAGTATTAAAGTGAGAGTGGTTTGAATTTAGTGTAGGTATATTATAATACATTTTCGTATTATAAATCAGTTTATTGTTTATCTAATTTGTACAAAAACACGCCGTTAAACTTCAAAACACCCACAACGAACGATATGTCATATTAAACGAAGATCCAATAGATCATAATTGCGCATGATCCTCGCGCACAATGGAACGAATGTCACGCGCAGCCTGATTGATGCTGTATTGATCCACGATAAATATCTAACCAACCAGAACACACCGAAGTCAATAACTATTACTGTTCGTTTTATCGATTTTTTTAAAACTACACATTGATGTTCATTAGTGTGTAGGTATCGTAAATGGAATCGTTTCTGGCATTTGTTGTAGTTCAGTCTGCACTACTCATTTTGCTCGTCATAATAAAAAACTTATTACTTGTAAATATATTAAGGGAAACTAAAAGACGTACCTTTTTATGTCTTATTCACATTGTGACAAGAGCGAAAAAGGTACGCCACACTTACATGGAAGTTTTCATCCTAGACTGTACAAAATTCGGTTCTTTTCATTTTCACCTTTACTTCTATGGCATAAAGTTAACTATCACCACCACCTGATGGTAAGGTAGATCAGAGACCCGTTTACATTTGCTATCTCATGAGCATAATCTAAAGACTGCAGCCCCAAGAACGGTATTAATGAACGAATGTCGGTTGACATACTCGTACGTTAGAAATTACAGTTTTCTATGACTTGCGGCGATAATTTTTATTAATACGGACTTTAGACAACTGAAGTACTTAACAAGGTCAATAGACCTACCTGGTCCTTCTCAATGAACCCGATGAAGGCGGTCCGCTCGATCTCGACGGGCTGACCGGCGCGGTCGTAGAGCGCTACCACGAAGTGGAAGAAGTTGCTCTTGCGCAGGTTGCTGGGCGGCTGCTTCTCGAAGTGCGCGCGGCCCACGCCCACGCCCACGCTGGGGTGAAAACGTTATTATTAGTTATTAAGAAACAAAAAAAATGGTTATTATAAACAAATTGACTTGCTCTTGGCTTGTAATGTGTACAATAGGTAGAAAACTTAAGTAATGATCCTCTTACGTGTAGTTGTAACACAACTTTAGATCATTCGACATTCTATATTTAAATTTTGACGTTAATTCCATATTTGTTTTGTACACAACTACATGCAATAGGACCTTTACTTAAGTTTTTTACCTATAAATAGCAATTAAACACAAATACAGTAAATCCAGCGTATAGGTAGTCGGCTTTCTTTTGCTTTCACACTCAATCTGGTATAGCAATAAACTGATAGATACCAAAAATAATGTGATAACGATAAACAGCTGAGTACTATTCTGGAGAAAAGGCACAAGTGAAATTAATCCATAAAAGCGTATTAAACTGTCAAACGTTTAATTACGGTCGAAAGTGCAATACAATTCATATCGTAGATGTGCCTTTTGCCGTAGGAGGGCATCTCATGGCATGAGGGTATTATTATTATAGTATTACTGTACTTATAATATAACAACCCAAGGCAAAAATTGATTGATAGAGAAATAAACATGATGTATAAAAAAAAACATCGCATAAATATTACTGGGTATTGAACCGTTAATAGTAAGTTACGAAATGATTTTGGTTAATTGAACTTTTTTTAAGTCGAAATAGATCAAACTGTAAGTTTTGTACTCGCAATCAATAACAGCATGATATTGTTCCTATCTGACAGGCCGCGTTTCCACCAGGGCCCTATCCCACAAAACTTTACAGGCGTACAATTTGAGAAATTTGTACGGATCTCCATACAAATTTGTTAAATTGTAGGCTTGTAAAGTTTTGTGGGATAGGGGCCAGAGCTGTGCGAGGCAGCGAAGCGGTGTTGCGAGGAAAAATCCACCAATAGGATAGTGAGGCTAGTAAAACAAAAGAATCCTATTGGTGGATTTTTCCTCGCAACACCGCTTCGCTGCCTCGCACAGCTCTGGTGGAAACGCAGCCTTAATGTTGCAATGAACCTGTGCTTTCACTCGTTATTTTATGTCTTATGAATATGTTGCATTCAAGCAAATTTTAGTGCAAAAATAAATTCTATGAACATTCTTAAAGATGTATTTTTTAACTAACAGTGTTAAAAACTACCATTAAAAATGTTAAGGTTTTGTGTGTTTGTGTATGTGTGTGTGAGTTAGTATGTATGTTTGTAACTAATTCACGCTGAAACGACTGAACTACTAAACTATTAACAAATACTGTTATCCACTACATTTTTACCAAGCTATCTAATTGCTATTCAAAATAATCTAGTCATAATATCGATTTTTGACCCTAAACGTAAAGTAAAATGTCAACATCCCACTATTTAACTTAACAAAAACCGTTACCGCGTAAACCACAGCTGAGGGTGTAAAAAAAATGCCGCCACACGTTTTCGGGTGTCCCAAAATATTGTGGTCATAAATTTTAAATTCCCTCAACAGTAGATCCTTGGTTTGTCAAGACACCGTCGTTAAGAATCGCCTAAGAAACAATAGAAGTGATCATAATCCTTTTAAAATGATTTATTATGCACCGTTACTTGTTAACTTTAGGGTCTTATTGTTTGTATTGTCCAGTATTTTTTTTGTTGAACTGGACGTAATAATATAATAACTAATACTTTCTTTGATAATCTACAGTAATATTATAAAGAGGAAATATTTGTTTGTTTGTATGTTTGTAACGAATAATCTCAAAAACAAATGGACCGATTTCAAAAATTAATAAATATACCTGAGTAATATAGTTCATGTTTATCCCATAAAAAAACCGTTAAACTGGCTACATTTGAAAATTATTTACGAATTAAAATACAGAGCAGGGATTCGATTCATTTATAAGATTTATCGAACTAAAATATCGACAACACATAATAAAGTGATGACACACATATTCACGCCACACACGTCGATATCGACATGTGGCGAACTATTTTAATATAACAATGCTATGACGCAGCTTTGCTAAGCCGTATTGCAATGGAATAAAGGATGGTTTTGCTTATGAGAGGCGTAGTTACACGTGTGCAATAAATACGTCGATAGGTGACATTTGAAATTCACGGAGTTCGTCAAATCTCTGGCCACATTTCACATAGAGGATGAATGTGTGGTTGCTAGGGTTGTTCTAAATTAGTGTCTGATTTTTGGGGTTCCGTACCCAAAGAGTGCCAACGGGGGTCCCGTTACTAATAATTATCCGCTGTTCGTCCGTCCAACCGCCCGTCCGTCCGTCTGTCAGCGGGATGTATCTCTCGAACCGTATTCGTAAAATTTCAAGTGTCTACACTTGAAATTTTTACAAACTATAATACTATATCCACTATAATCAAAACTAATAATTATCATAAAGTTAAAAATTAAAGGGTGGAGGGTTGAGTATAGGAACCATTCAAAAAACTTTTGGCGATATTTACTCTGTGCGACTCTACGTATCCGAGTGGCACCGGACAGTTTTTTTTTGTGTCTGAGTTGACAGTTTTTCCTTAGTCATTTTTACGTTTTTGAGCTTAAATAGTAACGTTACATTTTATGCAATTATCAACTTATAAATCATTGTTAATTCATACAATCACGCCTCTTTCCCGTAGGGTAGACAGAGTTCCTTCCAGTTGCTACTCGTGGGAATGCAATGATTTAAGAAACATTAAAAATAACTTTTAACTGATATTAAAACTATTTTTTGCTAACGTACAACTAATAATATAGGTATGTATAATGTTATATCGACACAACCCCACGAGCAGCACTATCGGCGCAGCATTACGCCCGTATTACGCTATGGTCGCCCATTCATCTCTCCCCGCTGCAGAATTTGCGTAAACAAATTGGTTTCGCGATTGCCATTTTATACTCTCGCACACGACACTCCATTGTTTTATTTATAGCAACCAGTTTCGGCGCGATGCTACGCGATTAGGTAGCATCGGGCTTTTTGTTTCGCTCACAGCCAGTCTTTTGTCAATCTTTGGTGAGATTTACTTTTTTGTAGGTGAATGATTCTGGCCATTTGTATTTTTATTTTTAAATTGTAACGTTTTTGAATACAGGGTGTTTATTTTATAAAACAGTAGATTGAACTTGGTTTTTACTGAAGGAAATATTTAAGGTTATTATTTTGCTAAAGTAAAAATGTATTAGTCCTTGTCGTGTCCATAATTTAGAATAAAACGTCGTTTACGGAGTTTATTCAGTACTCCATTGCTTAGATCTAAATTATAATTATATTCGATTGATTTCTACATTTTTATATTTTAAGAAAGGCAAAGTACGGAACAGATACATTGCTATATACAATTACTTAAAAAAAAGTGGAGCCCTTACCTGAATGGCGGTTTTTTTTATATAATGTCAAATAACTGTCAAACCAAGTAAAAGTATAGCAATAGGTATGCTAACAATTTTAATTCGAAAGAGTTAATAATAATAAAAAAACCATTGGTTATTTAAAATTCCCATAAAAAGCAACTTTATGATTTTAATTAATGTTATGTTTGTAAAATATCATACTTTAGATATTTTACCGTCCGTCTTTGTTTAATCCAATCTAATAAAAGCTTCTAATAGCGAAGTTAATGATCCAGGGACGGGTGGTAAATGACGCTGTCATCGCGCCCGCTACCGCCTGTTAGTCATCTAGCCTTGATGATTTGTATAATTACTTTAATTGTTTACGTCATCAAGTTTAATGTATAAAAGGCATATGGTGCTTTATTCATGACTATACGGATTTTATTGTTTTATAAAACGTCAGTATATTTTGTCAATACAAAATGTAGAGGATTGGATTATGAAATGACTTTTACATTTATTTGTATTTTTTTTTTACCCGATTTTAATTAAAATAAAAATCATAATTTGAACACCCTGTAATTATTTGTGTTATAAATACAGACACCATAAGATACTAGAAAGGACGAATAATAAATACTTGAACAACGCAAACACGCAACGCGACAGATGGGGTGGTTCCTCTGAGCACACAATGCGCACTAATTCCGTACCGCATCAATACGTCATATTATCCGCTAACTGTACCAAATGCTCACTCTTGTTGCACAAATACGTTATTTTTGTGTTATCCTAGGGGGTGTTTATTTTGTTGGAGACAACAAATGTGTTCTTAGTTATGGGCGCGGGTTGCGTAAAATACAGCATTGTTGTGATTTTATGTGACTAGTAAAAAAAATTACTAAATAAGTTATTAGTTTTCTACAAAATTTTTAGGTGATATTTTTAAAATCGTTTGCCCAAGCATGTTTGTTGTTTTTTTTTTTGATTAACCATTATTGGCCAAGCATGAAACATAATGTATGTTCCATACACGGAATTTAATTTACTGATATATTGATTAATCAAATGTTTCCCCATTTCACTGTACCAATCTATCACAGTAGAAACAAATAACACATTAACAATCCTCAATGAACTAAACAAAATTGTCACAAAAACACGCCAAAAAAACGGGGTACCGTTTTCCCCGTTATGATTAATGGCGCCCTCTATGAACACTTGTTACCGTTCATTATCGCGAATGCTCGCCCCTGATTGGTTGCGATAATGAAGTCATTGTTGCATCGGCAGGTTGCTCGCAGCCTGAATAATGGCTGACGGAGGGAAATAACGCTTGTTTTGTTATTAGTGAGGTATGAATTTTGCGTACTTATTTTAAAAAAAAACAGGTATTTTAATGACAACCATTTTTATTTCAAGCCTTTATTGAACTTGCACTGTTCGTATGTAGGTATGTTTGTAAGTTGTCCATAAAAGTTCGTAAACCAATTTTGAAATGGGCGGAATTTTGGATTTGGAAAATGCAATATTATCGTATCTAAGAGCTGATTTCATCATGATGTCAGAAGGTGTCGACTGTCTCTCCGCTATACTTAACGTGGACCTACCGTCTTGGTATTTATTAGTTTGGTCTTGATAAAAGGATAATGACACTGCAAAAAATTGTACAAACGTCAGTAAAAGTGGTTTGGTTGGACAGAAACTTAAATATTACAAACTAGCTTCTGTATCTCTCGTTTATATCGTAGCTCCATACAAATTTTCACCTTCTATTTCACCCCCTTAGGGGATGAACTTCGGGAAAAAAACTATCCTATGTCCATTCCCAGGATTCAAACTATCTTTACACCAAATTTCACCTAAATTGGTTCATCGGTTTAAGCGTGAAGAGGTAACAGACAGACACACTGTCGCATTTATAATATTAGTATGGATAATAACGTAAAATTTGGAATTGGAACGTTTTAGATGACCGCATAAAACAAGATGTAAATAATAAAAACGATAACTCAGTTTCGAAACAGTCCAATATTCTACAAAACGGAAATTATTCCATGACAATATACAAGCGGGACCTTCTGCAGGTCTTTATAAATAAACATAAACTTAAATAACCGTACAGAATGGGGTCCCCGTTAATCCCATAGAGCTATTTAATGTCACACAGACATTTGGTTCGGTTTGCTCACTTTGCGGACTCTAATACAATTTGCTAGTAATAAGTTTATTCCGATGCTCTTTTCGGCTGCTAAAAGGTTTATTAAAAGTGTAAATACGAAGGGATATTTAGTTTAATCCAATACATATTAAAAGGTCTCTCTCTTTGCTAAACAATATAATGTAGAGAAGCACAACGTGTATACAAATTCTGTAAATTTGGAAATTTTATGTCTATAAAAATATATTTAGTTATTGGTTTTTTTAACAACCGCAAGCGTTCATTTACATAATATTATTGGTTTATGTTATGTTATTTGTAATAGACACGTAAGTGGATTTTTCATTACAGACAACTTTATTAACACATTTTTTTTTCAATTTAAAATACCTATTATCTGTGTTATCACCAACCTCTAACAAGCATCACCAACAGCACACCAACCAAAAAAAAGTGTTCATGCCGTGGCCATGGACATA